>CM059342.1:2381321-2421565 GCA_030340685.1 Protosalanx chinensis | reverse complement strand
AAACACTCGTTCTCAATCAGTCTCCTGTCCATCGGCTTTTGTGCACCACAGTTTAGTTATAGTTACACTCCCGACTAATTCACGCAAACAGGCGATGAAGGTTTGTGTGGTTCTTGAAACCCTCACCAGGGCGTCATCAGTGCAGAACCATGCAGGTTGGTTTGGGAGGAGTTGTCCTCCCAAGTCACTCACTTTCTTACTCGGTAACACACACACACACACAACACAGGCTCACTCGCTCACTCTGTCATTCAATCACACACACAGGCTCACGTGTTGGGTATGAGTGTGTGTGTGTCTACATGCTGCTGAGCAGATGGATATCTTTAAGCGACAACGTCGGGCAAAACATTCAGATATGAAATACTTCACGTGCGTTCCGTTGACCTCCAAATAACAACTGTTTGTAAACAACTGTTCCATCCGAATCATTTTACCGTCTGACCTAAAGCAAGTGCATGTGACAAAGTATTTAATTCATATTTACAAGTTGTATTGGAATCAAATGGCCTGCCTGCCTCTAGACTGGCTTTGAAAAATCAGTGTGGTATTTAGCGAATGCTGTTGCGTAAGCGCGCCGGGGGGGGGGGGGGGGGGCGCAGGGGGGATTCAGACACAGGGACGGATCAAAGCTACATAAAAGCGACATGGATACCAGCAGGGACCGGCGAACGATGAACGCTCAGAATCTGCTCTCCTACTGTACGCTGCGGCATTCATCAAGGCCCTGTGTTTGGTCTGTGGCTCTGTCTGCTGCCCTGCGGTCTGTGATTAGGAGGGAGGAAGAGTACGGTTTTGGAGAGAGGAAGGGTACGGTTTGGAGGGAGGAAGGGTACGGTTTTGGAGGGAGGAAGGGTACGGTTTGGAGGGAGGAAGGGTACGGTTTTGGAGGGAGGGAAGGGTACGGTTTGGAGGGAGGAAGGGTACGGTTTGGAGGGAGGAAGGGTATGATTTGGAGGGAGGGAAGGGTATGGTTTTGGAGGGAGGAAGGGTACGGTTTGGAGGGAGGAAGGGTACGGTTTGGAGGAGGAAGGGTATGATTTGGAGGGAGGAAGGTATGTTTGGAGGGAGGAAGGGTACGGTTTGGAGGGAGGAAGGCAGGTTGGAGGAGGAAGGGCAGGGTTTGGAGGGAGGAAGATAGGGTTGGAGGGAGGAAGGGTAGGTTTGGAGGGAGGAAAGGTAGTCAGTGGAGAGCTTCTGAAGTGGGGAAGGAGAGATTGATCTGGTAGAGTGGAGAGAAAGAGTGAGAGGAGTCAGGCAGTCTGGGGGTTGAGGACCAAAATCAAAGGATACCTTTGTTTATCACTCTCTCTTCCTCTCTCTCTCTCTCTCTCTCTCTCTTTCTCCACCTCTCTTTCTCTCTACCTCTCTCTCTGTCTCTCCCACTCTTTCTTTTTCCTCCTTCTCTCGCGCGCGAGATTACAGTTCCCATGGCAACCCAGCCGATTGCTTGAAAATCACTGTGGTTGTGGGCTCCATGGCAACAGATTTCATATGCCGGCCGAGTCTCTCTCCTTCCAGAGGGTGGTGTGTGTGTGTGTGTTGTGTGTGTGTGTGGTGTAGGAGGGGTGATGTCTTACAGTCATACAAGTCAGCGATTATGACACGTCACACACACACACATAACTAAACGTCAACTGTGGCGCACATCTGTAATCCTGTCAGAACAACTTTGGGTGGAACAGCTAGTTTGAGCGTTGATATGTATTTAACGTTAGATAGTCCTAATGCCTTATTACATGTGATCTGACACCCTCTTCATAGAAACCCGATGGGAATCTTCATGTTCGGGGAGTGGAAGTTGTGGATATGGCGGCTCTAGACGCCGCTCAAAGGAATCCGCCCAAAGTGCAAAGGATCGTGGGTACTGTAGCTCGGTTTTCTCTGCCGTCGAAGCGGTCGATGCCCGCCGGCCTTCGCTGATGGTTAAATGCACAGGGCTCCAAGTTCTCACCCCTCCTCACCCTCCTCCACCCTTGTCCACTTGTTCGTTTCCCTTTGCCAACTTGTTTTTTGGTTTGTTGCCGAGGCAGAGCGTCGCCATGGCAACGGCGACCCACGAAGCGGCGGTGGTGCGAGCGAGGGTGGTTGGAGAGGTGTGTGGGGGGTGTGTGGGGGGGTAGGGGGGGGCGGTGAGGGAGGGGGGGGAGTCGAGATCTCGAGTTGATCCTTGCACACTTGTTGACACACATACACAATGCGTGTGCCCCATTCTCAAATGTCTCTATGACTCTCTCTCGCTCCTCTCGCTCTCTCTCACTCACTTCAGTTCTTTGGGGGGGGGGTCAGCTGGGGGCCAGGTGTGCTGTATGTACCTCGAGCAGCCATACAGAGAGAGAGAGAGAGAGAGAGAGAGGGAGACTTTAAACCACATAGTCTTAGATGGAATGCCTTCACAGCTTGATCTGTTTGTGTGGGTTCTCTCTCCCTCCCTCCCTCCTTCCAGCCCATGTATTTTCATAGCAGCTGGGTTATCTCCAGCTCTGTGTCTCCATTGTTTCAGCTCTCAGTGGGTGGTGTGGCGATCACAGCCAAAGTGGTGTACTTCCACTGAGTTAAGTTTTAAACGTTTTTTGTGTTATTCTTTCGAGAGGGAAAACGATTAAGATGTTAACGCTCGTCGTCCCACTGTGAGGGGATGGACTCCACGGGTTGGGCTAAAGCTGAGGTCATTTCTTCCTCGACACTTGACAAAAGGCTGCTTGGTGATGGCGTTTCAAAAATGGTCCTTTCCAAAGGGATTCAAATCCTCCACAATACTTCATCCAGACAGGCTGGTTGTAGTTTTCCGTGCTAGTTTACGCATCCTGTGTTGCGTTTAATCCCAGCCTGCTTGGCTCCTCCCCCCAGATACCTGATGAATGTGACGTTTGAGGGGCGCAACCTGTCGTTCAGCGAGGACGGATACCAGATGCACCCCAAGCTCGTCATCATCCTCCTGGACAAGGAGAGGAGATGGGACAGGGTCAGTACGGAGATGAGCCCTCTCTCTTACTCTCTCTCGCTCTCTAATTCACCAGTTCACAAGGTGCCTCCTCCAACACTCATCCTACTCAAACCTCCCCTTATTTCTTTCTCTTCTATCCTTTCTCTCTCCTCTCTCTCTCTCTCTCTCCTCTCTCTCTCTCTCTCTCTCTCTCCTCTCTCTCTCTCTCTCCTGTCTCTCTCCTCTCTCTCTCCTCTTTCCTCTCTCTCTCCCCTCTCTCCTCT
The DNA here is from genome assembly GCA_030340685.1 of Protosalanx chinensis. Classification (NCBI taxonomy): domain Eukaryota; kingdom Metazoa; phylum Chordata; class Actinopteri; order Osmeriformes; family Salangidae; genus Protosalanx; species Protosalanx chinensis. The sequence continues at coordinate 2,418,355 of CM059342.1, read as the reverse complement.
CTCTCCTGTCTCTCTCCTCTCTCTCGCTCCCTCTCTCTCTCTCTCTCTCCTCTCTCTCTCCTCTCTCCTCTCTCTCTCCCTCTCTCCCTCTCTCTCCTGGTCTCTCTCCTCTCTCTCGCTCCTCTCTCTCTCCTCTCTCCTCTCTCTCTACTCTCTCCTCTCTCTCTCCCTCTCTCCTCTCTCTCCTGTCTCTCTCCTCTCTCTCGCTCCTCTCTCTCTCCTCTCTCCTCTCTCTCTACTCTCTCGCTTCTCTCTCCCCTCTCTCTCACACTCGACTGGAAGGGTATTTTATTCCACCAACCCATGTCACCTGCCCTCTTCTCCACATCACACAAACACACTTAAATACCCCACAACCACTCCACTACCAACCGCACACAAACACACACACTCACAAACTGTATTCACACCCAGGTGGGCAAGTGGGAGAGGGGTTCTCTGAGGGACATGAAGTACCACGTGTGGCCTCGGTTCGAGACCCCGGAGAGCCACGAGGACGACCACCTGTCCATCGTCACTCTGGAGGAGGCGCCGTTCGTCATCGTGGAGGACGTGGACCCCCTCAGCGGCAACCTGCATGAGGAACACCATCCCCTGCAGGAAGCAGCTCAAGCGCATGTGAGGCTCCGCCCTCCTCCAGACGCTCGCCCCGTTTGACTTCGTAGTATAACGATTTTTCCGTTTAATTTTATGATCTAATGATAAGTTTATATGAATTTGACTTCATTCAGATTGTTTCTAATCTTTATTCAGCTTGCGTGCCTCTCAGCGATTGGATGTGGCTCAAGAGAAGGCGGGGTTTTCCTCGTGCATAAGAATTTCTACTCTAGTCACTATGATTGACAACTCCCTCATTTCGCTAGTCACGTAGGATGGGAGAGAGCCTTGACATTTACCATCAATATGCCAGTTCCCTATATCACAGAACTCAGTAAAACAATATAAATATCTGATATCAGATATCGCATTTTCCTCATCTGAAAAGTGAGAGCAAAGTTAATCTTTTCAGCCAACTCTCACTCATCTTATGTAATACTAATCGTCTTTGCATAATTAAGTTGGACATATCTCCACGCCCCCATTCGGTTGCTAGTTGTCGTTGTTGCTGAGGAGGTTTGACAGTAAATAGAAACCGTCCCTACAGTCCTCCTTGTCTTTCTACCAATGTGTTTTCTTCTCATCATCATCCTCTGTCCATCGTTCTATCTCTCTGTCTTACCACGTCATCTCTTGTGATAACCCCCATCTTCCTGTTCCCATTCTAACCTCCCATCTCCGTCCTCCTCAAATATGTCACACTGCCTTGTGGGAAGGGCCAATAAAGTGGATTTCCATTTGAAACTTCCTTTCCGTCCTTTCATCTGCCCCCCCCCCCATCCCCCTCCTCCTCCACTCTCCTACCCTCTCTTTCCTCTCCCTCCCTCCAAACCTCCCTGTCTGTTTCTCCTCCCCCCCCCCCCTCCCCCCACCTCCACTATCTGGATCACGCTCCTGGTTTCTGCCCTCGTTATGTGTTATGTTATGTTCACCTTCACCCCCTGGCTTCCACTTCACCTTGACCACCATCCATAATCCAATTCTATCATTACCCTCATTTCGGCTCCTCTCTCTCCTACCCCTCATTTTGGCTCCTCTCTCTCCTACCCTCATTTCGGCTCCTCTCTCTCCTCCCTCATTTTGCGCCTCTTCCTCCTCTCTCCCTACCCTCATTTCGGCTCCTCTCTCTCCTACCCTCATTTTGGCTCCTCTCTCTCCTACCCTCATTTCGGCTCCTCTCTCTCCTACCCTCATTTTGGCTCCTCTCTCTCCTACCCTCATTTCGGCTCCTCTCTCTCCTACCCTCATTTTTGGGCTCCTCTCTCTCCTACCCTCATTTTGGGCTCCTCTCTCTCCTACCCTCATTTTGGCTCCTCTCTCTCCTACCTCATTTTGGCTCCTCTCTCTCCTACCCTCATTTTGGCTCCTCTCTCTCCTACCCTCATTTGGCTCCTCTCTCTCCTACCCTCATTTTGGCTCCTCTCTCTCCTACCCTCATTTTGGCTCCTCTCCTCTCCTACCCTCATTTTGGCTCCTCTCTCTCCTACCCTCATTTTGGCTCCTCTCTCTCCTACCCTCATTTTGGCTTCCTCTCTCTCTCCTACACTCCTTTCCTCTCCTCCTGGGGCCTCCTCCTCTCATCAGGGACACACATTTGTTTTCCGTCTCCTCCCCGTTCTCCTCACCCTTCTCCTCCCTCTTCTCCTCACCCTTCTCCTCCCCCTTCTCCTCCCCAGCTCCAAATTCGCCTCTAACGACCTTCTCTCTCATCCCTGTAAACCCGACATCTCCTTCCTGGTCTCCAGATCTATAACCAATCAGACGGAGGGACTCCGGCAAGTACATCAAGAAGTGCTGCAAGGGCTTCTGCATCGACATCCTGAAGAAGATCGCCAAGTCGGTCAAGTTCTCCTACGACCTCTACCTGGTGACCAACGGCAAGCACGGCAAGAAGATCAACGGCACCTGGAACGGCATGGTGGGAGAGGTACGAGGGGGGAGGGAAGCTCGGGCTTTCAAACACTACATTTCCCATCATCCCCTGCCGGCCGGGTTGAAAGCAATCTGCCTCTTCTTCAACTAAGAGGAGGGGGGGGGGGGGGGGGTAGAGAGAGAGAGAGATGCTTGGAGGAGAGGAGAGGGATGGAGAGAGCAGGAAAAGAGAGAGGACCCGGCAGGAGGAAGGAGAGCGCGTTTAGCTTCGTACGCCTCGACACGCATCGTATCTTTAGCAAATGGAGCCGTCGACCAGGTTTAAAGCTCGCGCAAACGAGCGCTGGAGCCGTCACACTCACGCCACAGCTCGTCTGGCAGTGAGGGATGCTTTCTTGTTTCAGTTCTAGAGTGCTGGGAGAAGATTAGAAGTGACAGAGTGGTTCTGATGGCTTCCGAATCAGCTTGTGCGTTTCCAAAAAAGAGCCCTTTTGATGTACGCATGGGCGCTTCCGAAAACACCACTCACCCATGTAGAAATGGCACACAGCCACAAAGCAAGTCAAATCGAGTCCCGGAAGCGAACTGACGCCGAGCGTGGCACTAATGATGCCATGTGTCAGTGAGACAAAAAAGAAGAAGGGATGGAGGGAGAGACAGAGAGAAGGAGAGATGCCACACAAACCATGGATTGATAGAGAGGTTGCTAATAGTAGGTGGGTACTTTATACATCCCGCAGGGACATTCCGGTGGAGAGGGGGAATCGAAAGTGTAGAAAGAGCCACAAATATGAGAGAACTACAAATGGGGGGGGGGGGGGGGGGGGGGTGGGGGGGGTGAGACAGAGCGAGTTCGAGATAAAAAAGGAAATCGCATCATCAATCTGGGATAAACGCGGGCCGGGGGGGGGTGGAGGGGGTGGAGAGTGAGGCGGCTAGAGGGAGGGATGGACATGATGATATTCACTCTGGCGTGCATGAGTTTAGCCCATTAGCTCTCTCTCTCTCTGTCTCTCTCTGTCTCCTCTCTCTCTGTCTCTCTCTCTCTCTGTCTCTCCCTCTCGTCTGTCTCTCTGTCTCTCTGTCTCTCCTCTCTCTCTGTCTGTCTCTGTCTCTCTCTCTCTCTCTCTGTCTCTCTCTCTCATGTGCTCCACTTCTACACATGCCTTCCCACCCCCCTCCCGTCCACCCCACCCAAGGCCCCCCCTGGCCCCAGTAATCGCAGGCTAAATATACCTGTGGAGAAATTTGGGAGAGGGGGGTGGGGGAGGAATGAGCCGGGGGGTGGGGGCATGAGGAGAAAGGTGACAGGGATGGAGAGAGAGACGAGAGGGGTAGAGAAAGGGGGACAGAGAGACACCAGTCTGAGAGGGGGAGTCTTGACCCATTTCCAGCTGGAGAGACGCAACATCGAAAATCCCCCCCCACCCCATCCTCCTCGATCCCTCCCTCCCTCCCACCCCCACCCCTCCCCCCATCCTGGGAGGAATCACTGATCTGACAGGACTGGATGGGCATCAGCTGTGTGTAGGAGCAGACGGTTCCACCTATCCAATTATGTTAGATCAGAAGCCAGTGGAGGACTGGCCTATTTTTACGTCTTCAAACGCCTTTTTTTTGCCAGTTTTTCCATTTTCACCTCGACTCCCACATGAGGGTGGGATGGGGGTTTGACCTCACGTTGACCCCCGTCTCTCTCTCTCTCTCCTCCGGGCAGTGGTGCTGAAGAAGGCCCACATGGCCGTGGGGTCGCTCACCATCAATGAGGAAAGGGTCGGAGGTCATCGACTTCTCCGTGCCCTTCATTGAGACGGGCATCAGCGTCATGGTCTCCCGTAGCAACGGCACGGTCTCGCCCTCCGCCTTCCTGGGTGAGCGGGGCGAGGGTGCACCTGGTGCTGCTGTTCAGATTTGTCAGTTAGACTTAGTGGACACACACACACGCGTGCACACACACACACACACATGCATATAAAAGCATGCTGTCACCTGAAGGGCTGATTTTGATGAATTTGGTTCATTAACCCTCCTTCTCTCTCGCATTCATGTCTCTCTCCCTCTCCTCCCCTTCTGTTCTCCTCCGTTTCTCCTCTCTTCTTTCTTTCTTTCTTTCTTTGACTCATTCCCTCTCCCTCCATCCCTTTCTTTCCCCATGGCTCTCCTGGTTTCTGCTTCTCTCTTTCTGCCTCTATTTTTCTTTCCATCTTTTGTTCCCCTCCACTCACCCCTCCCTCCCTCTCCCCCCCCCCCCCCCCCCCCCCCCTCCCTCCCTCCCTCTCAGAGCCCTTCAGTGCGGACGTCTGGGTGATGATGTTCGTGATGCTGCTGATCGTGTCGGCGGTGGCTGTGTTTGTGTTCGAGTACTTCAGCCCGGTGGGTTACAACCGCTGCCTGGGGGACGGACGAGGTGAGAGGGAGCCGCCGATGGAACACCTCGAGATGCCCACGCACACACACACACAGACACACACACTTACACAGACCCACACACACACACACAGACACACACACACACACACACACACAGACACACACAGACACATGCTAGCCACAGTAACACCCAGACGTGGAGCACCAACACCAACCAGGATGTGGAAGTGAAGTTTATACACACTCACACACAGCTATGATTGAAGAACAAGGAAAGGAGCTGTGTGTGTGTATGTGTGTGTGTGTGTGTGTGTGTGGAGTCCTGAGGGGGGGAGGAGGATCAAGGCGTGGCAGAGTAATTCTGGGTTGTCCCACAGCATCATTAGGCTGTATGCAGTCATGTCCTACTGTTCACAGGAAAAACTGCAAAAAAAGAAGAAAAAACGAAAAACTGACAGGATGCTCGTGTGAGTGTGTGTGTGTGAGTGTGCATATTTGTGAATGTGTGTGTGAGTGTGTGTGTGAGTGTGTGTGAGAGCGTGTGCCCACAGTATGATGCTTTAATGACTTCCCAGGTTGTGTGATCAGGGTGTGTAGGACTGTATCTCCAGCTGTAGCATAATTACAGCCTGTTGGTTGCCCATCCACATCCTCCCACCTCTCTCCCTCTCTCCCTCTCTCTCTCTCTCTCTCTCTCTCTCTCTCTCTCTCCCTCTCTCTCTCTTTCTGTCTCTTTCTCGCTCCCTCTCTCTCTCTCTTCCTCTCTAGCGAGCATGTCCTGTCACCTCATCACAGTCAAATCTCTAGTTTGTAGCAGTAGACTAAACCTACCAATTTTCTCAATCTCTCTCTCTCTTTCTCCATCTCCCATCTTCCTCTTTACTTGTCTCTCTCTCTCTCCTTCCCTCACCCACTCTCTCACATTCACCATTCCTTCTTTCTCTCTCTCTCTCCCACCTTACACCCCCCCCCCTTCCCCTCCCCCCCAGAACCCGGGGGCCCCTCTTTCACCATCGGGAAGGCGGTGTGGCTGCTGTGGGGGCTGGTGTTCAACAACTCCGTCCCGGTCCAGAACCCCAAGGGCACCACCAGTAAGATCATGGTGTCGGTGTGGGCCTTTTTCGCTGTCATCTTCCTGGCCTCCTACACTGCCAACCTGGCTGCCTTCATGATCCAGGAGGAGTACGTGGACCAGGTGTCTGGTCTCTCCGACAATAAGGTAGGAGTGAGTGTGTGTGTGTGTGTGTGTGTGTGGGGGGGGGGGCGGGGGGCGTTTGTCTGCGTGTGTCTTTCTGTCTCTGTACGTCAGGATCATCCGCTTTACGCTGACGACCCTGCAGGCATCATCCGGAGCGCATCAGTGAATATTTCATTTCCAGCTGATGCAACAACACTCGCTTGTTTTTTTTCCTCTTCTTCTCCTATGCTCTCTTTTTCGGCACCTCTCTCCGTATCTCTCCACAAACGCACGCATGAACAAACACGCACACACACACGCGTACAAACGCACACACAAACACCTGCACAAACACACACGTACAAACACATGCATAATTGCATGTACAAACACACACAAAAAACACACACACACTCCGCTAACCCTTCACACACACATACACACACACACAGTTCCAGCGTCCCAACGACTTCTCGCCGCCGTTCCGCTTCGGCACGGTTCCCAACGGGAGCACGGAGAGGAACATCAGGAACAACTACCCGGACATGCACGGCTACATGACCAGCTTCCACCAGAAGAACGTGGACGAGGCGCTGTACAGCCTCAAGAATGGGTGAGGACGCAGGGCTGGGGAGGAGGGGGGAGAGGGAGGAGGGGGAGGACGCAGGGCTGGGGAGGAGGGGGGAGAGGGAGGAGGGGGAGGACGCAGGGCTGGGGAGGAGGGGGAGGGAGGAGGGGGAGGACGCAGGGCTGGGGAGGAGGGGGAGGAGGGGGAGGGAGGAGGGGGAGGACGCAGGGCTGGGGGAGGGATGAGGGAGGAGAGGGAGGAGGGAGGAGGGGGAGGACGCAGGGCTGGGGAGGAGGGGGGAGAGGGAGGAGGGGGAGGACGCAGGGCTGGGGAGGAGGGGGAGGAGGGGGAGGGAGGAGGGGGAGGACGCAGGGCTGGGGGAGGGATGAGGGAGGAGAGGGAGGAGGGAGGAGGGGGAGGACGCAGGGCTGGGGAGGAGGGGGGAGAGGGAGGAGGGGGGAGAGGGATGAGGGAGGAGAGGGAGGAGGGGGTCAGAGGAGACAGAACATGAGTGGGGAGGTGAGAGATGTGGAAGACAAAACTTCGAGGGAACGGTTCGGAATACAGGAAGCACTTGATTCAAAAAGAGTAACACGAGAGAGAGAGAGACTTCCTGAAAGGGAGGCATTCAGAGAAAGCACATGTGAGGAAGAGAGAGGCAGGGAGTGAGAGAGAGAGAGAGAGGACTAGTGTGAGAGTGAAAAGAGATTCAGGAAACGAGAGATATGGAGGCTGTGAGAGAAAGAGAGAGCAAGGAGAGAACTTTGAATAGGAGGAATGTGGGTGGGAGACCAGAGGAGAAAGAGAGAGATCTGCAGCTGCTGTTTCTGCCACTGCCTCTCAGAATAGCAGCCCAGGCTGCGCTCGCTATGATACTGATACTCTCCTACTCTCTACACTCCTCTTTCTTTTCTTTTTTTTTCTCCCACTATTGCTTTCTCTTCATGGCAAGTCTTCCCGCTCTTTCCATCGCTTCTCTGCAAATTGAAGCTCTCCTACCCTCTCTCATCCCTCTCTTTTTATCTTCTTTTCTGTTCTCAGATCATCTAGTTATCTATTTTCTTTCCCCATCTCTCTAGTTTCTGTTTCTGTCTTTCTGTCTCTTTCTCTCTCTCTCTCACCTCAATCTCTCCCACATTACACATCCATTTCTCTCTCCCACAAACCTCGTCCTCCCTCCACCTTCTCTGTCGCTTTCTTTCTCTCTACCCCCTCCCACCTCTCACTCTCTCTCTAACTCACTCTCTATCCATCCCTCTTTCTCAAATTCTCTCTCTCTCTCTGGTCCCCTCTTGAGGAATGGAGAGCGGGCCACGTTGGTCTGAGGCTCCGGTGTTAATCAGCAGCCTCCTGCTGGTTGGTCATGGTCCGGAGCTGATTGTCCCAACGGCACAGATAAGCCCTGATAGGGGCAAAGCCGCGGGAGGGAACTGATTGATTTGTTGATTTGGGCTCAGCCAATCCGACCGCTGCTTTGTCGTCATAACTCGTTAAGCCGGCGCTTATCACGCGAGCTGAACACCCCCGTGTTCAGCGGTTCTGATTGTTAGAGTGGAGTGGATTAGAGAGGAACATGGTGGAACGGTCGACAGGAACCTAACGGAATGCTTAATTGCCAATCAATACGCATCATGCTTAGCCTGGTTTCAGCGCCAAATGGAGGAGATGCTTAGAAGTTTGGATCATCCAATCAACCAATAGCCTTCTAGCCTTAATCCGCAGACAACACGACAGACTATTGATCGTGACAAGAGAGAGGAAGGTTCTTCAAAAACCTCTTCTTCGAAAAACGTCAACGTAGATAAAACAATGCTTGGTGTCGCCACGCAAGCGTCATAACCCAAGCTTGACTTCCTGTGGTGTTCCCTCCAGGAAACTGGACGCGTTCATCTACGACGCCGCGGTGCTCAACTACATGGCGGGCCGAGACGAGGGCTGCAAGCTGGTGACCATCGGGAGCGGGAAGGTGTTCGCGTCCACGGGTTACGGCATCGCGATCCAGAAGGACTCTGGCTGGAAGAGAGCAGTGGACCTGGCAATCCTCATGCTGTTTGGAGACGGTAAAAACATGCGTGGAACAGCCCTCCCCAAAAAAACACACACACGCGCACACGCACACCACCACACACAGTTCATTAGACCCAATTTGTGGAAGCAGGAGAACGATAGCGACATCCATTTCTGCTGGATCGCTGAGCTGGAAAACGAACCCAGAACCATTTTTGGTTAAGTGCTCGTGCAAAAGGTCATGAAAACTGTCGTCTTTTTCCAAACACAACACAACACAGTGCCAAACATAAACATTGTGCTCCACCATCAGGTGACCTGTTTGTGGATGACGATAACTTTGATGACAATCCCAAAACAACAGCAGTCGTTCTAAATGAGCCATGCAGCCATCACCTTGGACAGAGACCATGTGACCGATGGGATGGCTTCACCTAAGGTCTGGAACCAGGAGTTAAAGCACTGACTGGTCCTGACAGCAACTGCTAGAGATGCCGGTATCACCTGACGGGAGAGAGAGAGACAGGGAGAGAGAGAGAGAGAGACAGAGAGAGAGAGACAGAGAGACAGAAAGAGACAGAGAGAGAGAGAGAGAGAGAGGGAGAGAGACAGACAAAGAGACAGAGAGAGAGAGAGACAGACAAAGAGACAGAGAGACAGAGAGACAGAGAGAGAGACAGAGAGAGAGGCAGAGAGAGAGAGAGACAGAGAGAGAGAGGCAGAGAGAGAGGGTGGTCTGCAGTACGTGTCACATCCCATATCCCAGATCCCAGAACACACACTGACTACTCAAGCACGTGACATGTGCTATCAGGTTCTGTCCTAGTTTCCATGATAAATGAGAGAAGACTCACCTGTGCTCAGCCCTACAGGAGAGGCACTGAGACAGGTTTAGCTCTTCCTGAGAGGCCAGATATGGATCAACGTACGTAGGAAGCATCCATTTATGAGAGTGTGTGTGTGTGTGTGCGTGTGCGCGTGTGTGAGTTTAGACAGGTTACACAATCACAGGAACACAAAAGACCGTTATATTCCTACACAAACATTCATTCATTGTCTATGCTTATGAACGGTGTTGCTCATTCCCGTTAGGGGTCACAGGTTACTGGAACCTATCCCAGTTAGTTTAGGGCCAGTTTGTGGGACCTACACAAACAACAAAGTCATGAAGCTGTTTTTTTGGTGTGTTTTCTTTTGTCCATGGCCAAACATATTAAATGGGATCACTGCATAACACTGACTGTAGTCTAACATCTTGTTACATCACATCCCATTAAATGACATGCTGAACAGCACAGCTGCCAGCCCTGATAGACGATCACAGACCAGGGCTCTAAGTGGATCTGCGCTCTCAGGTGCTTCGTTTCTGGGTATAATCCACATGACAACAGTTACGTAACCCCTGTGTGTTTGATGCAGGTAGGGCGGAGTGTACTGACCCACTTCCAAGTGGTTGGAGTTCTAGTTACCCGGTGTATCTGCAGTTGTAGGCAGATGGATTCCAGCGTTGTGATTGGTGCAGGGGGTCGGGGTCAGAAAACTAATTTTGAAAACGTGCCACGATAGCTCGATGGGTTTCGTCACTCGTCTTGACTCTTTTTTGTCCGTCTTGGTAGTTTTGTCCGGTCTAAACAGTTGAAGCTAATGAGATCCGAAGGGGGGAATCGTTTAGGAAAGCGACAGCTCGGTACCCCTGGAATGTTCATTTGGGATTATTGAAGCAGCCCACCAACCAATCGCTTTTGAGGAAGTGGGCCCTCCCTCCTCCTGTTCTGAAACCCTTGTCAATCTAATTTGAGCTGGAGGAAAGCGCGGGCGAAATAGAATCATTTAAATATTAGAAAAATGATTGCACCCCCTGGACCAGTTTCACAATATACCCAAAGTACCCAGTGGTCTATCATGGAGATAATATATTTATTGCAGGTGCTAGCAGGAGCTAACCGTTACTAACAGGAGCTAGCACACACCAAGAGGTGCTAGTGGGCGATGTTAGCACACAAACAGGTGCTAACATTCAGCGAAACACGTGCAAGAACAGATTAACTATTGCTAGAGGCTGCTAGCTGCTCCACAGCACTAGCTGCTGCAGTCCCAGTAAGCAGTGGGGAATCACAGAGACCCCAGGGGGGTCGGACTCACTCCGGTGGCTTGGATCAAACAAATCTCTCTGGACATGTCTTCCTGTCTGGGAAGCGTTCCCAGGGCTGCAGGGGGACACATTTGAGGGTGGGACCAGGCGTCACATGACTCTCCTCAAGGCCTGGAAAAATCCCAGCAGGCACTTGTTTGGGCACAGCACAGCTCGGAGTGAGACTCGCATCATCAAGGATTAATGAGGATCTTCAGCGGAGGGGTAGCTTAGAGATGATGCGACGTGACGTCTGTTGAACCTATATGAGGCTGGGTTGTTTACCCCTGTGGTGGTATTTACTGTCTTTCAAAAAAAGCACACACACACACCCACCAACACAAATACACACACCAGTACACACCAAGGAGAGAGTTACCTGTGAACATATAACTCTTCATAACATCACCACCTAACTTATACACATTCCAGCCTCCCTGGAATGTGCCAACATGACGTTGTCTCCTTGGGCGAGGCACTTCACCCTACTTGCCTCAGGGGTGAATGTCCCTGTACTTCCTGTAAGTTGCTCTGGATAGGAGCGTCTGCTAAATGACTACATGTAAATGTAACCTGTTTGTAACCTGCTCTCCACCTGGGCTCCTCTCCTTGTCGCCCCCTTCAGGAGAGATGGAGGAACTGGAGGCGCTGTGGCTGACGGGCATCTGTCACAACGAGAAGAACGAGGTGATGTCCTCCCAGCTGGACGTGGACAACATGGCGGGCGTCTTCTACATGCTGGGCGCCGCCATGGCGCTCTCCCTCATCACCTTCATCTGCGAACACTTGTTCTACTGGCAGCTGCGCTTCTGCTTCATGGGCGTGTGCTCGGGCAAGCCTGGCTTCACCTTCTCCATCAGCAGGGTGAGTCTGGGGGGAGGGAGGAAGGGAAGGAGGGAGATGGAGGGAGGGAATGAGACAGAGGGAGGGAGGGAGAGGGGAAGAGGGGGGGAAGAGGCAGTTGTATGGATGGGAAGAGTGTATGTATGAATGTATGTTAAACGGTAGCTTTATGGTGGTGCTGCTGAAGGAAGGTTCCAGAAAGTCACCTTGCCTCCGTCTGGTTGGGTTGGTGATGGCTGTGGGGGTCGCTTATGTGGGTCAGTCACCAAGGCTCTTGTTCTGCTCAGGAAGGAGGCTTTTGTTGTTGTTGATGCACGGGGAAATCAGTCGCTCGAGAAGCAAAGATCAATTTGCATAATGTTACCTTTTAGGAGGGGTTTAAGGAGAATGGGTGGGTGGGTTGAGAGGACAGTGGGGGGGGAGGGGGGGCTGTTGTTGTGCACAAACAAGCTCACTTATCGTTCTTTTGAGAAATGCTGGCAACTGTTTACTTGGCGGTTACGAAGACTAATGACGTCATGTGATCCAACTGTGGGAACCTTTTTCTGAGGTAAACTGTCAACTCTCAAAATAGATGGAACATGCTTACTGGGTTATTTATTTACTTATTCTTCTAAACAAAACCCCTTTCTTCTCTCTGAGTGAATGGTAACATTCCCAGCCTCTTTTGGGAACTCGCTGGTGACAGGTTTCTTGCGCAACACATCCCGAGTTTAAACACAAACCACATCGAGATTTAACGCGAAGTCTCGATAGCATTCAAACTCATTATTCATTAGCTCTGCATACACTTCATTTTATTTGTCAGTTGCATTACGGCTTGCATATTACCTCCCAGAACACTATTTGAAGTCTGGTGTGGTTATTATTTCCCTTGGCTGTAGAACTCCAATATTCTATTACAGATCAACATGGCTGATTTAACACTCAAGTTGAGATGGGATGTAAGAAAAAGGATTTCAGATGTGCAAGGTTTGGGCAATTCACATGTAAAGGGAGGGAGGGGGGTGTGGAGAGAGAGTGAGAGAGATAGAGAAGGAGAAAGGGAGGGAGAGAGCATGATAGAGGCACCTCCACAGATAAACACAGATATGGGGAACACTTGACTTGATTTCTGAATGTGGGCAGAGGACAGAGAGACCGAGAGACAGAGTGCGACAGAGAAAGAACAAGGATGACGAAGAGGAGACAAGGAGGAAGACTTTTTGTTGTTGTTGATGTGACACCTTTCACGAACAATGACACACGATGCTGGCTGACAGGGTGTTCACCCTTGACCTTTATTTTTGATGTTCTGAAGTGGCCTTCAGAGCTTTTTCTCCCTGCCATGGTATCAACTTTCCAACATTAGAACCAAATCCAGTCATGTAAACACTTGAATTGAAATATAATAGCAGACTTAATTTATCAGTGTAGAATCAGCTGTTGTTGTTCAATTCCTTGTCCCAAGGCAACAGGAGGGAGGGAGACAGAGAGAGAAAGAGACAGAGAGAGAAAGAGACAGAGAGAGAAAGAGACAGAGAGAGAAAGAGACAGAGAGAGAAAGAGACAGAGAGAGAAAGAGACAGAGAGAAAGAGACAGAGAGAGAAAGAGACAGAGAGAGAAAGAGACAGAGAGAGAAAGAGACAGAGAGAGAAAGAGACAGAGAGAGAAAGAGACAGAGAGAGAAAGAGACAGAGAGAGAAAGAGACAGAGAGAGAAAGAGACAGAGAGAGACATACAAATGTGATGGAGACCCTGTGGTGTTGTCAGCTGAATATAAATGATATCGATCAGAGTTATTGATCGCTGGTCAAAACCACAGGCTCATTGTGCACCTGTCGTTATCAATCACAGTTTTGATCTGCTCCCCCAACACCAAATCTCAGACGGATGTGTGTGTGTGTTTTATGTAAGTGTGTGTTCCCGGGAGACAAGGCACTTATGAACTCAACCCCTATTACTGTTTAATAGAGTGTAAACAAGAGGCTTGTCAGCCCAAAACGCTGCTATCCATTAACCCCTCTCTCTCTCTCTCTCTTATGCTCTGTCCATCTTTCCCTCACCCATCTCTGCCCCTCCCTCTCCCTCTCCCTAAATCACAAACACAATCTCTATCCCTCCATTCCACTTCTTTTGTCTTTGTTTCTCTCTTCTTCCCCCCTTCTTTCTACCTCTCCTCATCACTCGTTCTGTCCTTCTTTTCTCCCTCTCTCCCCCTCCCTCCATCCCTTCCTCCCTCCCTCTCTCTCTCCCTTCCTTCCTTCCTTCCTTCCTTCCTCCTCCTCCTCCTCCTCCTCCTCCTCCTCCTCCTCCTCGTCCTCCTCCTCCTCCTCGTCCTCCTCCTCGTCCTCGTCCTCCTCCTCCTCGTCCTCCTCCTCCTCACCCCTGTCTCTCCCCACACAGGGTATCTACAGCTGCATCCACGGGGTCCAGATCGAGGAGAACAAATCGAACATGGACTCTCCCTCTGCCACCATGAACATGAACATGAACAACACCCACTCCAACATCCTGCGCCTGCTGCGCACCGCCAAGGACATGACCGCCATCCCGGTCAACGGCTCGCCGCACGCCGCCCTGGACTACGGCGGCCACCGGCCCGGTGAATCGCAGGTCTACGACATCTCGGAGCACCGGCGCAGCCTGGCGGGGGGACACCCGGTGGACTGCAAGGCCCTGACGGCGCCACCCTACCTGCAGGAGGACATGTTCAGTGACTACATCAGTGAGGTGGAGAGGACTTTTGGCAACTTGCCGCTGAAGGACAGCAACCTGTACCAGGACCACTACCTGCACCACCACCCTGGCCCCGGGTCTGGCCTGGCTCTGGGTATGTCCGGCCCGCCGCCGAACCGGCCGCGCAGCCTTGGCAGCGCAAGCTCTCTGGAGGGGGGGATGTTTGAGTGCGACAGCTTAGGGGGAGGGGTAGCGCCCATCTTCACCACCCAGCCCCGAGCCTCCCTGACGCACAGGAACACCAATAAGTTTGACCTGCTTGCCGGACACGCCTCCTCCTCCGGCGGTGGTGGTGGTGGCGGCGGCGGCGGCGGGGGTCAGGGAGGGGCGTTCAAGTCGAGCAACGTCTACGGGAGGTTCTCGTTCAAGGGCGGGGCGTCCAGCACAGGGTTCATAGGGGGGCAGGACAGGTACTGCGGCGGCGGGGGCGGGGGCTCAGGGGGCGACGACGCCATGTCGGACATCTCCACGCATACCGTCACCTACGGCAACCTGGAGGGCAACGCTAAGCGGCGCAGGCAGTACCGGGACAGCCTGAAGAAGCGCCCGGCATCCGCCAAATCCCGGCGGGAGCAGGACGACATGGAGACGGCCTACAGGAGGCGTCTCCAGCACCACACCGTCCACCACCACTTCCCCCACGGCCCCCTGGGACACCGCTCGGCCTCGCCGCCCCTCGAGCGAAAGAGAGGAGGGGGAAGCTCTTCGCCTTACCCGTTCCGCCAGGAGAAAGAGAACCTGCGGGAGTTCTATAGCAAGCAGTTCCGTTCTAAGGAAGGCAAGGCTCCATGGGAGCACATGGACCTGTCTGACGGGCCCTGCGGCGCCGGGGGCGGAGGCGGCGGCATTTGTAAAAGCTTAGTGCCCGTGGAGGACTTCTTGAAAGGTAAAACCAAGAAGTCCGAGTGTAAAGGCGGTGTAGCGGGGGTGGGGGGAGGCGGGGGTCTGGTCTCGGGGGCGGGCCAGCAGGCGCACACCTGCTGGGAGAAGAGCGCGCCGGGGATAGGGGGAGGGGGCATCGCCGGGGGTGACTGGGAGTGCCGGAACTGCCACGAAGGCGGCGGTGGCGGAGGAGGTGAAGGAGGAGGGGGGGGAAAGGCCATGTGTCACCACGGGGGCGCGGGCGGCGGTGGGGGGGGCAGTCGTCCGGGCTCGGCCACGTGCAAACGTTGCGACTCGTGCAAGAAGCCGGGCAACTTGTACGACATCAGTGAGGATAACCTCCTGTTTAGCCAGCTGGGGGGTAAGTGCGCCCACGAGGGCGGGGGGAAGACGGCGGTGGTGCTGGGAGGCGGGGCCGGGGCCGGGGGGCAGACGCAGACTCAGGTGCAGCGCAGGAAGCTAGGGCCGGGGGGGCGGGTCTTGCGGCGGCAGCACTCCTACGACACGTTCGTGGACCTGCAGCGGGAGGGGGCCGGCCGCCGGGGCGGGGCAGGAGGAGGGGGAGGGGGCGGAGGAGGAGGGGGGCAACTCCCCCCGCCCAGGAGCGTGAGCTTGAAAGACAAGGAGCGTTTTATGGAGGGCGCGAGCCCCTACGCCCACGTGTTTGAGAGGTATGCGGGGTCGGAGCGGGAGAGGGAGCCCTCCTCCTCCTCGTTCTTCGGTGGGGAGCGGGGGAAGGGAGGTTCCTCCTTCAGCCTGTTCCGCGGAGGTGAAGGTGGGTTGCACCGCCGCTCGGTGGGGGAGAGAGACATGAGGGACAGAGATAGAGGAATGATGGGAGGTGGTGGTGGTGGTGGAGGAGGAGGAGTGGGAGGAGGAGGAGGAGGCAGAGGTGCCGGGACTTACTCCTTGTCTAAATCTCTCTACCCAGATAAGGTGAACCAGAACCCCTTCATCCCAAGCTTCGGGGACGACCAGTGTCTATTACACGGTGGAAAGCCGTACTACATCAAAAAGCCACAGGCCCAGCAACAACAACAACAACAGCAGCAGCTACTCAACAACAGCAGAGGAGGACGGGACTTCAGAGGCTCCATGTCGGTGACCTCCTATTTGCCGGCGACGGCCACGGCGGGCGTAATGTCCAACGTGGCCCCCAGGTTCCCCAAAGAGCTGTGCTTGGCTGGGGTGGGGGGGCCCATGGGGAACCACCTGGGGGCCGGGAACAAGCTGCTGCCGGTGGGCAGGGATGTGGGGCTCGGCATGGTGCAGGGACAGAGAGCCTTCAACGGCTCCAGCAACGGTCACGTTTACGAGAAGCTCTCCAGCGTTGAGTCTGACGTCTGAGTTTAGAGAGAGAGAGAGAGAGAGAAAGAGAGAGAGAGAGAGAGAGAGAGAGTGGCACAGAATGACAGTCACGCCGGCTGAACAGAACCCGAGAGACATTCTACTGTTCTATTTAAGTCTGCAACGTTCAACTCCTGTTCTTACAGAGACAAGCTGGACTGTCAGCAGCCCCGGCCAGCTGAGCGGGCTCCCAGGGTTTAGAGACAGGGTGGGGGGCGGAGCGGAGCGGGAGGCTGGGGGAGGTGGGGGGGGGGGGTGGGGGGGGGGGGTGGTGGCAGTGGACGTGCTACTTTTGCGCTCAGAGACCGAGCAAGGGCAGCAGGGGGGGACCGCCCCCTCACCTGCCCCCTCTTCCCTCCCCCCCCTCTCTCCTTCGCGCCCATGTCCTCTCAGCCATCATGTACACCAAAACAAACACTCGTTTGCTTAGGAAACCCAGAAATACAATCACGAATGATCAAATCGAACACTTTCCTTTCTTTTTCTTGACAGTAACAGGGTAAACTAATAATAATTCTATTGATAATGTTGATAATGATATTATTGAATATGATTACAATGTTCATGGCGTTTAGTTTGGGCTTGGTTATTCTTTTTCCTTCAGTAATAGTTCACGTCGTTTCTATCGTATCGTAGTTAATTATTTGCTAGCTTACCAATATTGCAGGAAATTAGTACTGTAGACTAACCTGAAGGAAGAGATGAGAGGTCCAGTACCACTGTTTTTATTTTTTGTTCCTGTAATTTTGAGCATTTCTTAATTATTGATTCTCCATGTTTTAATGGTTTTATTTCTTTTGTTCTTGGAGTGCTGTGAAGTGCACGTGAAAGGCATGATTTGCTGGGTACATGTAGCGTGCTCGACATTCAGTGGAATTGTGAAGGAGGTCCTCTTAGCACAGCAGTGTCATACTGATTTGCAGTTTTTTTTATGATTCTTAATTTGCCTGCCAGCGTAGAGTGGGTCTCAGTTACTGTAGTGGATGTGCCTTACTTGAAAGGATTAACATGGAAAAACTCACTCCTATTGGTGGAGAGAGCTATCAGTCCAATAGTTACCCCATTAAATATATTACTAGTTAATTAATTAAGTGGTACCCTGCCAATCAGGTTATTGTTCTTTGACAGAAAGCGGGGAAGATTAAAGTAGGTATATTGCAGTTGCACTAGGTTACTCTAATGCACACTCACCACCATAGTACGATTATTTGATGATTATATTCAGAAACGGGCAATTTAACATTCCAGACATGTGGTCACCTTAAGGACTTGCCAGTTGTGCATTTCTGGTTTCTCTAAATGTAAATCACCTTATATGCCTCCATGTTGCTTCTGTGTGATTCCGGGGCGGGTAATGGATTAAATTGGCCGTACCAGTTCATGCTGTGGAGACCCTGCCATAATGGACTGTTGGAAGCCAGCCTCCTTCAGCAGGGATGAACAGACTGCCGTGTTCATTATTTCATGATTGCGACCCGGCTCATTCTGCCATGTCGCCAGTCCATATTGGCAGGAAACGAACAAGTCCCAGTAGCTGTGACTTTACAAAAGAAAGAAAAAATCGATTTTTTAATCAATTCCGTTAAACCCGTCCCCCTCCAAACTTGACCTAATTCAAACATCATGTTAGCTATTGGCTGGTAAATACGTTGTCATTTTTTTTATTTTTTGGACATCTGTAGTTATCTTTAAAGGGCGAACATCATATAGTAATCACTGGCATGAACCTGGATATTGGGACACTATAGTGGACGCACTGGGAAGGTGTCCTGAATAGATCCTTATTTGATTCTGCGTGCTTTTTTCTAGTTTTTTCCTTGTAAATAGCAGAACCTTCTCTCTATGTACAGTCTACACAGACACTCAGGATTGTACAACCCTTGGTAACTCTCCACTACTTAACACTCAACACAATGAGGAACAAGCAGTTTTTCCTCGGCGGCTTGTTGCACAGAGCATAATAGCATATTGAAAATGTCAAAAGACATGGACCTCGATTCAAGCACTTCACAAGGGTACCATTTTAGACTAGCGTATGTGAAACTAGAAGTGGCAGTTGAACAATTGACTAGATTAGAACAGTGAGTGAAGTCGATATTTCTTTGTCATTGGGTGGATTGTTGGAAGCCTACGCCTACAATTCTTGAAGAAAAGCGTTTTTGCTGTTGACCTGGAATACTCCCTCAATGCCATGAATCCTAGATAGGCAAGTGGGTTGTTCCCCATGAATATGTTATATTTATATGTATCGCCTTTGGCATTGACTCTGGGTGTCAAACCTCAATACCACAAATGATCACAGACATTCAGGTCACAGTTGAACTCTCACCACCCTTCCCGTTCTCTTTATATTGTACAGTTCAAGATGTCCCTCCATCATTTTGTTTCCTTCCCTATTTGGAGCCAGTCAGCACTGCACGACTACTTGGTGTTACTAAAGCGAATTTCACAATTCAAAAAAGCACAATGAATCTCGACTCGACTTGGCCGATGGATCCCTTGTACATCCTAATCTCAATTTTGGAAACCATCTTCCTTCTTTTTATTAACTGCCAAGTCAGCGTGTGTGATGAAGAGAGTTGTTGTAAGAGTGTTTGTGAGGACTGTGAGGCATGTAATCCTTGGATTTTTTTTATTTTATTTTTACGCTCTCTTTCTCTCACGCTCCTTTATTCCAAAAGCGGATGTTTGTGAACGTTTGAAATGATCCATGTTATTGATCTGGATCCATGTAGTAGGTGTGTGTCTGTGTGTGTGTGTGTGTGTGTCTGTCTTGTACAAGAAGACAACTACTATTTTATTACTTCACATATTGATTCAATTTGAATACCTCCAAATTAATCAAACTGAATTTTAACTATGAGCATAGGTATCTGTGTAGTTGTAATTATTTGTATTTATTTTTTATTTGAGGTTCTTCTTGGTATTTGGTGTACATGACAGTGAATGAGTTGGAGTTGTGCTTTTTTCACCCTGCTAAAGGGACAAACCTTTTTCTTTATTTAAACTGCTTGTTGGTAATTCCCTTGGCCTTTTAAATGTGTCTTTCAGTTTTTGTTGTGTGCCTGAATACATACACTTGATTACCTCTGTGTGTGTGTGTGTGTGTGTGTGTGCGTACGTATACACAATGTGTGTGTGTGAGTGTATGAAAGGGGGAGACACACAGTAAATGTTTACTGATGTGTATTATAACACTGTATGTAAATAATTGATCTCCCTCTCTCAGACTTTTCATAAAAGTGTTCGAAAATGGCTGACAGGAGGAACATTTTTGTAAACTTTTTGATTTGGTGGCCCCCCTACTAAAAGTGTTTTTATGAGTCCCACTAAGTCAGGATAAATGTTATCTATCCTTTATTGTGTTCCCAGAGTGCACAGTCCCAGAATTAGGATTGTTATTTAATTTTATCCTATTTTATAACTTTTTGTCACAGCAAAATGGAAAACTGTGATTATTAAAATTTCCTTACAGCAAGCACAACATTACAATTATGTATTGTGTTTTTTTGCAATTATTATTTTTGTTTTTATGTGTTCCCGAGACAAAACACAATTATCTCAAGAACTGTACAGATTGTGTAAATGTATATATGACAAAAGATGTAAAAATCACTCTCATTTTTGTATGGAAGGAAATTACATGTGTGAAGAGATTAATCCAAATTTGATTAAATATTTAATCATATTTAAAATGAGGATGATTAAACACGATCAATGTGAAAATAAGTGCTAAGAAATATTATTCTTCTGTCTCTTTGTACAATACAAAGTGTTGAGTATTAATAAAAAAGGAGAAATCTCATTTGTGTTAAGTTCCATATTCTTTCATTTACCGGCTACTCGATTTATCATGTTGCAAACATAATAATACTGTATATTGTTATACAGTATATATGAGGTCTATTCACCCGTATACTGTTTATATTGTTTTTACACTCCTGTGTCTTCATCTGATTGTCCCATATGTCATTGAATTGGACAGTGTCCCTCTTGTTTTTTCGGTTCGTTCCTTGTCAGTGTCTGTCAGGACACAGGTCAGTCTCACCGTCCTTCCTGTCCCGCTTCACCTCTCACCTTGTCTCCTCAGATCCCTCCATGTCTGTCCTCTTGGGGTGTGAAATCGAGCTTGAGCCAAGATGGAGAGCTGCTTTTGTGGGGCAGCGAAACTGGGATGATGAGAGTGGGGAGACGGGTGAGCAAGACAGGCTGTACGCAGTGAACAGGGGACTGAAACACAGCAAGTCTCTTACACACACACACACACACACACATGCACACACTTTCATCTGGAAAGCCTGTCCAAACAACAGAGGTTATTTAAAGACCCCAGCTGTCCAGAGAACTCTGTGTGCTTTCTGGAATATTCCAAATGTTGGCCATTCTCGATCAGTGATGAACGAGATATCTGGCGGCTTGAGGCGCATTCAAAGGCTGGATCATCTTCCTCTCTGAAACGGCTAATCTTTTAATCACTCCCATGCCCTCTTTTCCTCCTTCCTCCTAAACCCCTCTCTTCTACTCTACATCGTCCACCTGTCTCTCTCAGCGTCTCTCTTCTTTAGCGCTCACTCCTCCCATTGCGCTCTTTCCCATGCCCGTCTCTCTCTCGTTACGTGTGTGTGTGTGTCGTCCCCCCCCCCCCCCTTATCCACCATCTCTCCCCTTCTCCGCCTCCTGCTCACTCACCACACCAAACCAACAATCCCTGGATGCATTGCAACACATGTAACTACTTCTTGACAATTAACCGTTACCTAGCAACTGGCTCTTTTTCCCGAGCCAGCGAGAGAGAGTTGGAAAGGGTGGTGGTAGTGGTGGTGGTGCTGGGGAATGGGGTGGGGGGGGGGGGGGTTACTGTGCCTCTCTGTCTTTCTGCATTGAACGCAACATTGAATCAACATACCACACCAAAATGGAAAGAATGGATAGAAACAGCCTGAACTGAACGCCCACACATACTGGTAGAGAGAGAGAGAGAGAGAGAGAGAGAGAGAGAAGAAGAGAGATGGCAATGGAATACAAACAAAGCCAATCCTGTAAATATTATACAAATACATTTTCAGACAGACATTGTAGAATTGTAACATTTTGAGAGAAAGATAAAGAGAGAGAGAGCTAGAGAGAGAACTCTAGAGATGGATGGAGGGGGTGTATGGGATGGACTGCAGATTAGAAACACTGGATGAAAGACTGAGAATGGAACATGGAAGGGAGGATGAAAGGGGCCAAAGAAAAAACCCAGAAATGTTAAAGGAAGAGAAGGCAGAGGGAGAGTGGAAAAAGGAGGGAGAGAGGAGAAAGAGAGGGAACGTTCTTATCTGCGGCGCCGCTGGATGACAAGTGGAGTCGCGGAAGAGGAACGAAGAGATGGAGGGGAACTGGCTGCTGTAGAAACACTTGGCAAAGTTTTAATGAGGGCGCAAAGTTCAATCCCATGGCCGCAATACACATGTGCGAGCACACATACATTCACCATGAGCACGCACACATGTACACACACACACGCAATAAGTAATTACGTTTGTAAATAATAGACCACCTGCTCTCCTTATGGGAGCCATCTTGACTTGAATGAACTGAAAACAAAGATCAACTTCAGATCCCATCCCACATGTCAAGGTTCAAGCCCAACCTCAGACACGGTTCAGCCAAAATGTGAAAGACTGACACCATGTGGATGAATAACATCCCCTTCTACATGCTCAAGTGTGCATGTCTGCATGTTTGACATATACGGACATGACACATTTAATATCTATATTCATATATATGTATAATATTGTATATGGTTGACGTGTATATATACAGCATGCTTTTGTGTGTGGAGTGTGTTTTGCATGTGCGTGTGTGGTAGAGTTTGTGTGTCTGTCTTAAACCACTGATTAGTTAACAACAATTAGAGATAATGATTACTTTATTATACTCTATATACTCCATATACTTTCTTTATGTCCTGTATTCGTTGTTTAGGTTTTCTGTAATACTCCAGTTGATTTTAACAGACATCTGCATCTAACATATGTGTACTAAATGCATTCATTTACTCTTTAACTCATCTCAACCATTCCTTTCATTGACTTGGCACTTGAGCAATTGGGTAATATCCAAAATACATCTTCCTATTACATAACATTCGCCTGTGCATGAGTTACTGTTACAGTAGTTCATAAGAAGGCAACCAATCAGGAGCTCGTAAGATAACACATATTTATTTGTTCAGCATCTGTGTTTTCCCATTGCCTGAAATGACACATCAGCTACAGTCATCCCTGAACACACCTGTACTGAACACACCTGTACTGAACACACCTCCCAATGAATTAAGATAAGTATAAACCAGTAGCACATGGCAGAGAGGAATTAAGTCTTTTTCTTAAACAAAAATTGTATACAATCTATCTGAAAATGTATAGGTATAATATTTGCAGGATTGTTTTCGTTTGTGTTCCATTGCCCTTCCTCCCTCTCTCTCACTATCTTTCTCTCTTGGCCTCCCTTCCTTTTTCTTTCCTAATCTTTCACACCCCACACACAAACTTTAAATCCATTGACACCCCCATCTGGTGACCATCCCTCCCTCTCTCTCTCTACCTCTCCATCTCGCTCTGGATCACCCGCACCCCTCCCTTGTTAAACACCTTCACCCTCCTCCTCCTCACCACCCTTGTACCCCTCAACGGCCCCACCCCCCTCCCGGCATGTCTGGAGGGGTACCTCGCCAGACTCGCCGCCCCCCCCCGCATGCTCAGAGGCGACAAGGCCCTGCCGCCCCCTCCCTCCTCCCCCTCGTCCCGGTAGCCGTGGCGACGGAGGAACGGTTCCAGAGTTGCTAGGCGATGGGTGAGCTCGGTGATGCGCCTGTGCAACAGGGAGACTTCTCGGAACAGGTCGTTGAGGGACTCGGACAGAGGGCGCACCCTGCAGGTCAGTGGAGAGAACTGCACTTAGAATGAATGAGGCTGAAGATTAGCAGTCAACTACTAACTGACTCCCTTTCCCAGCAACATTGTCTAAATATGGTTTCTAAGAACACTGGCTCATCAGCCTAAATATGCCTCAAACATTCACATGAAAACATATGGTGTGTTACAATCCCTAGGTCTCTTCACTACTGGCAGGACCAGAAGTCATTCTGCTTGGCTCACAGACTATCCATGTTTCGTCATTATGCTTTGTACGTTCATGGTAACTCTACTGTTAAGTTAAGGGTAAAGGATAGGGCAGCTGAGGTAGTAATACCACACCACTGGTGGTAAAGGGTCAAAGCGCTGAGGGTGTTATGGTGATGTACCTGGAGTAGTCAGGCAGGAGGGCACTGGGCTGGGAGTGTAACAGGGTCTTGATCTCATGGAAGATCCGTTTGCCCCAAGCATCCAGCACTCTGGTCACACTGCGAACCGAGGCTACGTTCACATTATCGGCTGAAAATCCGCACCAACCGCCCCCCCCCCCACCCCCGCCAGAACACAACACAAGTAAGTCAGTCTATTCTACAGGTGTCCGCCATCTTGGATTTCTTCACCTCGTTTGTCCCCCTCCTCCCCCCACCCCACCCTCTCTTCAAATCTTTACCTCCTTCTCTGTAGTTCCAGTACCCATAATCCAGTTTGTTCTCCTCGCCAACTGACAGCGCCGCAGTTGCCATGGCAGCCCCCAGCAGCAGCAGTCTCATCATCACAGTGGGAGGAACCATGACGAGAAGTCACACCCCTTCCCTGAAAGATGGAATCACAACCGTGAGTTTAAAAGGACGAACCGTCCAGTATTACAGTGGAGGGGGCCAAGTCTGAGATGGAAGATGCAGAAAGACAGAGAGAGAGAGAGAGAGAGAGAGAGAGAGAGAGAGAGAGAGAGAGAGAGAGAGAGAGAGAGAGAGAGAGAGAGAGAGAGAGAGAGAGAGAGAGAGAGAGAAGGAGAGAGAGAGAGAAAGAGAGAGAGATGGGAAGATTTTTTGTTGTTGAAGAAACACAGCTCTGGTTTTTCCACCCGGGGCAGCCAACAGTCTTAGAGGCTGGGAGCGGAGACAACATCTCACCGTGCACTCTCATGTTCACGAGCTTCTATCTCTGTGAAAGAGGCACTGGTGGAATATTTTAGGTTATATTTCATCTTCACGTTACCTCTCAAGTGGGACAGAGTAATCTTCCTTAAAATAAGAACTTTGGACTAGACTAGACTTAACTTCCAGTAACTGTTTAGAGAAGTACATACTCATACATATCCAATTAAATTTGGATCAATTAAAAACCAGGTCAGCTTCTTACAAAGTGTCTAAGATAGATCATTGAAGCGATACTGTAGCGAGACGATTATGGTCATTTAAAGACAAGACCAAAACAAGTCTCATGACTGTCTAACTAAGATAACTGGGTTAGCAATTGCAAAGGTCAGGAAGAAAATAGACTTTATGTCAGGAACAGAGGGACTTGTGTTTTTTTGGGACGGTTTCGTGATGGAAAAAGAAAGACCCTAAACTCAAAGAGCTAAAGACTCAAGACAGAATATGTGTGGAGGGGGAAATGAGAGGAAATGATGAAAGACTGAGAGAAGAATTGGACTGTATCCAGAAGGGAAATCTGGAAAACTGACAACAATTACCACGGGTATTTTGGCTATTGTAATCGTATGACTCACTAAAGAGGTATGTTAAAAATATGGCTCAACATCATGTTGTTACCGTAGTGAATCAAAGGAAGGACGAATCAGGCACCCAGACTGCAGCCCCCAATCCCCACTGGACCTGAATCCCAACACATATGGTGAAAATGAACAAAACATGCAAACATGCAACTCATGCACGTGAACTTTTGCACAAGTCTGATCAGACAATCTATACATGTTTGCAGTTTGATGAGGGAATATTTAATAAATCCTCAGAAAAACAAGACATTGTTAGACACTATCCTAAAGTATAGCATACAAGTGTAAGGTCTGAAAAAAAAATATATATGAATTCGACTCACGCTTTAAACTCTGTGATGTTTCAGGAGTGGTTGTGTCTCCAAGCAAGACAAAATAGTTTTTTTTTCTACACACTTTCTTTCAAGGATGACCCTTCTGTTCTTCTTTCTTCCTCTCCTACTATAACCTGGCCTCTTTGCGTCCTTATTCCTTCTCTCTTCTCTCTCTCCCCCCTCTCTCTCTCTCTGTAACTGTAATGCAATTAGATAGAAAACGTGGTAGGGCAGTGTGGACCCACTTAGGAGCTGATCTTAATTTGTGGGACTGTGAGAGAACTGTGGCAGCACACTAACTTCACACTCCGCCACACCCCCCTCCTCTCCCTCTCTATTTCTCTTATTCCCCTCTCTCACGCTGATTCCTTTCTCTCTCTCTCTCTCTCTCTCTCTCTCTCTCTCTCTCTCATTCCCTTTCTTTCTCTCTATTTTTCTTTCTTCCCTATTTCCCTCTCCCTCCCATCCCCAATCTCTCTTTCTCTGTCCCGCTCCTTCTCTTTTTTCTCTCTCTCTTGCAATTACTCTGCCTTTCTCTCTCTCTCTCTCCCTTTCTCTCTCTCTCTTTCTCTCTCCGCTACACTCTACATAGTTTCAGCTGCTTCCAGATGTGCGCCACTTCTTAAATTCATTTTCTTCTCCCCCCCCCCCCACCCCCACCCCCCACCCTATCTCCTCTTGTCATTTATCTTGCTCTCCCTCTCCAGAGTTTAACCATCTTGGCAGGAGCAGCAGATTTAAGGTCAGGAACAGACGTTCTGATGTTTACAAACGACCACCATCAATTCCACTTGTGTTACAAACACATTTCATTCCGCTGTCATTCCCATCATTTCAACTGTTGCACTGTTGGCTCTCTCTGTCCCCAACTCTGACCAGAAACAGGTGAATACCTGCCATATCGCGCTTTTAACTCTGCCAGGTATAAGAACGTGGAATATGTTTTCTGTATTTCCTGGCATCCAGATGTTATTCCCGTTCTCTCCGTCTCTCTCTCTCAGTCTGTTTTTGTGCAGGCGCTCCAGTGAGGTCAGAGTTGGCTCTTAAAGTTGCCTGTGAAAAGGGGGATCATAGGGAAAGCTATCGCACATCAGGCAACCACAGCTTAACTAGGCCCTTCCGCACACTGGCTGACAGTATGGGTGCAGTTCACACACCTGGTTCATATTAACACACGGGTAATTTGTCACCTCAAGTGTGAATTCCATTCTTTCTGGCTATATTTCTTGCATGTTTTATGCACATTCCCCCTCCCCCCCCCTCTCTATCTGTCTGTCTGTCAGTCAATTATTTTTGTTCTTTTTTTGAGTAACTGACAAGATCTGTCACATTGACTGTCCCAGCAGTGTAACTTGACAACTAGAGTTATCAATTACAATTTGTTAGAGTTCAAAGGACTTAAGGGCTCAGGGTTAATGTTAGGGTTTTGGTTAAAGTTAGAACTTGGCCACACGTAGCCTGGTATCTGATCAAACGAATATAAAGCCTTGATTTTGTTACTGTGTCATGTAAATACAGCCAAACAAGCCTTTTTTTTATTCTTCTTCTTCTTTTTTTGTGCATGTTGCAAAACCCTCCACCACTGGTCATCTTCAGGAAGTAGATTGGTGAAAAATAAGGAAGTTTGGGGTCCAGATCATATTTGACAGCTTGGGGTGAAATCCTCCTCTCTCACACACACACACACACATACCAAGTTAGGAACTGCCATGAAAACTGAGAAATTCAAAAGTCTAAACGAAATGTTATTTTGGGTAGTTGGACTTATGTTAGTCTTGATGTGTTCTGGAGGACAAGCTCAAGGTAAGACTTGTACATTTCTGTAAGATGTGCATACATACTTGGCAACATGAAATACAACCACTGAATCAAGACAATTGTTTGTGCGAACAGGGACATTTAATATCACCATGAAGAACAGAGTGATGGTGGTCATGTCAGGGCAAGAAGTCAAGCTTGAATTCACTGTGACTACACCAGCCAACCAGAGTATTATTAAAGGCTCCTGTTTCGACCCCGAGGGAACGGACATATACCGCTTTTCTGTGCCCTCTAACAGTCACCAACAAAAGCTCGCTATACGGGAAGCAAAATTTGCTTTTGTGAAGTCTGGAAACTACACTTGCGAGTTAAAACAGAGCCAAGCCTACTTTTCTGTCTTGGTGAAAGGTGAGTTTGAGGAAAGAAAGGTAAACGTGAGGTTTGGGTAAAAGCCTTTGACGAAGTTCGATACATGGAAGAAGATGGAAAAGAAACACATTTACTCATTAATGGAACAGTTATCTTGTCTGCCACAGCGAAGCCTTACAGGCAGCCTAAAGAACCTCTTCCTGGGATGAACATTGGGTTATGGATTCTCAACTCAGTTCTCCTGATCTTCACTGTGCTGGGTTCCATATACATCTTCAAAGGCCACCGGGTGAGACAGGCATGGTTTGGGTGTGTGTTTGAGATGAAGAGAGGTAGAGAGAGAGAGAGAGAGAGAGGTAGAGAGAGAGAGAGAGAGACTAGATCTAATTTCAAAGTGAGAGTCTGTACCATAAGAATGGGTGTTTTCCGATGTTTAATATTCTGTAACCTCTCGTTCACAGTGTCAGTGGAAGGCAGGGGACAAAAGACATTCAAGAAATGTTCAAAGGGCTGAAGACCAGGTTCAAGAGGAGAGAATTAGGGGAAGTGGTGTACAAACTGAGAGAAACGAACTCTCCACTTCAGTTTATGCTGTAAGTACATCTGCCTTCTTGTGATGCTTGTTTCTGTGCAATATTTCAAGGAAAATGTTTGAGCACCTTGAGCAAAATAAGTGTGCGTTGGTGTGTGTAATTTACCTGAATATCTTGACACGTACACACAAACACGTTTCCACTTAGAATATATGGTTTCAATCCCAAACCAACTATATCGGTCAGTGTGAATTATTTAATGTCATGATTTTGTAACAAGTGTTTTCCCTGTATTGAAGAAGATCTTTGGCTGATGTTACAACACGATGAATTTGCAAGAGGAAACTTGTGTCAGGGGAACGAGTGAACGCTTCCTGTTTGAGCTGGCTGCAGTTATTGTGTGTTTTCAGTATAAGTAGCCCAGTCGCATTAGGATCCATGCTAGAGAATCCTCTGACCAGTTGAAATCGGCAGGTACTGTGTCATGTATTGTCCTTCTTACTGTACTTTCAGAGCTTGGAACCCCAACCAAAGGCCATCTACGAGGTGTTGCATCCAGCTAGAGCAGCAAACTTTGGCAGTCAAAAGGAAAAGGTAAATAAAATGTTCAAATTGGTCAAGTGCTTTTCAGTAGATGTTTTGTTTTACTGGCACAGGTTTTTTTGTGCTTTTGGTTGTTAATATTTGTTATTTACCTCGCTGCAACGGTCCTCAATTACAGGTGGAGCAAAATGCTGAAGAGGGAGTGGACGGAGATTATTGTGTCTATGAAAATTTTTGAATTGTTTATTTAATTTATTTTGTAAATATGTGTCTGGTACTTCGCAATAAATCATCTGTACGAAGGAAAATAAATTTTATTTGCCAAACCTACTGATTGAATGATAATAACTGACACTTATCTGAACCACACACATCAAACACAGGTTTAGTGATGGGGGGAGGTATGCAGGGATATTTTCTCCTTCAGGAATCTGGGATGGGTGTTTATTTATTTATTGTTTTGGATTTTGGGGGCTTTTCAAAATTTAAATCTGGGTTCTTATCTTCACACTCCTACACAGTAGGTGGCGGTGACGTTTGTTGTATAACCAAAAGACAACGAATAAGAAGAAACGTTCTTATTGGCCCTTCTGCTCTTTATGACGTCATATAAGCTTGTTGACGTTGACATTTGGATCATCATGGCTGCTGAGGGGGATTTTCTGATGAGATATCGAGCTGTGTCTAATAAATTAAAGAAGTAAGGCTTTCATGGCGCGTCTCATGTTTTCTATCGTGAGCTTTAGGAATTAATCGTGCGTACTCGTCTTGTCTTCGTGTCATTTTTGCATGTTATTTGGGTTAAATGAGCTAGCGAAGAACTGTACGGGTAGCTAGCTGTCATGAACAATAGCTAGGCAACAACCGTTAACTAGTTAACACTCATGATTTAGATGAACAAATATGATTAACAAGCGACAATAAACACGATGTGATGCATAACTTTCTTGCTCAAATGCATACTAGTTTAATCCAATCTTGTCCCACTTCTTTTAAAAAGACGTTTCCTTCGGAAGCCAAACGTCGCAGAAGCAAGTGAGCAGTTTGGTGAGTCAAAGTTACCTCCGAGATTAATGCTTGATTGTCAAGATGAAGTCAGACATTCAAATTAATCCGAATTATTCTTTGTCCTAATCTAGGTCAGTTGGCAAAAGAGCTAAAGCAGCAGGACTGCCTACAGTATGCAGCTTTCTGTAATCTTGCAATGGCTCGGTAAGTAGTCAGCAACTAATTTGCCATGTTGTGTATCCATGTTGTGTATCCTTCAAGACATTTTCTGTCGTGAATTGGACAAATTGACTCATTTAAGAACCCAATCATGAGTGGTTTAAATTGAATGGCTGTCATACAATTTACACATGACAATTCTGTTGTGTTATGCAATATGATGGGTACTAAAACATGAATGGATGACAGACATGATTTGTTCATACAATCATTTAACACTCTTTTCTTCTTCATCCCATTTCAACCCCAACAGGTGTGAGCAGACTCTGTTTAATGCTCCAGGGGAGGCCCTGGCTCTCACTGATGCTGCCCGCCTCTTCCTCTCCTCTGAGCGGGAGAACAGGGCACTCCAAGCCCCAGGCTTCGACGAGCACCTGCAGGCCGCCCTCAACTGCTACAGCTTTGCCATTAAGGTGAGGAATCCCTATCCTCTTAAGTTTGCTGGTGCCTGTAGTTCACCTTTCCCCTACATTTCTCCAGAGAAAGTAGTTTATTGCTGTGTTTCACAAAATGTCTTACAGGTGTACATAGAGATGAACCAGCCGGTGATGGCTGCAAGTCTGTCTCTGGAACTTGGCAACGCCCTCAAGGTAGGAGAGTCATCCTGATCAGATAGAGAACCCTGGCACGGCCTGTCTCTACATCTTTGCGCAATCTGTGTAGTTGATGAATGCCAGATGAACCATTTATTTCTTGTTTCTGTGCCAACCCTTTTTATCCACGGCTGTTTCTTTCGGCATCCATTTATTTGTCTCGTTTTCTGCTATTTCTCTCTCACTCCTTCCCTCCCTCTCTCTCTCTCATTCCCTCTCTCTCTTCTACCCCCCTCTCTTCACCCCCACCCCACCCCGGACACACACGCATTTGTCATCTAAAGGAGATGAACAGACCTGGGGAGGCTATAGTTCATTACCAACGGGCTGCAGAGCTGCAGACACAGACTCCTATAGAGGCTCTGTTGTCTATGGAGGAAATGGCAACCTGCAAGATTCTCACCCGTAAGTGCAGCCTACTGTTTCATCTCTTGACGTGCGGTTTTCATCCTCCTGCATCCAGTCCTTGCGTGTTCGGCATTGTGATTGGTTCATTTGAACCCTGCTTGGCAGGAGACTATGACGGCGCGCTGTCCGTGCTGACTGAGATGCAGCTCATGTGTCAGGAGAGAGGCCTGCAGCTGCCCGGCACCAACACCCCTGTGGGTAAGGCACCGATGAGCCGGGCCTCGTTTCCTCTCAGCCATCAAATGGAATTTCCTCACTAGAACCCTTCAGAATCTAGACATTCCATTCCAGACTTTGATGGGTTAGTTGTCAGCTGTAACTTCCTCTCTATCCCTATCAGGCGCCTTCCTGGACATCGTGGCGAAGTGCGAGATCTCCAGGGTGTTTTTGCTCATGCTGCTAGAGGTAAGCCCAAAGCAGGAAAACGTTGCATTGTTTTTATTAATGTGATTATGGGGAAATTAAAGTTTGCATATATTATAATGCATTTTATACAGCTGATGTTTTTCTCCAAGCCAACCAAAGTTTATTGAGTCTTGTGTTGCTGCAGCCCCCACCTCAGAAGCTGCTACCAGAGCACGCCCAGACCCTGGAGAGATATGCCTGGGAGTCCTTTGACCCCCACAGTCAGGGTAAAACGACACTTGTATATATTAACTTTCAATCAAAAAATATATCCAGGCCTCTTTCAGTGGTTAATTTCTTGTTGTCCCCCTGTAGTGACCTTCCTACCTGAGAATGTGTTCCTGCTCCTGCAGTCTGTGGTGGTAAGTGGCCCAGCTGTAATAAAGATGGTTGTGTATGGATAATAATAGTACACTGGTTTCAAATAGCACTTATCAATGATAACTCAGAGATGATGAACAAAATAGACTTGTATCCATCTGGGGGTGGATTCATTTCTTTGGTCTTATGGTTACATGAAAACAGCTGGCTCAGGTGTACAGTTGTTGTCATTCAGACTCCATCATCATCACGATACAGACATGGTGAGTGAACATCGAACTGTGTTGCAGATGGCCTGTCAGGAAAAAGACACAGAATCCCTCAAGTCTCTCCAAACGGAACTATGGTGAGTGTTCCATACTCAGCATTCTTTTTTCAGGAGTTTCTCTTTAACTGTTTTAACCTACACGCTGTTATTTATTTCCATGCGTCCTTCTTCCTCAGGCCGCTTCTCTCTGCAGAGCAGAACCACCTACTCCACCTAGTGGTCCAGGAGAGGATCACTCCCTCTGGGCAGGGGATTTAGGATGGTTACAGGCTAGTTAGTCACTCACACGCCTTTGGAATTCCACATAGTGGAACATTCCATCCTGTCTTGGT
This sequence comes from Protosalanx chinensis, assembly GCA_030340685.1. Taxonomy (NCBI): domain Eukaryota; kingdom Metazoa; phylum Chordata; class Actinopteri; order Osmeriformes; family Salangidae; genus Protosalanx; species Protosalanx chinensis. The sequence continues at coordinate 2,386,125 of CM059342.1, read as the reverse complement.
CTGTTCTAGGGCCTCAGATGTTTTTACAGGCGTGTTGTATCCATGACTTTAATGTTCTGTAACTTTAGTCTTTTAACCTTTTAAGGTTGATTTTGTTGTGGTGTAGCCATATGTAAGGAATCCATATTTGATGTATTGTTATGTCTATCAAAAGTCACTGGATTGCTATTGGTATTCATGTGTTGATTATTGTGCAAAGATTTATTATTTAAGGAGACTGTTTCAATAGAACTATTATGTTTCTAATATTATGAACTGTTAATAGATCAATTATTTTGGTTAAGTTTTTATTTTTGGTATGACATGGCTTGAATTCCATTGTAATGACAAAAAAAAACACTTCTAATTATTAATAAACGGTGGTATTACAAACACTTATTATTCTTTGTACCTGATTATTTAAGTTCACTTGTACAAGTATATGTACTTTAATATGATAGCAGCCAACCAAAACAGAATCAGACATGGTTAAAAAACATGTAGGATACAAAAGCTTATACAATGCAAAACAAAACTATGGTTACAATGTACTTCAATGATAATACAAAAATGCATATGATTACAATATACTTCAATTGAAATAAAAAAATGTTAAACAATATAAAAACAATTTTTTTCCTGGGAAGGAATACTTGTTTCTCTTCTGATCGTTCAAGTATTGTTCACAAGATGTTATCAGAAGATTTTATATTTGTCCTAAACTACAGTATAGCTTCACCCTTTACTCTTTGGATTGTGCATGCAATGAAGTAAAATATTCAAAGTATTTTCATATAAAATATAAAAGCACAAAATATTTCACGTCCAACAACACACTTGCATGCGTCGTTCATTTCCCTTTTCCCTCTCCCCCTCTACATGCATTGCCCCTCCCCCTATCCCTCAAAATAAAAATATATATTTCTCTGAAGACTTTGTAGCAATACAGTTTTTTTAATGCCTCTCCTACGCTAAAGACAGTGGCTACAAAGCATTTAGGGAAAACATGACACTTAAAAACTTGCGTCTCTTCCTCTCCTCCCTTCATCTCTTTTCCTTCTCATTGGACAAAAATATGCAAGGCCTATTTGCATAGGCCGTCTCCTTGAATGTTGGGAGAGACAGGGCCCCAGGGAGAGAGACGCAAGAAATCAAGGACCAAACTCATGATTCAACTCTCCACGCTTCCCTCCCACTACATCCCCCTATCTGATGTAACAATGCTCCTTCCTCTGTATCCCTCCCTCCTCTCTCTCTCCGTCATTCTGTCTATTCCTTCCTTTTCACTCGCTCTTCTTGCGCAGAACCACGTAGACTACGCCCAGGAGGAGCGTGAACACGAAGGAGACCCAGGCCAGGATGAAGGAGTGGCCGTACCAACCCTGACCATCCTCCTTCTCCTCTTGGTGGAACTGGGCCGTGTAGATGGAAGCGGCGATCATGATGCACAGACCTGGAGGTACGGGAGGAGGAAGAGAATGAGGAGGTGAGAACAGAGAAGGAGGGGGAGAAGGAAGAGGGGACACAGTAGAAAAGGAGGGGGAGAAGGAAGAGGGGACACAGTGGAGATGGTGGTGGACACATCTTAGCATCGGAAGGTTAGAATTAGCCTATCTTAAAAGCTATACCAATTCCCAAATAAATCGTCATAAATGTGCAAGGATTCTGCGACTTCAACTGTACTAAATTTGTATTTATATATATATAAAAAGCTAGTAATGGCCATTGTTTTGCCGTTTTAGACTCACATGAGAGGAGCTGTAGGACTCCAGAGAAGGTGAACCTCTGGCCTTTGCTCAGGGTGAACAGCTGAGCGACAAACACAAACAAGGACAAGATGGAGAAGATGCAGGCGAGGACAGTGCCTGCCTGCACTGCCTGCAGGTAGTCTGTAGGGGGCGACAGAGAGAACAGGGATCAATAAGGAGTTGCTGAAAGTGGAGCTGGAGCTATTTCCCTAGTAATGAATAAGCAGACTGAAATGAACGACAGATTTAAAACGTCATTTGTACACTCCTTTATTTCTTGACATTGGCTCTCTTTCATCAATTTACGTTGCTGCTAGAAAACCAAAGAAGAAGCGGGGTGTGAGGTCATGACCCTGCAGGTACAGTACCTTCAGGATAGTCAGGCTTCAGGTTAGTGTAGCGCCACACAGCTCCTGTCTGTTCCCAGCGGCCCCCACACATCTGTGGACACTGTGTTAGTGAACCACCACGCCTGAGAAAAACAGGAGACAAGATGTTCCGAACCCATTTGTTGGTTGTTTTTCCCCTCTCTTTCAGAAGGGATTTAGTAAGGGTGGCTGAGCGGTTAGGGAATCGGGCGCATGATCAGAAGATTGCGGGTTTGATTCCCGGCTGTGTCGGATGAAGTTGTGTTCTTGGGCAAGGCAATTCACCCTACTTGACTATTGTCATTGCAACAGTTTAGCAACCAATCAGAAGTTCAAGAGAAGCAGTTATGTACAGATAGTTTATATAGTTCACTAAAGACGGCCATTTGTGCGCCCCCTGTTTGTGTACTGACACTTTCATAAAATGTGGAATGGTCTTTTAACGTGTGTGTTGTGTAACATGCCAACCCAGTCGTTTATTTTGCACATTAGTACACTTACCTTAATTCACTGACTGTTGAAAACAGATAGTGGGCATTGTCCTGATCTACTTACATTATCAATGGTGGCAACCAGGAGAAGGATGATGGTGGTAATATGAAGAAGTATGATCCCGCCCAGAACCAACATTGTGGCTGACTGCAAAAGACATCAGGAATTATAGGAAGGATAGACAATGTTTTTGTATTACACAGTCTTATGTAACTGGGGTTTTCAGACCAGAGGATGTGAGGTATCATAAAGGGCCACAGTGCCTTTTAAAAAAGACAGGGGGAAACGGGGGGGGGGGGGGGGGGGGGGGGGGGGGGGGGGGGGGGGGGGGGGGGGGGAAGAGGGACGGTAGCAAGTCCAAACTTGTCTCGTAAAAGTCTCTCTAAAATCCTTATTTTTTGGACTAGCTGCATGCATGGACCATCTGCTCCATGACATCTCCCCCTTGTCATTCCAGGTACACCGCAGTGGATCCCCCCTGAGGGATCCCCCCCCCCCCCCCCCCAATCCCCCCCTACTTCCAAATCCGACTGGGAATTCAAATATGTGTTTTTATGTTGGACACACATGATCATATCAGACACGTAAAAGTAACAGCACACTGATGCTCATCATGATACGTTTCATTAAGAGCGTCAACCCCTATAATCATTCAAAGCAAATAAGTGCATTTCAGACAAAAAAAAAAGTATAGAAAAGTGCAGTTACTAGTAGAGTGATGTAGGCCTAATCCTAACAAGGGAAAAGTGTTCAAAGTGTAACTTCGAGTATGCAAAATGTTAGTTATGCATCCGTTAGTCAAGACCATTGCTGGGATATAAGAAAAGAGCGCGAGAATATGCGTTGTCTAAAATAAATAAATAGGCTATGTAGCAATGTTTATATGTTGCAATGGAATTTTCTTTAAAAACGTGCAAAAGAACAAAATGTTTTGACCATTACTGGCGCGCGCAAAAAGTGATATCCATGTTATTTCTTCCTCGCTTCAATTTCACTCAAGAAAAACATAAGTTCGACTTTTTTTAACTTCATTATACATTCTAAGACACACTTCAGAACTGTGTAAACCGCATGCAGAGTTAAATAAAACCATACAAACGTTATCAAATATTACCTGTAGGAAGCTTTTACGCACGCGAGATATTTGGAATCTGAAGAACTGTAGACCCACCCAGCCTCGAGATCATGGACTCCACACATCAGCCTCTCCCTCCAGCCTCCTCTGAAGCCTCTTCCCGTCCCTTTCCTTTCGAAAACCCCCACCCCCATATCCTCAACTTTTCAAAGCAGACAAATGGCCAACGTTTTCTCTGTCAAACGGGACCCAAAGTTGATCTATTTCCGAGGGGGACTTATTTACTAAACAATGTATAGGCCTAGGCCTACAATGTTCTAGTTATAGGACAATGAACCCTTATTTGTGTATCATATTTCAGCATCTAATTGTTCAGTCATTTACTGGTGACAACTGAAATCCTCACACCCCATTGTAACATCGTTTCATGTGTCTTTCTTTCCTTCATATAGATTTTTCTTTGACATAAAGATGTTTTTCCAAATGTCCCAAAACACAACAACATACATTTGATATATGAGTTTTATATGACTCAACAGGTTTTACACTTAGATTTACTCAGACATCTTTAATGTCCTCTGATGGGCCACAGGACATATAGACACACGTTAAAAAACACATCAAACATCAAAACAACAATAATTACAAATTCATCTTTCAGTCCTCTCAAAATCATTTATAGGCTTCAGAAGGGTCGTGACCTCATGCCTCATGGACCCAATTGTCCATTGTGAAGATTGTTCACATTCCCTAAGGAGGACGTGACCAATTTCCTAGTTAAAAGACGCCATTAAAGCCAATTCTAATCAACAAAAACACAAGACCTCAAGGAAGTCATGTGTCCTCGATTAAACTTTCATGACCTGGGAACAATAGTTTTGCCTTTTTTCTAAGACTTGAGAACTTCATGATGGACTTTTAGTCAATTATTTTACTTTATCAATATCTAACTAAGCTTCTATGGGTCGCTGGATCAGACATGGATCCCATTGAAGCTCTGGTTCATAACTTTATAAACCATGGTCCACAGATGTATCTGTACATTTTACCGTATAAGCCTCTCATTAATCCTACAATGTGGCATCATAGAGAATAACGGTTAGCAGGCCTTTCCAAATGAGAACATCCTTTTTTTACTAGAA
>CM059342.1:2148922-2380821 GCA_030340685.1 Protosalanx chinensis | reverse complement strand
AAGGCTGAAGGCCCTGTCTTGTGTGACACTACGAACAATACATGTGCCTCCACCCCTATGCCTGTCTTACCTGCGTTAAGGTCCTAGTGCTCGTTCTTTTGGTACTTTACGTGACTGTGTGTCAATACCTTTCTCACTTCCAGAATGCACAGCGGACCGCCACTTTGTGTTTTCTGTACCGACTTCCATCACGGCCCCCCCCTCTGTCTGCTGCCCTTCTGGTTGCCGCCGGTGATGACTCTTGCACCCCTCAGAGGGTGTCCCAAGACCACACTGTGTTCAAGATTCCTCTGGAGGGCTGCGGTACACACCGATACGTGAGTGTGTGTTGTTTGTGTTGTGTGTGTGTGTGTGTGTGTGTGTGTGTGTGTGTGTTTGGAGCTCTCTTGTGTGAGTGTTGATACCAGTGGCTGCTGTCTCTCTCAGGAGGTGGGAAACACAGTCATCTACCTTCAGGAAGTCATCCATAAGACCAAGCTGAACCACAGCAGCCAAACCAAAGACTCGCCAATCAGGCCAGTTACCCACTCCTCTCCTGGTTGCAGTCATTCTACATTGCAGAATGATACTGATATTAGATGGTTTTCTTCATATCCTCCTCCGAGTTACATAACATGTTCCTATACTGTTGAGAATATGCTGGATGACTTCCTGTTGTGGTCGTCCTCCTTCGTCTCCAGGCTGATGGTGGAGTGCAGGTACACGCCTGGTTCTGCGAGTGTGGGCCACCTCTTCAAGAGCCCCACTCTGGGACCCTCCATCCAGACGGAAGGGGTGTTCGGGGTCCAGCTGCGCATCGCTACAGGTCCTCCATCCATGTCCACCCCTCCAGTTTGACTGATATTTGTTTCTGCTGCTTCATAATGACCAGGATCTGGAATAGATTAATCCAGTCGAGAATAATTTGAATCAGTGAAATGCAATGACACTGACATGGGGACTATCCTTTTACTAACAAATGAATTGAAGCAAAAGTTTAATCAAGCAACTCCAGCAACACACACTTTCTCCCACACAGACGCTCAGTACACAGACTTCTATCCCCAGTATCACCGGCCCCTGCAGTCGCTCCTGGGTAAACCCTTGTACCTGGAGGTTCGACTGCTGAACTCTCCAGAACCCAGTGTGCTGCTCCTGGTGCACTACTGCATGGCCTACGACCTCTCTAGGCGCTCTGCCTGGGTCCTGTTCTACAAAGGGTAGGCCTGGAAAACACAAACACACAAGGGGATGGTAAAGTCAAACGTACTGTACCGCTGCACTGAACTGCTTTTGCCCTTTTTGGTTAGAAGCTAACTGCATTTCATTAGCTTTGTACCGGTACTCATAGTACAGTGGAAATGTCCTCCTGAAGAAGTCCACTAGTGAGCGCATCTTATTTAGCTCCTCTCCAAGCCTTCGCGGACGGCCCTTTTGTCTTCCGCCAGGTGCTTGGACTCCCAGCAGACGCTCCCCCAGGACCACACACGCAGGTTCACCATCGACAACTTCCAGTTCCCCCCCAAAGGCGAGGTGTCGGACGCTGACGAGGAGGTGAGCAAGGATGCAAGTCTCTGCATTGAGACACGGCCCTGTTTTTGGAAACCATTTGGAGCCTGTTTGTTGTCTGAACCCACCACCACTCCCTCCCTCTCTCCCCAGATCTACTTCATGTGTTCAGCCCAAGTGTGCTCGCCCACGGACGGCCCCTGCGTCGAGGGATGCTTCAGCCGTTAGCTATAAGGCCGGCTCTTTCAGCCTGTAAGTCACACAAAGCCAGCATGCACTTCCAGCGAACCCACACGCTCCCTTAAGGGGCCCTGGGTGGAGAATTTGGACACTGAGAACATTTTTTAGCTGTGATGCAACCATCACACCCATTTTGTAGTGTACACACTTCATGTAAATGCCCACAGTTGACACTCGCAATGAGTTGAACTTGAACAAAGTGTAGTTCTTGTATTTTTTTGGCATGACCTAGAAAATATGGTTTCAGTAATGAAGAATGATTTAATAATTAACCGAGACTAATGCATGTCCTGATTTTCCGTTTTTATTTGTCCTATCGAGATCCCCATCATCAGATCCCCATCAGATCCCCATCATCAGTATTCATCTGGAGGGGGGCAAACTTTTATAGACCTGCCCAACGTAGCTGAAGCTGGCTTTACAAATAACACAATAAATCCCTTTTCCAGTAGACTCTTGTATATTTTTCTGCAGCTTACTTCACCAGCCAACCACCAATAAAACACTTCAAAGGAATGGGAGTGAGTCTTGTTTTAATTTACAAAATGTTTTATTTCTTGAATCTCCACCCCTCAGCCAGCAGCTTGTCATTTTATAGTGGAAAGTGTCATTCCATCTTAAAAGAGTATCAGTATAATGCAGCAACTTGCACCAAGTCAAACCCCTTGGGAATGGATGCAGAAGGCATTTTGCCACAGAGAAAACAAGCAAAAGACGTAAAGAGTGTGAAAGGTGGAGAAAAATGCAACATTTGTCCGACCACTGGGTGTCATCCAAGCAATAAAAATGCAGGATGTCTGTTGCCACGCACTGGCAGTCTCATAAAACAGCACCAAAGACCTTGACCGGTACAGGATCAACTGTTGTGTAATGAGGTTAATATCGACAACCTCCCCAAAGAACGGCCATTCACCAGGAAATCTATCAGCACATCATCCCATCGTTTATAGCTTTTCTGCCAGAAAAAAGACCTCTAAATCCTTGTAGGTTAAGGTGAAGAAAATAAAATAATGGGTCAGTTACACAGAGAACATTGTAGAATAAGAGGGAGGGATATTTCAACATGGCAGCCTTATAAGCCCCTATTGAAATGTGTGGAAGCACTGCGGCATTACTGCATTGCTGCATGGCTGCATGTTCAGAGGGGGCTGAGCGGAAGATAGACCGAGAAGGGGCGCTGCTGCACGCGGAGGGGGACGGAGGGAAGGGAAGGGAAGGGGGAACGACTGCACGAGCAGAGGGGGGAGGGAAAAGACAGCTTCCTTTCTGTAAGCGCACACGCCACGAGAATATACACCGGGATACGGACACACACACACAGGGAAGAGAGGGAAGGAAATACCGCAGCCCCCGTTTGTCTTTTGTTTTTGGGGGGGAAATCAACTAAAGCAAGGAGGAGAAAAAAAGAGGAATATCATGGAGAGATATCTGGACGAGGATTGACTTTCAATAACCTCTTCCTCTCCGGTAAAAGTATCGCAATTAGACTAGAGAATATAAACGGTAGAGAGGACATGTTTAGGTGTTTCTTTTGGTCTTGAGATTTCGGTAGGATGTTGATGTTTTTCTCCATTATTTCTTTCTCCGGTGCAATAGTAAAGGGGTTCATAGTGTAAGACAGTGTAATGTTCATGACATAATATTGTCAAGGAGATACCTAACATCGCTTTGTTTGGTAAATCTAAAAGCCTAGGCCTTACAGTGGACATTGTACATGACTAGTAGGTTAAACATATGCCTTTCCTACTAGATTAAAATCATCTACCCACGTTATTTGATAGGTATCTTTATATACCTGCTGTACTGCAGTAGAATAAGGTTTGTCAATAAGAGTAAAATAATAGGATCGAATTGGATGATCAGATTAATACCGATCATCTTCCAACTCGTATTAGGGGGCTGCATAGCTTTTGATTGCATTACAATTGAAATACACTCTTATTTTATTAACATTTGCTTGTTTGGGGTGTATTTCCTGTTGGTAAGACAGATACCAAGACAGAAAGGTGACCAACAGTAGGAGATATATTCCCATTTTAGAAATAGACTTTGGAAACAGAAAGGGGGATTTTAAATGTTAATGTCGACCGACGTAGCATCCATCATGCTGCCTGTGTCCCGGGGATTGATGGACCGGGATAGAGAGCTGGACACCCTGGCTGGAGGGCATCCCAACCCGAGCGGAGGTCCTGCAGCTGTCCGGGGGATGAAGCGAGGGGACCCGGAGCCTGACGCTCAAACCCCGGCAGCGCTCCTGGACTCGACCGGGGCAGACTGCAAGCGTCCCCGGATCGACGGAGCTGGAGGGGTGGCAGAGGTGGGCCAGGTGAGAGCCTGTTGTGCACTTAAAGGATATACGTAGTTTGGATATACGTCTACTGAGATGACTTTATGGGTCAAACCCACATCAAGCATGGGAAACATGCCTTGAAATGATGTTTACATGTTCCTTTAGGCCTTTGTAGACAAAATAGTACCCTAGGCTTTGTAAACAACCCTATAACCTGATCATTCTAGCTCCCTGGGATGAAAGCCTGTACTAATTATTGCAGTATTTCAGTCTATTCACTGGTGGGATTAATTTGCAAACAGTTTGAAAGACTGTGGTTTAACTTGTGGATAACTATACAGTAACCTACCATCACTTTACTGGTTGACAGTGAACATGACATCAGTCTTTAGTCAACAGGCCACACATACAGAATAACTCCTGACTTTGTTGTTCATTATTTTGTCAACATCCCCCAAAAAGCAAGGTACAGCGGAAAGCCTTCAAAAAGTTTGAAAACATTGTAGCCGACCAGGTGTTTTGAACCTGCTACTTTTAGTGCTGTGGTGGAACCTATTGCCTATTTGTGAAAATATTGGCATTTTTTGCTACAGCAACAATTTCAAAGAACCACAAGTTTGCAGTATTGCACATGGCAACAGAATGCATGTGATAACATGTATTCTTAAAAATTCCATACAAATTATTTTTCTTCCCAAATGTAAACTTCCCAAGCATTCTGTACCACAGCCTCTGGAGTATTTATAACGTTAAGTTTTGAATTGAAATTGTACTCAAATGCTTGCCTTAGTGATTTCCTTTGGAATGGGGGACTTGGGGAACGTAAATAATGTGCCCATTTTACAAGGGGGATCATTTACTGTACGATTGTCGACAGGAAAATGACAAGTGAAGGCCCAGGAGTCAGAAATACACATTCCTTCATCCAGTCACGCTAAGACGCCATATTTCATGTATCATAAATACTGCAATTGATCTAAACGGTGCACCATTCCAACAAAATCCAATTGCTGGTTTTATCAGTGTTTTATGCAGCAGGTCCCATCTTTTTAACTGCATGCATGGGTAGTACAGCTACTTTTTAGAGCCTCATTACATTGCATTATCTAGTCACGGTCAAGGTTAAGTGATGCATCACAGTGTAAAAGCCCATTTCTCCGCCATGGAAAGTAGCTGTAATGGGGGTGAAGTGGCCAGTTTTCCGGCCTCATATTCTGACCTCCTAATGGTGGGGGCTATGGAGCCCAGCAAGTTCCAACACACACACACACACACACACACACAGACCCTACCCTGACTCCAGAAGAGCTGAAAGACAAGCTTAGGAAGGTAATGCACTTAAAAACAGACAGAACGGAAGTGTGTGTGTGTGTTGGGATTGGGGGGGGGGGGGGGGCATGGCGTATTATGAGAGCAAGGGAGAGGCGCTGCATAGATCAATAGCCCTCGACCGGCCCAGAAAAAAAGTATCGAGCATCAGCTGTTTGGGCTATCCGGTAATGAGAGGGAGGGGTAGGGAAGGGGAGGGAAGGTTTGCTCCTACACCACCCCTCCCTCCCTCCCTCCCTCCCTGGATGTAGGAACAGATTTGCCCCTATCACTAGCAGTAAAGAGGCTTTGTTTCGGGCTAACAGGATCACTGTGTGTACTAGAGGGGGCATTATAACCACACTGATCCCTGAGATCTTTATCTAAGGGAGAGGATTAATGGAACAAACACACATGCATACACACACACACACGCAGGCATAATGCGTCCATTAAAGCTTAGGGCCATATTTTGGCGATCTCACATATTCCTAATCTTCCTGTTTGTCAACAGAAGACTGAGATGCAACACTACTATGCATCTGCACACACACAACATTTGACACGTTCATGTAAAAAATTACTTTTCCAGCAACGGGGGGGGGAGGCGACGACATTATTGTTCCCCTGTGTGCAGACACCGTTCATGTTGCAGCAAAAAAAAAAGAGAAGAAAAGTAGGTTAAGAGATATTCAACTCACTACGCAAATGAGATAGCTGTGTTTTCCAAGAAACAACTTGCAGACGGGCCTTTCTTTGGACTCTCCAAGGGATTGTGATTCATGGAAAGTGTTGCGTTATTTGTCACTCTGCTGAAGTATTTAAATGGCTGGCCAGGGTTGATGATCTCTTTCTCTCTTTCTTGTTCTCTCTCTCTCTCCCCCTCCCTCGCTCTTTTTTTTCTCCAGTCGGGTGTTGATCCTTGACCCCTGAGGTCGCTGGAACAGGGTGTGGCGATCATAACGAGCCACACCGTAAACACTGTTGCCAGTCCGGCCCCATAGTAACGATCGCCCACATCGCCGTGGATATAGCCGTCCTTCTCATTAGTCGTTGCCTTAACATGATCTCAAACTCTGAGTGAACTCATTTGAGTCGGGCGGTGGCGTTTAGCGATCACGGGCGTCCCTCGACCTGGGATGACAAGAGCTCTGAGAAGCGGCGCCTCCGTATTTATTTATATATATAAATATATTTCATTTCTAAAGCGTTGGCAGGGCTTCAGAATCACACAGCTCAACCCCTTGGTCTCACACTGAGGGCCTGTCCGACTCGATTTCGTTTAGTACGGCGAGGCGCTCTGCGTTTGTTGTGACTTTGCGTGGGACCCTGGCCCATCCTAACCTAATAAGGACTCGCCTCGGGGGGTGGGGGGGAGTGAGGGGAGGCGGGGGGAGGGGGGGGGAGGGGGGTTGACTGTTCTCCACCATCACGGTTGGTAGAGAAGCTCGATGTACTTTCGTTTCAGTCAGACACCAAAATAGCAGCCCGGCGTCAGCAGGAAAGGAAAACAGGCCCCCCGGTGTGAGCTGGGACGGTTCGCGTGTTCTAGTGTTTTCTATCTGGGCCGTCACAGCTGCGCCGCGGGGGGGCACACGGCCCCGACTCTTGACGGAGGTTTGCTTACTTAGCATTCCGGAGGGGAGACGGGGGGGGTGGGGGGGGGGGGGGGTGCAAGTCGACATGTTTTCACGCTCGACGCCCTCCATCTCACGATAGAGTTAGATCTAGTGGGTTCTGAACCGTGTTCTGAACCGTCCCCCCTCACTTGGTGCTTTGGATTGTATGTCTTGTAATGAGCCCAGAAGTACTAGACAGCCTTCCGGATGGATCCGTGTCCAGCCCTTGCCGGCCACGAAGCAGCCAAGTGTCAGGTTTACTGTGGCCAGCGGCACGAATGTGAAGTCTGTCTAGAGTAAATAAACTGTTGGCTCCTTCAGTTATCTGGGGGGACTTAGCACGTAAGTGCTCCGTGTGGATGAGATGGATGGAGGCATCTTGTCACGGGTTTGACGGCGTCCTCCTGGAACTCTGAGGCAGCAGGAGTTCTTCAGCCAAACAGGAAACGTTCACAGAGCGATTTGGGCGTTTTTTTCTTTTTCTTCCTGAGAAATTGCGAAAAACTTTCTCCGGAACAGATGCGGGGAAAAACACACACGCACTAGGGCTGTCAACGAATATTCTATATTCAAATATATATTCGAATAGTGTTTAAAAAACGAATTTCAAATATGAAAATGTATATTCTAATTTAAATATATTACCCATACAAGTAGTTATGTCGCGTTGTATTAATTTGTCCTGTTATTGACGTGCCTAATGCGCAACCGGGAAACTCGAATATATTCGAATACATGTGCGGGGAATATTCGAATATTCGAACGTAATTTTTGAGCAGTTTTGACAGCCCTACATACACACGCACTTACACTCACACACACACCCTGCTATTTTGGTGAGTCTACCGCCCGTGTGTTCAGGGGATTATCGCAATCCTGCAAACTAGTGGCGTGAACACGAAGGTTCGCTGAGGTAACCAAACTCCGGTTAAAGTTTTCATGGGCGCACGCGCACAGTCGCTCACAATAACGTCCATATCTGGCTATTCTAGAACACTTTTTTTTTAAGGGAGGGGGTTTCAGAGAAAGCGGGGGTTTGGGGGGAGTAAGGTTCCACTCTACCTCCACCAATCCCCATCTCCTTTCCCCAAACCCCCAGAGTCCCCCCCCCCCCTCTTTCACCATCTGTTGCCTTCAAGTCCTCCCGTTACTTTCTCAGGATTGTTCTATCTGTCTTCCCCCGCACTTCTCGTCCTCCTCTTTTGGTCTTTCTTAACATGGTGCGTCGTGCCCATACGCTCCAGAGATGAATGACATAAGTCGTATAATTTATTTCGAAGCGCGCGGGGGGGGGGGGAAGGGGGGGGATTAAAATGTAAAAGATATAGTCTTCTAGTTTATTCGTGTGTTTTTTTCTTCTTTTTTCGATCATTGCTGGAAAAAATACCTTTTATGGTTTGATGGAGTGCAGAAACACCATGTGCACTTCAACACACAACATGGCCGCCTCAGAGCAGTCTCATACTTGACCCTCCAAAGTTCAATGCATTTGCTGTGAAATGTCCGTTTGCAGAAGATGTGGATGGACTTCTTCTATTGAGCTTGGCCGCAGTACTGGGCAGAGGCGCCAGCGGTGTTCGCCTGTGTCTTGTCCGTGTCACTGCAGGTTAGCTTAAGACCCTCGCTGGCGGCGCTGCTGTGCTGGTATTGTTTGTGTGCGAGTCCGTTTTGTGTCGAGCGGACCCTCCGCATGGACGGCTCCCCCCCCACCCCTCCGCCCCGCCCGCCCGCCGAGCTCCTCAAGGAAATTAAGCACATGACTCCGCTCATGTATGAGTCATTGTGTTTGATTCCTCTCCTCTCTCTCTCTCTCTCTTTTTGTGTGGATCTCCTTCACTATTCCTATTCGTCCACCCAGGTTCCTCCCTCCTCTCTTCTTTCTCCATCTCACGTGTCGTCCCCTCCACCCCTCCCCACACCCACACCCCCCACCTCTGTCTCCGAAATATCAATTCCAGATGTCATTTTATGGCATCACCCCCTCCTACTCTGGGCTTTTCACAGTGTGGTGCCCAATGAAAATAAGTGTCTGGATTTTGCCTCTTTTTCTATCTCTAGTTCTTTGCAGTGAGACACAGCATACCTCAGGGTTCAGGGGAGTGTACCATCACGGTGAAATAGATGTTTATACTTTATTCATGTTAGTCAGGCTTCTCTAAAAGCTGATACATTATTTATGGGGCGACTCTGACGCCCGTTCCCCTAAGTACATTTTTGGCAGTAAAGAAAAAGTTACACAAACTGCATTTTTTCTTTTTCTTCATTTTTTTTTTTATGGAACTGATTTTAAAAAAGTATAACTAACATGACAATGTCGTTGTCCCCCCCAATTTTGTTGTTGTTGCATTAAAATATATTGTGAACTATGAGAGGCCTGGGGGGGGGGTGGTTCAGGAAGGGGGGCTGGGACGCTGCCCTCTGGGATTGGAGATATGGAAAGTAGACTGATACCACGTTAATCAGCAGAGCTCAAACTGTGATTCGCGCAGAGCAAAGCGTTCCCCCCGGGGACGACGCTGGCGAGGGACATTGGTTCCAGATGAAAGGGAGATGGGTCGACAGGGGCAGGGAGAGGAGGCTTGTTGTTGCAGTGTTTTTGTGGTAAATGTCTGGATTTATTTGGGTATTATTTCAAATGCGTCTAATAAAGGGACGCAGGCAGAGAAATATGCAGCTCACCCTCAACGCACGCATAATAATTGCCGGAAAAGAGGAGTCGTTTTAATGGATTGCATTAGCATAAATGCTGGAACAGAGAGTGATGAATGTGAAATAAATGGAGTTGCAAGAGCATTTTCCTATTTTGGAGAGCAGAGATGTGCAATCTAATTAGTATTGCACCAAAGAGCGAGAGATGAAGCGAGGGGTGTGGGGGAGGGGTGTGGGGGTGGGGCGGGGGGAGAGAGCTGGGAAGCTGGGGTTCCAGTTCTTTTTTCCTTTTTCATTTTACCACATCAGCAATTAATCCCCGCCTCTTCGGTCGATGTTCTCCCTGTGCTAGTCCTCCTCCTTGCAGCAGTAACCCTGTGAAGCAGGTTGTGTGTGTGTGGGAAGGAGGGGGGGGGAGGTTAAGAAAACAGCAGGGATTGCGTCAGGCTCCGGATACTTAAAGGGCCTTATAGTCAATGACACTTGTGACCCATTTATGAGCTAAGGAGCTGGAGTGAGTCGTTCCCTCTTCTCCCCCTCGATCCTTCCTTCCTCCCTCTCCCCCCTCCCTCCCTTCCTCCCTCCCTCTCTCTCTCTTGCCTTCTCTCCGTCTCTCCTGTCGGCTCTAACATGCAGACAATGGGCCCGTTGGGGTGGGGTCTCTACAGGACCCGGAGTAGTGAGGGACCAGTCATGGTGAGGCGCAGGCAGAATTAATTTGATTAGAAACCATTAATGCGACAATTAACTTGAACATCCCATACAGTGACACGCTCAGAGAGTGCAGGGTGGGGGTGGGGGGTGGGGGGGGTGGTCAGCGATGCGTAAGGACAGATCGAGTGACAGGCTGGGACGACTGCATGCGAGTCAGACGATTAGACATGAGCGCAGGAAGGGCTACGCGGGGTCATCACATGACAAGCGGGAGTCTCTGGGCACGCTTCTAAAACATGTCTGCCCTCTCTGTTTCAGAACAACGAACCCTTGACCCTGGGTTACCATGGATACCCCCCTCACAATCAGGTAAGGCAGGCCTTATTTGAAGACGTTATATTTCCTTTCCTCATCCGTGGGCACTTGAAAATCCCTAAACACAGACACCTTTCACATTTGAAATCCTGTGTATATAAATAGTCTTTTTTGTTTGTTAAGTTTGATTGCCCTTTCTGAATTATCTCAGACCGCTAGCCTCGGTGCAGAAAACCCTTTTAACGTAGATGATCTACTAATATGATTGGTCCAAGACCCAAATGCATTCGATTATCAGCAGTGTATCCAGTCTAAGTCTTATTTCTTATGTCCCTCAAACCACAATGAAGGGAAAGTAGATGTTGTTCTCTCTTCAAAGGAGACTGGATTCTTGACTCCTATATTTAGATTTCTATTTGCTGTTTGTCACAATGTTTTATGAGAACAAAAGGGCTAGATTCTCTCAAGAAGTCTCAACTGTAATTCATGTGTTTAATAAATCCTTCAGAGTGTTGGTTGCACAAGCTGTGGTCGGTTTCAGGAGAGTGTTTGCCAACATTTCTTACATGTAAACACATGCAGATTCATATATATTTATCCTGGAGTGTGTGTGTGTGTGTGTGCATGTCTGTCTGTGTGCGTGCTTGTACTGAAATATAGATATGAAGATTCTGCTGCATAATTGAGCCAGTCTTTTTTCGGTGTAGCCTACCATATGTTGATGGAGTGTGTGTGTGTGTGTGTGTGTGTGTGTGTGTGTGTGTGTGTGTGTGAACGTGTGCCACAGCCTGTTTGTGTTATTAGGCGGTTTAGTCTGTGGTCGGTTTAATCCACAGATCATCCCCATTCATTCACTCATCTTCCTCCACTCTCTCCGTAATCCTGTCATCCCTCGCTTTCCATGGATCTGGCTGACCATCCGCCGGCCATCTCTCTCTCTCTCTCTCTCTCTCTCTCTCTCTCTCTCTCTCTCTCTCTCTCTCTCTCTCTCTCTCTCTCTCTCTCTCTCTCTCTCTCTCTCTCTCTCTCTCTCTCTCTCTCTCTCTCTCTCTCTCTCTCTCTCTCTCTCTCTCTCTCTCTCTCTCTCTCTCTCTCTCTCTCTCTCTCTCTCTCTCTCTCTCTCTCTCTCTCTCTCGCCGTTTATCAGCCATAGCTTTCTGGCAACTGATCAGTTGAGTTACTTTGTCTGCTCTATCCATTCTTTTTTTGGGATGTCCCCTTAGTGGAATATAACCATGGTTACTGCAGGGCTTTGTATTAATAATCCAGCGTTGGACATCAATAGGACCAAAACGCGATGGCCTTTAGGGAGGGGAGGGTTTTTAAAGCTCGGCACCTCAGCTGCTTGCGATTGAGGGGTCGTCAGACGTTAAATGCTTTGAAGCCGTTCGTCCGTACGGCGGAATATTCCTCCTGTTGTCGGACGCCGGTGCCAGCCGAGCCGTCGTCCAGGGGAGCAGGGAGACGGGCAGAGGACGCCCCCATCCTGTGTGTCCCCTGCCCAGCGAGCCGTCGGGGGGGGGAAGCGGGGGGATTTTGCACGGCCGAGGGGGATGAAGAGGAGTGTGCGCGGTGAACCCCCTCCGCCCCCCATCTCCGCCCCCCCCTCCCCCCCACTGCTGCCGCCGTCACCGCATCACCATCCTTGTGTGAAGGCGCGAAGCGGCTGGCACGCAAGCAATGTGATCAAAGACTTTCAGTAGGGAGAGTCTAGATAGCCTGGAGGGAGGGAAGGAGGGTGGTTGGGTGGGAGGAGAGAGAGAGAGGATAGGGAGAGGTAGGAGAGAGAGAAAGAGGGTGGGTGGATGGGAGGAGGCGGGGTGGGTTTACTGTAGAGAAGACGAAAAGCGTCTGTTAGTATCCCAGTGGTGCCAGCAGCCCCAGTTAACTCACCTACATGGAGAAAGAGAACGGGGAGGGAGAGGGGGCAGGGGGGGAGGGGGGAGGGAGAGGGGGCAGGGGGGGAGGGGGGAGGGAGAGGGGGGAGGGAGGGAGGGAGGGAGGGAGAGGGAGCTACTGCGACATGGGAGGGGAAAGTTTGCAGGTGTGAGGGAGGGAGGGAGGGGGAGGGGTACGGCAGGCTATCTGGGTGAGAGAGGAGTGGAGGAGGAGACCAGAGAAGAGACACAGAGAGAGAGAGAGAGAGAGAGCGTGTGTGTGCGTGAGAGAGAGAGAGAGAGATGAGCAAGCAAGGGCAAAGCCGCAAAACAGAAGGCTGGGGGTAGAAGCAAAGAAAGGAACACGAGCGCACGAGCGAGAGAGCGAGGGGGGGAAAAAAGGAGCAGCCAAGCAAAAGAGTGACAGGGACAGAGGCCAGCGGAGGAGGAGGAGAGAGAGAGGGGGAGGGGGGGGGCGCGAGCGGAGGACTGGCAGGGTCTACCTCGCGAGTGAGGGAAGAGAGAGAGAGAGAGGGAGATTTTGAATCTGCGAGACAGAACAGAGGCAGGAGAGGAGCGAACGAGCCGGAGAGGAGCGAGGTGACAGGAGGCTCCGACTGAGAGACCGAGAGACCGAGAAAGAGAGGAGGAGGAGGAGGAGGAAGAAGAGAAAGGGAGAGGAGAGGAAAAAAAGAGCAAGCGAGCGAGCGAGAGCAATTTCTCCACAGTTTTCGCGCGGACTATGATGATGGGACTGTATTACCCTTCCGTGTTGCCGGTGAGTCTCCCTCCCATCCTCCCTCCATCCCTCTCTTTTTCACCCCTGACGCAACGCTGTGTAGAATCGAGTCACTTTGTCACAGAGATTATGTTTACCTAGCGTAGACTTGGCCCGACTGTCACATTAGACCTCCTTTCCAGTTTACCACGACTGTAAGGAGCGAGGCATGACCCCCTTTTTCTTGAATGGACTTGGTGAGGTCATTTCGCTCCGCCGGATGGCTGAATAGGTAGATTGTAAACAGCAGACTAGCTTTTGAGAAGAGCCTGCGCCTGTGTACATGAAAGACCGATAAGGAGAGATGGAGAGAGAGAGAGAGAGAGAGATAGAGCGACGGTATCCGTGTTGTGATTCACAGTGTTGGCTGGGTTGTCCGGACTAACTCTGCTGTTCTTTGGACATCTGTTCCAGGCTGTGAGCCTTTGGGCTGGCAAACGCATGCTTTTCCGAGCGTGCAGTGAAAACTCTGGGCTGTGCTGGATGGATTTCACACGGGATTTCTGTTGTTTTGTTGTCGACTGTATGTCAAGTTGTGTGTTACTATAAGGATGTTTGCAGTGATGTTGTGGGCGGCACTGTTGGACGGGTGACTTGCACGCACAAACGGTGAGCAGGCCTTCGGTATCTGGAAGACCCTAAAGATGTCGGGGGTTGGAGAGAGAGAGAGAGAGAGACAGAGAGAGAGAGAGAGAGAGAGAGAGACAGACAGGGTAATGAAAGGATGGGGGAAAAAAGAGGTAAAGCCATTCTTTATTGTCCCTGCAGCTGTTCCTGGATATCCCCCTCTGTCGTTTGAGTGAAGGGGGACAGGTGCCTGGTGAACAGTTGCTCTACACACAACCGCACACTTTCTCTACTCAACTAGCACCCCCCACCCCCCTCCTTTACTCTAATCTTGACTGTCAGACACACGCGCACAGTCTCGCAATCAAACGGCAGCGGAGTACGCTGCTGTCGAGTTGTAGCGGCACGCGCCCACGGTGTCATTGCGTCTCGGTGGATGAGTCAGAGGGGTCCTGTGTGTGGCGGAGGAGCCCTCCCACCCCCCCCCCCCCCCACGTCCGTGCACACGCTCCTCTTCCAGCTTTACCTTGGAATCCTGCTCTCTTTACTGTTTGACCTCTTTTCTCCCCCCCTCCCCCCCTCCCCCGTACCTCCCTGGGGCCCTGGCAGCTGTTATCTCAATGTTTTCCTTTAAGAGCTCCATAAAGAGGGGGATGGTGTGGGGGGGTGGGGAGAGAGAGAGAGAGAGAGGGGGGGGGGGAGAGGGAGAGAGAGAGTGAGAGAGAGCACAGGGGAATGGAAATTGATTTCTAAGGTGACAGCCCACTTTGATTTGCCAGGAATGGGCTTAGTGAACGTCGCAGCAAAGATAGATCACGTGAGATGGGGGAGATAGAGGGAATGTGGACGGAAGGAGGGAGAGAGGGAGAGAGAGAGGGAGAGAGAGAGGGAGGGAGAGGGAGAGAGGGAGAGAGCACCAGCTACATGGAGATAGGCAGGCAGGGTAAAGCCCTGGAGAAAGCCAGTTGGTCGAGTGACATAACAACAGCACCAAGGTGCTGACTTGGCAGGAAACACCCCTCCTTGTGCATTTTTAAAAGCTTCCTTAATTCTGCAGAGCTGCAGTCAGCCACAGACTTTCTAAGTGCTTCTGCACGGCTCTGCACACAAATAGCGCTATCATAGTTTAGCGAAAGGAAGGGAGGGAGGGAGAGAGGGAGAGAGCTAAAGAAAGGGAGAGCTGAAATATTTGCAGAGCCCCACCCTAGCGTGTGCCCTAAGGTGTGGGAGAGACACCAATCTGTGCTGCTGCACACACACACACCTCACTCTCTCACACACACACACACACACACACACCTATATACACACCTACATAAACTATAAGCGGGTGACAAAGTTCACCGTCATTAGGCATCGTCCTGAATTTCACCATGAGTTTTCTATTGATTTCTCTAAGGTTGCACATACCAGAATGATCTACGGGCCCCGTTGCCATGACTATTGGCACGTATGAGTCATTCATTGATGAAGTGTGTTGAGAGGGAGAGGGAGAGAGAGAGAGAGACAGACAGACAGACAGACAGAGAGAGAGACAGAGAGAGAGGTGTGAAGAGTCAGTATGGGAGTGCTACTCTATGTAGACCGGCAGATTAGGCCGAGCCAGCGCTTCGATATCTTGTGTCACGCTTCCAAAATAATTTGGAAATGGGAGTAATGAATCGATACTGAGACCCTGAGACTAACCCCTTAAATGATGTTAATGAGAGATGTGTTGGAAAGGTCTGTCAGAAGACTTGTTTTGACTCGTGGCGTTGGGAAGCGTAGTTGGAGGGCATAATAAGTCTTCAAGTAGGGTTTGTTTTTTCGATGGTTAGGTTCGTTCTGCTTCTCTCTTTCTCTGTCTCTCTTTTTCTCTCGTTCTCTCATGCTCTCCCTCTGTTTGTTCAGGACCATTGACTTGGCTTGTCACATGAGTTACCTGTGCACACACTGTCACCTGCTTTGACATTGGGACTGACTGAGACAGCTCTCTGGAGGAACCCGTTCTGCACGAGGCGTCATCACAGAGCATGGCAGGTTCTGTGTGCTCACCTGCGCTGTGTGTCTGCCAGGGATGGCACATGGATTTCAACACCCCCAGCCGTTCGTTAAAGAGACATGGGCTGACTGACGGAGTCGGCCATCTTTATTTTGGGAGTGTATACCTTCCAGACTGAGCTGCAGTGGAGCTGGGCGGACCGTCAGAGAAGCTGGAGGAGAGATGAAAGATGAAATCGTTGGAAGGGATGAGAGAGAGAGAGAGGGGGGGGGAAGTGTGCGTGTGCACACATTTGAGTGTGTGACTGTGCGCATGGTGCCTTTGGGGGAGGGGTGGCTGGGGGGGGGGGGGAGTAGAGATCTGGAGCATACATAACACCCTACAAGGATAAGGGATGAGGGGATGGACTGGGAGGGCCTCTGGTTGACGAGCAGACATGTTACCCTATAAGGAGATCCAGAACAGAGGGGTGGGAGGAGCCCGGCTGGGAGGAAGAGAAGGTTAATGTCCCGTCTCCACGAGGCAGGCGCTTTGATTGACACCTTGGGGGGGGGGGGGGGGGGCGGCTGCCAGGGGTCCCGTCTGGATTTTATGAAGCGTAAAAAGGAGAGAGGGGATGGAAAAAGAGAGAGGAGGTGGGGGGGGGGAGGGGAACTGCAGCAGGATGAAAAAAGGGGGAGGGGGAAGGGGAGATGGAGGAGTGGGGGGGGGGGGGGGGTGTTCATCTTGGGTTGGAATTATTTAACAAGGTAGGGGGGTCCCCTGCCTCATTGCTATGCCTCAGGCGTGCTGGAAAACGCTCATCCAGCTGTTTGTCAGTCCAGATCATCGTGACAACAGCCACGCTAGCAACAAACGCCTCACAACCCCGGCCTCACAATCCCGGCCCTCACAACCCTGGCCTCACAACCCCGGCCCTCACAACCCCGGCCCTCACAACCCCAGCCCTCATAACCCCGGCCTCACAACCCCGGCCTCACAACCCCGGCCTCACAACCCTGGCCTCACAACCCCGGCCCTCACAACCCTGGCCTCACAACCCCGGCCTCACAGACAAGCCAAGGCCAACACTAACCCTCCCCCCCCTTCCTTTAATCCACCCCCACTCCCATTTTCCACAGTCTTCAAAATGAGGAGATGGACTATTAGTCGTGTCGTAGCAAAAGGGGGAAAGAATGAGGGAGAGGAAACGACTCTCTTGAAAAGTCATTATGTATGTGATACGTCTCCCCCCCCTCCCCCCGGCCCAGTTGGCGCGTCGCTCCGCCGAGCTAGCCAGCGTTCCTCCGCAGCGGCGCGGCGCTGGTGGGGGGGCTGCGGCGTCGACGACCTGGCGCTCCGCAAACGACCGCGGCAGGGTCCTCGGAGCACGCCGGGGCTCGGACGCTGCCCGCTGACCCGAGAGGAAAGCCAACTACAGCGAGCGGTCTGACTCACTGGCTCTGCTGCCTGCGCAGTGTTACACAACCACGAGTGGGGGTGGGGGAGAGAGTGTGTGTGTGTGGGGGGGGGGGGTTGCGGCGCTGAAACAGATAATAAAACGCGCGCGCACACACACACAGAGCACTGGAGCATGTGCACAATAAGAAAGAGTCGCGCACGCGATGGAACACAAACACACACGGAATTAAGCACACGGATGATGAAAGGCGACTGCAGACGCAAACAAGCACACGCGCCCCTACGCAAACACACACACACACACGAACACACACAGAAAAAGCGCATCGCTCATTTGACTGGAGGACACCACAGCCTCGGAATAGGACGGCCTCTCTTTCTCTCTCTCTGTATGTATTTATTCAGCTGATGCTCTTATCAAGACAGGAGGACAGGGGAACTCACGAAAATCACCCAGGACAGACTTGACAGACGAAGCACAGACGAGAACACGAGCGTCCAGAACCCACCTCACTTCACTGGGAGAAAACAACCCGATTTCCGTAGCTTTTCTCCTCCGTGTATTCTGGATGTGTGCTGGGGGCACCGTGTTGTTGAGGCTGAATGTGGCTGCACTCTCTAAACACGGCCAGTTTCTTGGTTGCTCCCTTTTTTAAAGCTATATTTGTCCGACCTGACCGAAACATACCGAGGTTGCTACCCTCTTCATGCCTTGTGGTAAAATACATCCATGTTTTTCAGCTCGGGGGGCCGATTTACTGTTGAGTTGGCTTAAATCGGGGAGTATGTAAATGTTGCTGAAAATTCATAAAAATGCAAAGATAGACCGGATACGAAACAATCTTCTGAAACAAGTTTAACATATTTAAATCTTATCCTGTGTTGAATCGGCAGAAATTCAGCATGGAAGCTACTGTAGCATTATTTCACGAGTGTGTGTGTGTGAGCGGAACATTCTAGGACCACGGTTCCGCTGCCTCTCCTGATGTTGAGTCAGAGAAGGGTTCAATTTTTTTAAAAGACGTCTGCACGTATCGACAACCAAGCCAGCACAGCCCGGTCACAGTATTGTATCCGCTTGTGATCGGGGTCAGCCTTGCATCACTCCATGACTACTGTGTCACACACACACATATCTACGGTCGGAGGGAGTGGGGGGGGGGGTGGAGGTCTGGCTGGATAGTCACAGGTGTGAGGCAGGGAAAGGTCAGGGTCTGGGAGACAGATGGTACACACACACACTCCCACAGGGACGGAAGTCTATTGTACCGCGCAGCAGGCCGGCGCTCCAGCCCATCATTCATTCACGCACACCTTCGGACGTTGGTAACGCTCACGCTCACCTCAGACTTGATACAGGATGGCAGGCCTACACAACCAAACACACACTGTACTCACACTAGAGTCATGCACGCGCACAAAACACACGCATTGTACACACACAAAAGCACGCGCATGCACTGTACACACATAAAGCACACACACACACTGTACACATACAAAAGCATACACACTGTACACACACACACACTGTACACCTACAATAGCACACACACACTATACACCTACAAAACACACTCACACACTCCCCCAACTGGCTTCTGTGCATTCCTAGTCTGCTAAGAGGGGCACTGCTACCCTAAATGGAAACGGTGGCGGGTGCAGAGAGAGATGAACCAGACAGAGGAGAGGAGGAGGAATAAGGGGGGATGGGGGGGAGAGAGAGAGGAAAGACTGATAGGAAAAGAATGGACAGCCCTAATCCACGATGGCACGAAAATGGAAGAGCAAATTAAAATGGTTGGCAATTAGAAAGCCAGTACCCTTGCACTGTCTGTCGTGTGTGTGTCTGTGTGTGTGTGTGTGTGTGTGTGTGAGAACTCTGTTGGGGGTATTCTGAGGAGCTGTAAGAGATTACTGCACCGGGAGCGTGCTCCTGCTCTCTCTCTCTCTCTCCCCCCCCCTCCCTCTCCAACAGTTGCTCTTTGTGAGCGTTTAAGCGTGTGGGTGTTTGCGTGTCAGAGTCAGTATATGGAAAGCGTGTTGTGTGTGTGTGTGTGTGTGTGTGGGCGTCGGATGCGCACTATTGTGAGGCACTCTGTGGAGGCTGCTGACCCTCAATAATAGATGTGGCTGTAGTGAATATTTAATAGGCGGCAGGAGACGCACACACACACACTCTCCGAAGGGGGGATGGGGGATGGAAATATAATATCCGTGCCTGTAAGACATTTTCGACTGGAGCTCCTGGGAAAGTGGTCTGGCCCGGTGATGCTGTTTTCCTCTCTGCAGTAAAAGATATGGTGGAGTTTAGCCAGCCAGTTACTTACTAAGTCTTCCATTTCCCTCCCTCCTTTCCTTCGCATCTTCTCCTCCTCTTTCCATTTCTCCCCCCGTTCTTACATGGTCTCTCTCTCCCTCCCTCTCTCTCCCTCCCTCCCTCCCTCCCTCTCTCTCTCTCTCCCCCCATCTCAGGGTTCTCAGGATACTACTGGTGGTCAGGAGGGCCTGGTTCCCCCCTTCTCCACCTTCCCCCCACCTCCCCCTCCGCCCCCCCAGAACGGCCTGCCTCTGGAGTACGGGGCCACCCTTTACACCGCCAGCGCAGTGCAGGGGCCCGTCGAGGCCGGAGGCTCCTCGAACTCGGCAACAAATACGGCCAACGGCATGAACAGCCAAGTGAGTGTTGTGTCGGGTTCAAACTGGGGGGGCTCCTTTTTTGGGGCCCCGCCCTTCTCCAGGCTCTTAATTTACGCCATGGAAGGAGGGAAGACCATGAATAGAGTTAAAGACTTTGAATAAACCTCTTTCCTCTCCCCCCCCCCCCCCCCCCTTTACCCCCTTCTCCAGTCGGACGGCACCTCCCAGATTGATGGGCAGTCCGGGGTGGGTTCAGGAGGAGGGGGCGGCGGTGGCGGAGGGTCCTCCGGGGATGACACGGACGCTAAGGGAAGCCCCAAGCGCCTCCACGTCTCCAACATCCCCTTCCGCTTTCGAGACCCTGACCTCCGGCAGATGTTTGGGGTACGTCCCCGACCTTGGAACCCGTTTCTCTTTTATTGTCCCTCTTCTTTTTGTACCATTCAGTTAACCCTCGCACCAAGAACAAAAAATTAATAAATAAAAAGCACTGCAGATATCACCCCGAACAGAGAGTTATACAACCTCATTTCGGACGGAATGTTCCTTTAAAATGGTGCAGAGGGAAAAAGAAGGGAGGCAGGGAAGACGTGGAGGATCAAGACTGAGCCTCAAAAGAGCAACATGGCTGGATGCAAGCCAGCCGTTCGATGTTGGTCAATACTGGCACCGTGTGGCGAGGTGCGGTATTGCATGTTGCGGCCCGCCGCATTACCCAGTGGGATATTGATGGGCTTTTCCTCTTTTTCTCCCTCCTCAGCAATTCGGAAAGATCCTTGATGTCGAGATTATATTCAACGAAAGAGGCTCAAAGGTAAGGCGTCCGTCAGACGTATTTCTCTTCTTTTCTCAGCATATTGCTCTTTGGATTTGTAAGCGCTTACGCTGCAAATTATTTACACTTTTTAAACTATTTTTTCCCCCTTCTTTTTCCACCCCCCACCTCTGCGCCATCCTTCCTTTCCTCTCTTGATCCTCTCCATGCATCGCCTCTCCCCCCCCCCCCCCCCTCTCTCTCATTCTCTCTCTCAGGGATTTGGTTTTGTCACGTTTGAGACCAGCGCGGATGCAGAGCGGGCCAGGGAGAAGCTCCACGGCACCTTGGTGGAAGGCCGGAAGATCGAGGTAATTAACCCCGCCTTACTTTCCTCGACGGCGGCCATTTTCTCTCCGTCTGCTTCCATGTTTTGACAGAGTGAGCTTCCCGCCTTGCCGTGTCCCGCTCTAGGTTGGTGTGTCTCCAGGAGAGAGGGAAGCCCTTTCTGTTCTAACTCCTCTCTGGCTTCACTCTAGCATGATGCGATGGCGCAGCCACATAATGATGTCTGGTTTTACCCCTGTCACTTCCTGTTTCGTGTTGTGCGCTGTCCATTGTATTGCACCCTTTTAATCTCCGGTTCGTTGGTGGGGTTGGGGTTTGGGGGGGGGGGGATGTCTGGTTTGCAAAGCATGATGGGTGGTTGTGGCGCTGTGCGTGCCTCGCATGGCCAATCGGATTGGGCCGTTATCCGAGACTTCTTTCAGATTTGAACCTATATTGGGCTCTTACATCACACCGCATGAAGGATGGCTCAGCTTGGTTTTCTATTGGTTTTGTTATCTTGGTCATCACCATCACTTCATCGTTGTTGTTGTGTTTTTTTTTGGTTCACTGAAGGTGAAATCTTTTGTTTGCCGTTTTCTCCTGACAGTTTGATCTTGCTCGTGTTCGTACAAGGCAGTTCTGCATGTTTGGTTTTTTTGTTGAATGGGACCATAGGTGTCCTTTAGAGGTAGCTTGAACTTTGCCCCCCCCCCCCCCCCCTCCCTGTGTCTCTGTCAGTTGGTAGGTTTTGTTAAATTTGATCCTCGGCCATGCTCTTCAGATGTGGTTGCAGTGCATGTGGTCTCAGCGGGGGGGGGGGTCTTGGTTAACTTCCCTTGACTTGACCGTGTGCTGAAGTGTGTTCTCTTAATCTGTCCTTTATTGATTTGATGCGCACACACACAATTATTTTTTGTTCCTATTTTGTTTCGCCTGGTTGGTTCAAAAGCCTCATTTCTTCACGCCTCCTCTGACTTTATTTCACGTCGTCGTCCTCCAGGCCTAAAGACACCCAGCGACACAGAGAGGGCATCCTGTTGTTCTGTCCTCATTGTTTTCTCTTCTCGTGGGCCTTTTAGCGCAGGAGTAAAAGAGGAGTTGTTGCTCTCCCTTCGTGTTCTTGCACATTATGCTTGCGGCTCTTGGATGTCGCGGTTTCACCGTTTATTTTTGCTCCTGTGCTCGTCTGCATGGTGTATATGCACTTCTTTTTTTCCGTCTGTGGGTGTCAGCACATGTGGGTGACTGCGAGAGAGGAACGGGGGAGGGAGGGAGGGAGAGGGGTGGGGTTGGGGTTGGGGGGGCGATCCGGACGAGTGCCGACTGTCCTGTCATCTATCTCTCCCTCCCCTTTCTCCCCCTTTACTGTGACGCACCATCCCTCTCTTACCACTCTCTCTCTTTCTCTCTCTCTCCTTCGCCAGTCAGTTTGTCTCTCCCTTGTTTGTCTCTCCCCTCATGTCCTCATGTCCGCCTGCGTTAGTGAACCACATAGCTCTTTCTTTTTTTTTTTTTTACTTTCTCTCTGTCCATTTTCTTTAATAGGATTCAGCTGAATGCTTACATGCTGAATATCAGTTAATGATAGTTGTGGTCTTAGTCAAGATTTAAAATGTTAGACTTTTTTCCCTCATGTTTGTCTCAGTATTTCCCCTTCCCTCCATGTATTGTATTAAGTGGGTTTTCACCAGTAGAAGTCAGTGATATGTAAAATGGCCGACGTTGTGTGTCTTGTGACCTATCACATGACATAACTTTTTCTACCTCAGGGGTGGGGGTAACTTTTCATTACCCTGTTGGTTTTATTTGAGTTTCTTTTCGTTTGTTTGTTTTAACTTTGGTTCATCTTTTTTTTCTTACATATATTTTCTCGATTTCCCTGATGATTTTTGTATGTTGTTGTTGTTGTTGTTGTTGTTGTCAGTCTCCACGGTAACCGCTCGCGTGTCCTCACGCCGTTCCCCCAGCAACGGTAAGTTGTGTACACATGGCATCATCTTTGAATGACCCCCCCCCCTCCCTCCCACTCCACCCCCCATCCTCCAATAGAGATAAACGATGCACCCAAACACCAAAACGAGCCCTCTGACGCACGGAGGTTTGATTGAAGGGACCTAATTGGCTAATCCTGTGATTGATTGGGGAGGTGGCGAATGAGGCACTGAGATGACGAGATTAGCCATTGACCGCATGGCATCAAAAAGGCCACAGTTTAACCAAATAGTCAAACGCATCTATCTGCAAGTGCAACAGCTATGACTACCACCTTTTTTTGATGCATAATTAATTCCAATCACCCTCTTTCCTAACTGCATTACGCGTAATGACCCTACTGTATATTCTGCATGGTCGACTCTTTTTCCGTCATCATATAGAAAGCTTACTGTGTCATCCCTGTTTCTGAGTTTACACGTCTAGAAGCATCCCACTCTCTCGCTGGGTCGCATGTTACAGCATGATGATGTGGTTAGATGAGACAGGACTGCTGTTCTCGGTATGTAGTGCAGAAGGTGTGTAGCCCCCAGCCTCATACCGTACCAAAGCCTAAAGATTCTTGAATCCTTTCCGGAGGTCGTTTTGACTTCGTCCTTATCTTCAGGGTTTCATTAGCAGAGATTCGACTCACGTTGGACTTTTATCGAGCTTGAGGCAACACGACAACAAAACGCTAAACTTGATTTTAAAACATCGTCGTAAGCCACGAGGAGCACCAGTAGCGTTATAGAACACTGCAGAAATCTCGCAGTCATGTTTCAGTAGATTGTTGTCACGTTAGTGTGTGACTCAACAGTTGCTTTTTATTGTCTGAGCTTCGATTCAGAAGAGGTGTCTCTCTTTTTTTCCCTCTTTGTGAGACGTTTCGTGTGATTGGTTGGTTGTTTGTTTCTTTAAGGTTTTGATTGTGTGACACCTTGAACTGGAATGCTCAGTACTGGTTTCAGAGTCATGGTTTGGTTTGATTTTTTTAGGAATGATATTTGCATCCCCCCACCCCCATCCTTCTCTCGTTTCTTTCTCGTTCTTTCTCTTCCATCTCTTTTTATTCCTCTCCACTTCATCCCTCTCTCCAATCTTGCTCATGTATTGTTAGAACCGATAGTAGGCAAATAGTCAAATGTTTCGTTTATTTTTTATTTTATTTTGTGTGTGTTTGTTACGCATCTTGGTGTTCTTTCGTCGTTAGTTTGTCCATGAGAAGGATTGCACATGTGGATGGATTGTTCACTATCTCTCTCTCTCTCTCTCTCGCTCCATCGTCTGTGTGTTCCCATGTCTTTCAATGTGGACTGGCTCTTCTTTCCTGCATCCTTCTTAATCTCTCTCTCTCTCTCTCTCTCTCTGTTTCTCTCCTTCCCCCTTCTCTCTCTTTGTATGACGTGTATTTGATTGGGAGGGCTGCCCAAAAGTTTATTTATTTATTTAATTTTATTGGTCTATATGCTGCATCTGATGCTTGCTGATTGGCTGGTTTGGCTCACCTCTGGTCATGTGATGCGCTCTTGATTGGCTGTGTGTAATTTGTGTATGATCTCTTCTAAGTGATGACTTTTTAATTTTGCATCGTGTTCAACAGATGAATCTGGCTGCTTACGTCACCCTTCTCTTTCCCCCCTTTTTTTGAAGGTAGCAACGGAATGGTCTTGGATTTACTTTTGAATGCCTAAATCTGAAATGTTTTTCTTTTTGTCATGTGTCAGTGGTCCAAGTGTGTGTGTGTGTGTGTGTGTGTGTGTGTGTGTGTGTGTGTGTGTGTGTGTGTGTGTAGGTGTGTGTGTCCGTGTGTTGCAAAGCGGCCTGACTACTCACAAGGATTCTTTCTTTTATATGTCATTTTTTCCTTTAAAAACTGCATGTATCAAATGCCATTGTTCTGCATCAGTAGAGTTAACCTCTTAAGGACCTCTAAACGCTACTGTAATTCTTTTCAATATTCATATGACGCATTCGGAACAACCAAACTGTCGTTGTGGTTAAAAAGGTGCCAACATGACTTGAAAGCTTGAAAACATGAAATTGTATAGATGGAATGTAATATCCAGCGGTAGATAACTTCAAGAAATCATAGTGTTATCTTTTGAATTTGTCGCGTAGAAACACGCAGTGCATGGACATGTGTACTTCCCTCTAACGGCGCGAGCGTAGGTCATGTGTTGACCTTTGACCTTCCTTCTGATGCTCAGGTGAACAATGCGACAGCGAGGGTGATGACCAATAAGAAGATGGTCACCCCGTATTCAAATGGGGAAGGACTTGCTACCCTTCCTTATGGTAACCTACAGCTACCTTGCTTGATTTATGAAGTACTTGACAGTGTACATACCGTTTTCAATGTTTGAGTTACATAATAGTCCAGTTATTACAGTTATTTATAAATTTACAGTGTTTTTATCACACAGACATTGTAAAATAGCAGAAATGTTAGAAATGTGTAATAAATTAGTAGTGTGTTAGTAAATGTTGTTGGTTCCCTGTAGCAGGTTGGAAACTCAGTCCGATGGTTGGAGCCATGTACAGTCCAGAGCTGTACACTGGTAAGATGCAGCATCATACATTGCATGGCTATAAATACGTTCATTTTGTGTATTCTTTTATGCTAGTTATCTTTGCCCTAGTGCAAATCTCTATCATAGATATGTACTGTTCTTCCATTCTCTGTCTCTCTCTGTCTCTCTCTGTCTCTCTCTGTCTCTCTCTGTCTCTCTCTGTCTCTCTCTGTCTCTCTCTCTCTCTCTCTCTCTCTCTCTCTCTGTCTCTCTCTCTCTCTCTCTCCCTCTCTCAGTTCCGGGGTTTCCTTACCCTGCGGCAGCAGCAGCTGCGTCCTCTGCGGCGGCGGCGGCAGCAACCTTCCGGGGGGCTCACCTCCGGGGGCGAGGCCGGCCGGTGTACAGTGCTGTTAGGGCAGCCGTACCCCAGCCTGCCATCCCCACCTACCCTGGGTAAGAGAGGCTACAGAAACACACACACACACGAGCGAAACACACACATATACATGCTCAAACTCCCGTGCACACACAGTAGTTGAACACCTTCATTACATGTACTCAGGGGATGGGTACATCTTCCTGGTGGAGAATTTACATGCAGATCAGTAGGTCCCAGATTCAAATCCTCCTCCTCTGTGGCGAATACATTATATCCTACATATTCAAATCAGATGTGCACACAGATATTGTAAGTGAAGACACACACATATTTTACTCATGCATGCTGCCACAATCTGTGGCAACCCAAAATACGGATCAACCAGTGATGCATGTGCTTGCTTGAGAGTGCTGTTTTAGTCATGAACGTCACATCAAATTAATTCGGTTGATATTGTGCCACGTTGAAATACCATTTCCTTGTATCTCAGCAGTGCTAAATGTGTTGTTGACACAAATAGATTAAAATAATAAAATATATGTCACCACAGGCTTAATCAATCAATCAATAGCACCCCCCCCCCTTGTCATCAAACAAGGAAGTGGTATTTCTGATCTTGCATGTTGCATGGTGTGTAATACTCTCTCACCCTAATCTTCTCTCTTTTACACTCGTTTTTTGGCCCTCTTTCCTATCCTCCTCCTCTGCTTCAATTTTTTTTCTCTCCTCTTCTTCCGTTTTTTCTCTCGTTACGGTCACATGGTGGCGCTCCTCTCCCATCTTTGCACTCTTCCTGTTACTCCACCTCTTCTTTTCTACTTTCTTCTTCTGTCCACCCTGTACTTCACCCCCCCCCCCCTTCCACACCCCTCTCCTTTTCCTCTGATTTCTTCTCTCAGTGTGATGTATCAGGATGGCTTTTACGGTGCAGCCGACCTCTATGTAAGTATAGCGCTCTCCTTCATTCCGTCTCTCGCTCCCTCTCTTCCTCACCTCCGTCTGTGAGGGTTTTCTCGAGTGAGGACGAGTGTTTGTGCATGGACCAAATCCATAGAGCCGTGTAATTGTGGGTGTAATAGTAACCAATGCGACACACGCTATCTACTGTTGAAAATAAATACGATTCAATATGTGCTGTAAATATATACGTGATGTAAATAATGGGAAATATCATAGCATTTACATGATCAACGAAACTCACTCAAGTAGTCAAGATTTCCATGCATGTCCTGTTGAGATGAGCGTACACACACACACACACATACATAATCACAGCCTAATCCAAGTCCAATACATTCATGAATAGACTGCTCTATGTGTGGTTTGTCTCTGTGCATGTGAGTGGTGTGTGTGTATACCGTTATGTATGTGAGCGTGTGTGCGACCAGGTTGACAATAGCTGTTTCTGTTCTCTCTGTAGACTAGTGTTTCAGGACATTAGTGGCAGATTGCCCCAGGTAGGGATTGACTGTGTGAAAGCCAGTGTGCATCCTACAATGACTGTGTGCTGCTAGTATATTGACCATCTGAGATTGAAATGCCTTTTCTGTCTCTACTACTAACTCACTGGAATCTGACATGGGTGGAGTTGCGGAAGGGGGAAATTATTTTGAACAAATCCAACTTTATTTACATATCACCATCTGTGAATGGCAGGGCAGGGCAATGTGCTTGGCATAGGAAATGAAGTCCAATCTAAAAAATGTAATACAAATATTAAATAAATATGATAAACAGATTATATTTCATTACAGATTTTAAATTAAACGATTGTCATGGAGAACAGAGCAAATACCTAAGGAAACTCTTATGTATAGCTGTGTTACTTTGAACTAGTAATGTGTCCAGTGTTTTCATCACTGTAAGTGTGACAATCCAATAATTATTACTTGCGACTGTCCATTGGTCCAAAAGCTTATCTTGCTAAACTAATAATAGCAGATTAGCCAACACGTTTACCCAATGTGGCATACAGTATAGGGGAAGATTTGAACCTGCAGCCTCCGTAGTGAAGTGCTCTAACCGCTGAGCTGTAACCCCCTTATTATCTGAGATTGTTTAAAACAAAACAGGCCATAGGTAGGGTCAAATATGTCAATTACACATTGAATATATTATTTACCTTCTTTTTTTTGACATTCAGACCCCTTCCTGTTATCTCCCTGTATCTGTTTCACTTGTGGCATGCTAACTGAATCAATGTGGGCATGCTGACACACTCACACCCTTCCCCTCCCCCTTCTTCTCCTCCCACTCTTTCTCCTACCCTCCTCTTCACCAACCCCCCCTCCCCTCTCCATCCAGAAGCTTTTTTGACATTGTCAGCTCCCTCTCAATCCCTATCCACACCTCCCCGTGGTGAAAAACGTGTTATTGTATTTTTTTATACAATTTCTTTGCAAGAAAAATATTTTTACCATTCGTCCCCAACATCATCTCATCCAGTCCAATTTTCCCCTCACCCCCGCCATTTTTAACTCCCCCTTTTTTCCCTCAACCTCTCCCTCCATCCATCCTTTCTCCCATCAGTTTCTTCCTATGCTCATCTATCCCTCACTTCCTACTTCCTGTCCCTTGACCCCGCCCCCTCCCCATAGGAACAGGTGTGTGTTCCTGAATGCTGGGACATGGTCATGATTGATTGTATAGGGTAGAATGCAGTGGTGTGTATGTGTGTGTTCTATAGGGATGTTTGGCCTATGATCCGAGTTTGGGATGCATGCTGTCCGTCAGTGATTGGTTGTCGGCCATGTCACGTGTGTGCGTCCTCTTAATCGGATTGGCTGATTGTCTCTCGTGTGCCCTCCCCCCCCCCCCCCCACACTTTAGTTTGT
This sequence comes from Protosalanx chinensis, assembly GCA_030340685.1. Taxonomy (NCBI): domain Eukaryota; kingdom Metazoa; phylum Chordata; class Actinopteri; order Osmeriformes; family Salangidae; genus Protosalanx; species Protosalanx chinensis. Next base: position 2,352,233 of record CM059342.1, on the reverse strand, counting down.
GTGTCTGTCCGTCTGCACATGAAATAAACATTGACACCCCCCCCCCCCCCCCCCCCCCCCCCCAATTATCACGTCATCCTTTTCTCTTGACTTGTGTGTTGTGTCTTAGGGGCCAGGGGGGTTCACAGCCAAGTCTGTGCACACTTTCGCTACCTATCTCCATTATGTCTCTCCCTCCACGTCAACCAAAATAGCTAACAGACCTGAAGCTGAAACCCATATTTCACTCCCAACTTTAGATGAACGCCCTGGTGGTGCCTTGACAAGTTGAAGTGCACCCGGTCTCGTTTTGTTTAGCGTGGAGGAAGACCCACAGGGTGGACAGCCCTCAGCTACATCCCTTTGAATGCCATTTTGTTGCATACCAGATTAGCTTTTGTTGCCAGTCTTGCTTGTTAATCTCTAGCTCTCTTCCGCTTCCTTCTCTCACTGTAACGTCCCTGGCTTCAGCAGGTGATACTGCAACATTCACTAACGACCTCTCTCTCTCTTTCGCACCCCGTCCTCCTCTCTCTCCGCCCCTTCCTCCTCCTCCAGGGAGGCTACGCCGCGTACCGCTACGCCCAGCCGACTGCCGTAGCCACGCCCACCGCAGCAGCCGCCGCCGCCGCTGCTGCGGCCTATAGTGACAGGTGAGCGCTCGGGCCAGAGCCTGACATACCATTCTAATGAGCTGATCTCAGAAAGAGGCAAATATTCCCATGGTCGTAGTGTCAAGTGTGTGGTGTTACAGTTGTGCTGTGTCTTCTCTGTCTTTTATAGCTATGGACGGGTGTACACGACAGACCCGTACCACGCTGCACTAACCCCAGCCACGGCTGCTGCGTATGGGGTGGGAGCAATGGTAAACCCCCCTCTATCTACCGATCCTTAAGATATATCTTCTCCATCTTTGGAAGACACATGTGTTTGTGATGTTTCTTGGCATCCGTTGAATGTATTCTGTTCTTTGTCCACAGGCCACACTGTACAGGGGAGGCTACAGTAGATTTGCTCCTTACTAACATATAAAGACTACATTTCCCAGGAGCCTCTTTTTTTCCTCTCAAACACTCAAACCCTCCTCTCCCCTCTGTGGCCCTGGAGGAGGATTGTAGTCTGGAAAATGATTCTGGAGTCCTACCAATATTTCAAAACCCAGTCCTTTTTTTCTCATATATATTCTACAATAAAGGAATGCTATTTTGAAGACTAATGGGAGGCCGTGGAAAAAAAGAAAAAAGAAAAAAATCTCTGAACCAAAATGGCCATCAGATCCCATTGCACGGCTGTATATTACTCCCCACCTCCTTTACTTCATAAGTTCCTCCCATGACACTCAGCAGCACAAGACACGCAATGGAGCCCTGAGTATCTCCAGAGCTAATCTGACAACAACTGACGCACGGAAAGGTTGAGTACAATGAGGAACCCCCCCAGCCCCCCCATCCATGTTCAAGAGCCAATTCTGTATACAAACCAAGCATACAAAATGGAGGGAGCCCTGTCGGCGAAGAGCTGAGGTCATTAGTCAGAAGAGGCACGTGGGCTTGAAGAAGTGAGAGTAAAGCACCAAAATGGAGTCAGATGCTTAGTTGGAACAGAACTACAAGCGGCAAACTTGAACTGAATTTGTTTCCCTCCAGGAAGGGGGAGGTGGTTGATGGAAAATTGTGTAATTTTAGCATAAAAAAACTACAAGACTACAACAGTTGGGATGTGGAAAATAAGTGGACTGAAAGTTTATAACACTATAGAAAATTACTTGCTGAAAACTAGGAGGAGGATGATTATTCTAGCTGTACCTTACCTCAAGTTTTCTTAGTCTGTGGAAATGGTGAACCTTTAAAAATGTAATTGTTACAATATGCAAAGAAATTAGTTTAGAGAGAAAAAAGTTACCAAACTATTATTATTATCATCATCATCTTCATCATAATTACCATCATTATTGTTAGTTTCAACTAAACATTCTTTACTTAGCTGTTTTGATACTCATAGATAAATGTTCCACGTTCAGTGGAACCTGAAGCTAAAATGATTATGTGGACTGTTGTCCATGAGCGACCCTTCTACGGAGATCACAATCCAACATAACACAATTCTGTCCTTGCCTACCAGTACACAACAGCCTAGACCTAATATTAACAAGTCAGCAATATACTTAGAACTCTTAATTCAGCCTAACACCGTCCATCACAATCCATAAAAGCAAGAGGTTAATTATTAGTGTAGGCAACATTTGGCTCGGCTTAAATCATGAAGCGCTAACATTAGATTGCCTTTAGTCATTGGATAAACTAATTCATTTTTAATTCCTTTCACCGTTTACAGTAGAACATTTATTATTTGGAGGTAATGAACCCGCTCTTACTTTTAAAAAGGAGCAAGTAAAAATCAAGTACAGTCTTCCTAAGAAATAGCTACGTTGGTCATTATAGATGACATACTGTCTACAATTATTGATTGCCAGAGATTCTGTCAATATGAGTCGATAGAAGATATTTAATGCAAAATACCATACTATTGTGTATATTTCTATATCCTTATACTCTATTTCCGAATGTGGTTGTTTTGACTTTGTTTTTGTTTTGGTTCCAAAGATTTGTAGAAAGCACATGTTTGCTTATGTATAAATATATTATCATCGTTATTGTGGTTATTATTATGATCCTCGTAATCCTAATTGCTGTCCTCTTTTTTTTGGGTTTTTTATTTTTTTTGGTTACTTTAGCTAATGTTATATTTTTCTATCTGTAAATTGTGTGGTTCCTCCAAAAGTAAGGTGATTCACTTCATCCGAGTCTTTGAATCATTTTGTTTGGTTTTGTATTGTGTGCAGAGGGGAGTGAAAACTTGAGTAGTTATACAGAGGGAACACCAAGGAATGAGTACAACACTACCAAACTTCTTCTCTGTCAAGTAAACTGATAGTCCAAGCCTTTTTTTTATGGGCAGGTTAGCACAGTATGAGAAAGTATTTCAACATTTATATGACAAGCTGAAATGCTGGCCTCCTCGTTTCTTTTCAAATGTCCAAAGTTTACAGTGGACTGAATGATTGAGTGATGACACGACACTTCCAAGTGTTGATACCAGTCTCTTTGTAATAAAAAAAGAATATATAACTCATTTCAGTGCTCAGGCCTGTGGGGTAGAAGTTGTATGGAAAAGAGGAGTGTCTGTATCATAGCCTCCATGTTGGAAGTAGGTTTAAGACGGATGTATAAAAGAAGAAAAATTATATTAAAAAAAGGTTCTAAGTGTTATAATTTGTACAATGGTAAATGTTTCAATACTGACAAAGTTGACAAAGACAATGTTATGTGGGGCATGAACTAAGTATGAAACACTATTTCAAATGCTGCAAAGTCATGTTTTGTTTTTAACATTTATTTTTTTGCCTTGTATCTTCTTTTAATCTTACTGCTGCCTATATGTAACTTAGTGTAAAGTCAGATACATCAACAGGTCAATAACTTTTTTAACGGTCATGTGCTTTTGTAGTTGGTAGCCTAATCTTGCTGTTGAGTTTAGTCTAATTCTTTTAATTATTTGACTTTTCAATACTTACGTATTGCAACAGGAATTGATTTGAAAGAGGATAGCTAAAAAATAAGCAGCCAAAGATGTTGTATAAAGGCCCTCTCACCTTGGGCTACCAACTGGTGAAATGATCAGTGAAATGTATGAGAGTTTATCCATGTTCCCAGGGTCCTAAATATCCATCGTCCAATGCTTCCAAGTTGAAAACCCCATTAACAATATTCACATCAACCGTATTATTGTCTTCAAGTCAAATTTGATCCTTCTTCAAGGTTCATGCATTTTATAAATTGTATCCTTTTTATTGGAATAAGGCTTCAAAACAGCTAAGCCTATATAAAGCAACAAATGAAATCATTGTTATTTGATTTTAAGGTTGAACTTGAACCAGTATGGGCTGTTTAGATCTGGCAAACATAGCACCTGGGAACATAGGAATGACTTCAAATGTAAAAGACTGAAGACCTATTGAACCATTGAAGGCATGGACAACCAGCATGAGTGACACTCTACAGGAGTGAGGTTTGATTAATGTTTGTATTGCATGATTTTTTCTGTCTTTTTAAGATTAGGACTTATTGAGCAGCATCCAGTTCCATTCTTCTCTACCACTAAAGCCCCCCCCCCCCCTCCTCCTCCTCCTCCCATTGAGAATGCAAGGCAGCTAGACATTTCATGCAAACGCAAAGCTAGCTAGCTGATGATGTGAAGAGAAAGAGCACAGCTTTTTTTGGCTAAGAGGCCCCGGTGACAGACAAAATGGCCGCCCCGAGACATAAAAACGTGGGGTAGATTTAAAGTCCCTGTCATGGTTTCCTTGTCATTGTATTATATTAGCTATGTGGTTGTTCTTCATAATCGCTATGGTTTCCAATGAAAGTGATTGTCCTCTTTTAACCTATTCCCCTCTGTCATGTCTATCCCTTGACTGCCATTATGCTATTTTGTTATTGAATGTCCATATTAAAATCTTTTATATAAAATGTTTTGTGATTGAAGGTTACATTTCTTTAATCTCTTCCATTTGTAAACGGTAACATTTTTGTTTCATTTTTCAGGACCCGAGGGGGAATTATTTGGGCCTCTTCCTAGTCATCATTCAGCCTTGGGAAATGGGTTTTCATTCTGCAGTTATCAGACCTAAATGTTGACTGTGGTTTGAGTAAGGATTCATGAGACTGTAACAAAGATGTTTTTTTTTTGGTTTCATGGGAAAATTATAGCATTTATTGAACTACTATCTGGTGACTTCACATCCTATTTACAAAGTGGTTCTCTCACCTGAACAGTAAATTACATCATTGACAATTAGACTTTCATAGTTCAAAAAAATATATCTTCTCCATACATAAATATAACTCTTTGTATAGAAATAGTGACTTCATCGAGAGAGGAGTGAGGATGAGATCAAAGGCAGGAGGGGGAAGCGAAACTATCGTTGAGATGTCACAACAACGGCAACCGAACCCTCAAATATTTTCTATTCCATTTCCCTCTTGGAGTGCAGGTAAAGGGGGTGGAAACTAGGTGAGTAAGCAGCTTCGTCACACCTTTGAATGCTTCTGGCAGAAAAGTTTTTATTTACACCTACCAGACCGCTCCTAGAAAAATGAACTTTCACTATTTTACATGTATCGTATATCTCAATTGAAATTTGGTTTTTCCAGACTTTGGTAGTCGTACATTGCTGAGCAGGTCACGTAATCACATCTCTACGGGGAAGACAGTGGAGGGCAGGGTGTGATAGTCGTGTGTTCTGATCCGTGTGTGCTGCGTGAATCTGTGTCCTGACCTGTGTGTGCGCCCAATTAGGTCCGGGTGTCTGTGCACCCCTGCTCGACGTTACAGCGAGCATGTGTCTTTTGTGCAATATGGCGTAACATAACAACGATAGTTAGTTCGGGTGCAGGGAGTCCCTCATTATCATGGACCAGAGGGATGTGGGGGTCAAGAGGAGGAGAGGAGGGTCAAAGGAAAGCAGGGAGGATGGTAGTAGTAGTAGTAGTACAGGAAGTAGGGATTCTAAACAATTCCATATTTTGCCAGGTCGCTGAGCTCCATGTCGCCAAAGGCTTCCCATGGGCAGACCACTGTGATGTCAGTGCCAAGACCTTCCATGCCGGGAATGTCATCACCGAATCTGGAGGAAAGGAGAGGAGAAAAGGTTAGTTCCAAGTGAATGATCCCACAATGGAAAGATTGTCTTCCATGTCAATAGATAGAGGAGTTTAGCACTTATATGTAGGTGTAAATCATTTGTGTTATTTTTTCCACTGTAAACAGGGATTGTGTCTCTTACCCCTTCTGGCCAGGCTTGGGGGCCTTGCTCTTGAAGGTACGGGTGGTCCTCTGCTTGAACTTGGGGGGTGCCTTCTTGTCGGCGGGAGTTGCAACAGCTGCGTCTGCCATTTCGTTAGGTTACTAAGGGAACACAACAGAGGAGTGTTAATGAGTTTTGAAGTACAGTAAGTCTTTGTTTTTTTGTCTCGATGAAGACAAACTCATGCTTCCTTGGTAGGGATGGATAGTTATTTATCAAAAGAGCAGAGGAAAAAGATCTTAAGATCCTTTTTTTCTTCTTAATTTTTGTCCTTGCTTCCCCGTGAACTCTTCACTTCTCTCTTCAATCCTCTTTATCTTTTTCTCTTCATCTTAATCCACCTCCTAGTTCTCATCCCAATGTGACTCTTTTAGCTGCCCAGGGATTACAATCCCCACAGATTAGGTCTAATTAGTCCCTGTCCATTAAATCCCTGCCCTCTGCCTAAAACCGTATTACACAAACACCCATCCCCCTCCCGTTTAACACCCTCAGGTTTAAAAACAGTCTGTTCTGTGTTTATATTTACATAAAGAAGATTAGACTTTGCACAATCTCAGTTGCATAACAAGTCACCAAAGGACATCAGAAACTACTGGTTGCTAATTCCATGGTGTACCCTGGGAGAGAATGGGAGATTACTCTTTAGACTGTTGACCAACTGACTAGCTTCTCCATCATGGCTGAGCTTTTAACCACCTCAACAAGTAGAACATCTTATTTTTTCTTCTCATCTCACTAGTTGCTGTTGCTCTGACAACATGAACATTCTACAGGACAGCTTCATCATGAGCGTAGTTAAAGAAGTAGATTTGTGTCCATGTCTTTTAAACCACAAATGTCTGTCCCTCTGTGTTAGTCCACATCAGCATCATGGATCCACAAACCACAAACCCTTGTACTTCCTTTCTTTATATAAAACACACTCCCTGTCTGCCCATAAAGTCTCGAGCCATGTCAAGTCTCAAGTGCCACAGGCCTACATTCATCTATGCTGATCATGCTAACCATACAAAGACCTCTACATCAAGTCTAGCACAAGTAAGAACATGAATTGCCTCTCAGTGATCACACCAATATAATTTCATGTCCAGGAGAAGCACTCCAGACTGGCTGGATTGCTCGGCAGAATCTTCTACTAGCCTACTACAAAAAGGACGAAGGATAAATCCATGGGAGCCAAAAGGTGGCCCCAGGTAGCTAGTAGGTACCCAAGGCCCCCAAGATAGCAATTGATAAATCTTACCTGTCTTTGCAGTAGCAAGGAGTGCTGGAAGCTTGGTGTCTCTCGGCCGGAGAGCAAGGATGCGAAGCAAAGAGGAGTTTTTGAAGCTCTTCTTTATCTGTCTGCTGGTTCCCTGTTTCTCTTCTCTCTCCTTTCGTCTGTCGGCTTCTTTTATACTCCTCTTCCTAATCCCCTTCCAACGTTCTCACATGCTCCTCAGCTTTAGTCCTCTGTTTACTTGTCTCCCCCCCCCCCAAACCATATACTGGGCGAGGGATCAAAAGATTGGACAGGGACATGTATTTTAAGGTACACTTATGGTGGGGTGAGACACGCATGTGTTTTTCTGCATGTAGGTGCCAAGCTTTTTGTGCGCTCATAGTCAGATGTTAACTTTAATAACTTCAGAGTTTGAAGTCCAATTAGAACCATAATATTTAGAACTGAGCTAATATTCATTGCAAGGCTTGACCATTATTTAATCGGACAGTGTCAGTAGCCCACAGTAAACCTCATGTCTGTGAATCAAGAGAACCATGATCTGTTTAGGTGCTACAGGATCACAACATTCAAAAGAATATAAATATGAGTGAAAGCAGGCCTTATTCCCAACCTAGGTTTATCAAAACAGACCAATCAGACCAATCAATCAAACAAGCCTGACCCAGAGGTCTCGAAGGTTGGAGAAAAGATGGGCAAGATTACATCATCAGTGTGTTTGTGTGTGTGTGTGTGGGTGTGGGTGTGGGGGGGTGCCTGCAAGGACTCTCATTGGTGATGAGATGTCCCTATCGCCACCCTCCTCTGACATAACTTCTAGACCATATGTCTTCACTGTATGTGCTGCTAGCGGCTTATCCTTAATTTAACATCAACCCTAACAAGATTGGGGTTTGGTCCAAGTGTGTGGGAATGTGTCTACAGTGTGCACTCATTGCTCCATCTGTTTACTGTACGGCACCCCAGTAACCCTAGTATGAAATCAGCTTGGATGACTTATTTATAGGAGGACAACTGAATTACTTTGTTTTTATTGAGTTAAGACTGTCCTGTTTATCTTAAATAGAATATAAGAAATAGGATTGAATCAGTGATTAGGCTGTTTCAGCTGTGCTTTGCTTTCTTTAGCTAGGTCGTTTTTATTCTTTTCTCCATGCAGATACTGTTTTTGGATCCTAAATTTGGTAAAGGAAATATGGTATTGTTGGGTTAAGGAAATGTGGGCCTTGTCATTTTCTAGGTTTAAAAAATGTACGTCTTCAAATTTGAAAGGAAATTGAATTGGGAAGAACATTAAAGTAACTAATTTCTCGACTGTTGAATCTCCTAAACAGATGTCATCTAATATGTATGTTATCAACCCAGTATTTTAGGAATAAATTGTACACATGTTATCATGAGGAAATTGCAATCTGTTCACTGTCTGTATTGCATTGTTGACTAAATGGCCTCAACAATTTACAACGTTCCGGGTAGTATATGTGTCAATGATGATGTGAAATATTCACAGATATATGGATTGGACATCACCCCACATCACCAATCCAAGAATAGAAAATCAGGACAATTAGAAAGATGTCAAAGGACTTTCTCAACTGTCAGACGATCCCATAACGCCCACTCAGTTTCATTAAGGTGATTAACCCCCTTGAGAAATAAATCTAATACTTGACATCAGCTCATAGTTATCTTCTTAAAATCATTAGCGAGTGACGAGGGAACATTAAAGCTGTGATTCATCAGCAACACATTGGGCTGATACCACAGTTGTCCTGAATAAAAAAATCATTTTGTTCAACAATTCTTTTCCAAATCTTGTTTCGAGGTGTTTCACTATGTTTGGCCTGACACAAGCCTGCATTTTTCTATCCAAAACATGTTTTCTTTCAAACATGCATTTTCTCTTTATAATAACTACGTTTTTCTCCCTGAAATATTAATAATGATTGATGAAATTGACCGAACTTGCTGAGGAAAGATTCTTAGATTAGATAGATTCTTTAAGGTTTGCTGACACAAGTCATGTCAACTCTATTTGTGCACTAAAGTATGCCTTGTTTTAGTGGGTTAAAATGTTGCATAACTGGTGTTTATCATCAAAACAGACAGATTTAGCCCTACCCTTAACCCTGTCTGTAATCCTAACAGGTTTAATCCATTAGTTCATTAGTCCATTAGACTCCATTTTAACTCGTCTTAACTTGTTTGCCATTTTCAGCCAAATTGTTTGCTGAAAATGGAAGGTAGTCAAAAGTAGATCATTCATTCACTTGAAGTTACTTTTTGGCAACATGTCCTTTGTCATTTATATTAAGGGTACAGTATTTTAAAGTATCAGAGTATTTACAGTATTTTTTTTCTCCCTCTTCGTCTGAAGAGCTGGATTATGTAAGAGTGTGTTTCCCTCCGTCTTTTTACTTCCATGTCGACACACACAGAAACACACCATCTGTGGGTGTTTCTAGCTGCCTCAAGTTTTTACAACATATTCTAAAACACTCCAGACCTTTTTACTGCATGGCAGTCACTACATGCAATTAGTGTCTGAGGAATTCCACCAACTGTACAATTTGGAGAGATGCTGTCCAACCAAGCCCAGTGTGTTTGGAGAACTGCCAAAACGCACTAGACTGTGAAATAGTGTCTGGCTGTTAAAAGACAAGAATTATCATTCAAGTCGAGAGGGATGTGAAGGACAGAATTGAATCGAGAGCAGATGAAGACAACAAAGGAAGAAAAAGAGACAAAGAAACGTCTGATGCCATACCTAGCTGAGAACAGTAATGTCTTAGAATTGTTGTGAAAACGGTGGTCTGGAGGTGGGGTTTCCTGCAGGGATGAGAATAGATTGTTTGCTTTATTGCAGGGGAGTAGGATAAACACAAGAGATCATTTGAAGAGAGTTGTTTAGCCTCAAAAGGGTTCAACTCTTAAGGAGTATTATTAACTTACTGCAAAGTACCACGGTCCTTAAGATGGGTTCAGTTCAGGCCATCTGGCCGACACATGGATGGAGACTTTGGGCGTCCACAGAGTTCACTTGTATTCAAACTCATGAGGTCTTGCAAACATAAGAGCCGCTTTCATCATAAGCTAATTTTCAAATAGCTCAGCCCATGCTTCGCACTGTGTGTCTGTGTCCAAGCACAGGAAAACTTTTGAGATGTCAGTAATAATTACATTTAGGAATACAAATGTGAACATTCATAGTAATACCCTTTACCTAATCATCAATAATGATTCATGATTAATGATTGATAATGAAAAGAGTCATTCTGCTTATTCTATGCGGTTTTTCTATGTACATACGTGTAGTATATAAAGAGAATACTTAAAAATCTATCTACTCTCTTCATATTAGAGAAAATAGATAGAGAATTTTAAGTATTCTCTTTATATACTACACGTATGTACATAGAATAAACGCATAGAATAAGCAGAATGACTCTTTTAGAGGTCTTGTCAAAAGATCACATCACGGATGGATGGTGATGTTCCTCACAACATGTTTCTTTTCTGAATGTCTTTCGTGACATAATATGTTACATAAAAGGTCTTGGTGTTCTAAAAATACCTGACCTGTCTGACCCTCCAACCTGCTCTTTCTATAGTGAGACCAGGTGAAGCTGCCTGAGAGACGGCGTGTCAGATGGGAAGCACCAAGGTGCAGTCAGGCAGGAACACCACAGGAGGGAGCTTCACGTGATACCGACTACAGTCTACACATCATGGGTGTCTGATCCTGGTCCTCGAGAGCCCCCTGTCCTGACGGTTTTAGATGTTTCCCTGCTCCAGCACACCTGACTCTAATGAATGATCATTATGAGGCTTCAACAGAGCTTGATAACGACCCATTCATTAGAATCTGGTGTGCTGGAGCAGGGAACATGTAAAAGTGTCAGGACAGGAGTTCTAGAGGACCAGGATTGGACACTCCTGGTGTAGAAGCTCTGCATGTTTCTAATCTGTGTCCGTTCATGAGGACTCTAACATTGAATAGCTTTGAAGTCCAGTTGTGAGCCGGAATGATATTTGTCATAGATACATATTAACCATTTGAATAAATTATCTTAGCAAAGGTTTTAATTTTTTTTATTATTCAGATCCTTAGTGCAAATACTACTGCATATTGTGACTATACTGTAAAACGCACAAACAAAAACAGACACTTAGCAACCCCATTCACACAAACTGACTGACACGTAGTCAAACAGTAGTTTTTTTAAATCAACGACACCTGTCTGGTTCTCAGGCTCCCACCAATCAGTCACCAGAGAAAAGGCCATGTGGCAGATACTGAGGGACTCGGAGACGGACAGGGCGCACACACGCTGGGCTCAACGGACACAAAAGACTCGCCATAGACCAGGAAAGGAACCCACTTTGGTCCAGGTGTCCATCTGTTGCTCTTCAACACCCAATCTTTCAAGATGTTCTCTGCCTTATTTCTCTTCTTGCTCGCCTACGCAGCTGTTGCAGATGATGAAAGTAAGATTGGGAATTGGGATATTGTCTCAAAAATACGGTTTTGTTGTCCTGGCATGACTTCTGATCCACCTCTATCTTCTCTCGCTCTTTCTCTGTATTTATCTCGCCACAGACGGCGCCCTCCCTAGGCTGGGTGATGTCGGGGCAGCCGAGGCTTTCATTGACTCAGCTGAAGTCGTGGTTGTCGGGTTCTTTGAGGTCAGTCGAGGAAATGAGCATTTGGGGGGGGAGAGATGGTGGAGGGAATGGAGAAGACACCAGAAATGTGTGCAGTAGGCCAACGTGAGGTTGATCACGGAAAGGAGACACAACTGCATTGACCGTTAGCATGTGGCTAGGCTATTCAGCGTTTCCTAAACGGCCATCTCCGTACAATCATTGCTGGAAGCACTAGTTTGTGACGCGGCTAAGCTTTTTGGAAGGGCTGTTTTTCTGCAGCCACACATTTGCCCAAGGGAAGGGCCTTCCTGTCTGCATGGTGTGGTGACAATAGAGAGAGCAGACGGTTGTTCTGCTGTGCTGATGATCCGTTTGGCCAGACTCTGAGTGCGGGGGAAGATGGCGGACCCACTGGACAGTCATCAGGGACGGATTGGGGGAATTGTGGGATTGGCATGTCAAAGGGGGCTGTCAACAAGTGTAAACAGAGAGGGAAGGCGATGGAAGGAGAGAGAGAGTGGAAAGAGAGAAGGAAAGAATCGTGGGAGGTTGAAGGGTCAAACTCCAATGTTACGGATAGTTCAATTTCTAAGTAACTCACAAGGATGGAATGCGTATAATGTGGGTTTTAAAAGATAAAACATACTGTAGTGTATTAATGCCAGGATCTGTTTCCATGTCCACTCTGCCAGCTTACCTCTCTTCATCCTTTTATTTATTTCACATTCCAACGACTTTTCTCTCTCATTAAAATCTCTATTAGGGGGAGGACAGTAGAGGCTATAAGGAGTTTGTGGAGGCTGCTAAGGAGGTGAAGCCCATTCCTGTGGCCGTGTGTGGGGAGAAGGAAGTGTGGGCCAACCTCAGCATAGTCTCTGACACCATTACCATATTCCGGAAGGTAAACAATTTCGCCGTATCTGCCTCCACTCTGTAATCCTGACATTTTAAATGACATCCACTACATTTAAAACCACCTTTTAAAAAACGAAAACTACTAATCCAAATGTTATGCGTCTGTGCCCATGTGTTCAGGCTGATAACCACCAGACGAACCTGCAGCTTTCCGAAGCCAAGAAAATAGAAACTGATGGGCTCGTCCGTTTCATCACAATCAATGACCTTCGCTACATCACTGAATACAACCAAGTGGTACGATCTGTGCAGATCCATTCACAGCACACCTGGCTCGGCCCAGCAAGTCTCACCTAGAGTTCAATCAAATGCAACACAATTATAATTGACCTTGGTTATTGTCACTACTCCTATATAAATGGCCTGTTTCTTTCACAGAACAATAGTCAGTAAATACCTTCTTTTCTTTGATGAATACTGTTTTTGCACTTTTTAAAGTTTCCTATTCTCTTTGCCATTCAGACGGCAGTGGGTCTCTTCAACTCAGACGTGAAGACGCATCTCCTGCTTTTCACCAACAGGGGGAGTGATGACTATACTGTGCTCAAGGACCGAATGGGGGCCCTGGCCCCAGAATTCACAGGCAAGGTGAATCCAAATGAGCCCTCTAATACATCACTGATCTAGAACTATTCTATCATCAACTGTATATAGATGATATAATTAAAGAATTAAATAAAGTTTGCATTTTAACATGCTGCTATGCTGGAACTTTATACAGTTGAATCATATTTGGTCAAATCATGCAATTTGGGGGGGGGGGTTTACAGAGTGTTTTATTCAGTCTAATATTTGTACTTAGAAATGTATGAAGGTAGAGGTAGATTGATTTCAGTCTATTACTGGTCAAATTACAAATGGCTCTTGAGACATCCTAGTTGTTCACTTGGTTGCAGCTCTTGTTTGTGCTGATTAACGGAGCGGTGACGTCTAACGAGCGATCGTTGGGGTACTTTGGTCTGAAGTCACGTGACCTGCCTCGGGTCGGAATCTACGATGGCAACTCGGACAGGAAGTGGCTCCTGCCTGAAGGGGACATATCTACAGAGCGCGTGCGGGAGTTCTGCCAGTCCTTCCTCCGAGGAGACCTAAAGGTGAGAGGTCACTCAAGGCATCAAGGTCACTGAGTTGCCAGAATGAAGAAGAAAAAAAACAGCTAATATCTAAAGCTAACAAGACAATGGACAGTTAATTATATATCTTTACATTGAGTCATTTAGCAGACGCTCTTATCCAGAGCGACTTATAGCAAGCACAGGGACATTCGCCCCTGAGGCGAGTAGGGTGAAGTACCATGTCCAAGGACACAACGTCATTTTCCACGGCCTGGAATCGAGGCTTGATTCCCTAACCGTTCAGCCACCTGATGTCTACAGCGGCTTGTGGAATTAAATGTCTTTTTTTCTCTCTCAGGAGGTGAAGGAGGCCGGTCCTGAGTCCAAAACTGAGCTGTAAACCTGGAAACTGAGCTTCAATGCTGTGCTTTAAGTTTGCTTTATATTAAACTAACCTTCCATCTGACGAAGACTGAACTGTAAATAAAACAGGGGACCTTCTTGGCTGACTTTTGTTTTGAGTGTGCTTGACTGAGCATGTGTCCGTGTGCGGTTTCTGGTCATTCCTGCCTGTTAACTGTCCTGCTGATCCAACGGTTAACACTACAATTGGCAGGCTGCAACAGCCTGAACCAGAGACAAGGCGAGATGAGGAGGCGGAGAGGAAGGGATGAAGAGAAAAGGCCTATCTTGAGAAGGAACGAAAGAAGGAGATTCTCTGAAATACATTGTCTAGACAGCACATGCCTCCAGTGATGATGGCCATGACTGGTTTAGTAAAGGATGAAACTGGATTAAGAGGAGTGGAATAGAATAAAAAAACTACAATGCAGTGGACAATTGTAGAGGACATAAGTAGCAGACTGAGAAATTGTACAGACTCTCACATTACACACCAGTTCACGAAGCTCAAACTCCCAAAAAGAGAACAGCAGATGGTCTCAAAGCTGCATCATATATAAAAACCCAGAAGTGAGAGAAACTTTTAGGGTCAATCCCTGAAAAATCCCCAAAACAGAGAAGGTAATTTCAAGGCTCAGACTGGAGGGATAATTAGTAGTGTTGGAATGCCAAGCGGAAACATCAACCGGTATAAGGAAAACACTGCCTGGTAGCTGGCCTTTTTTCTCCACCAACCAGATATTTATACATATATTATAGTTGTCTAAATATTTGGATGCAAATGTGTGGGTTTTGGTGGTGTATTGCAATTAAAGTTTGGATAAAACTGGAAAAAAATACCCTTAAGGTCGACTGTGATGTTGACATTGGCGTGTTTCCCCTTTAAGGACAGTCAAAGAAACAGTTCAAGTCTAATAAATGATCATTTAGGCATTGACACTTTTCTCCACGAAAACAGTAGGTTTGGGCAGAGAAATAGCCTCCGCAATTTAAAGCCTCCGTTTTTTCAAATGTCGGGTTGAAACCATAACAGAGGTGCAGTGATTGGCAACATATGCGATTAATTAGTTAATTAGTTAGCTAATTAGTTTTTTTTTAAGGGGAGAGCAAAGTGGTATCGTTTTTTTTTCAGCGAAAAGTCGTCCTGCAGTTTGCACTAACCTTGTCTTTGCAAAATGGCTGTGGCTTCTGCAATCTGCCTAAAGTAAGTTTATAACATGATGAGTTTTCGTGATGTCTGTTAGTGGGATTCAGCCTAACTAGTCTTGTCTTTTTAGGTTTTCCTTGATGGTTTGTCTGCTGGTTGGAGCTGCTCTGTGTGCACCTGTATTCCAAGGTTTTTATTGTTGTGGGGAGAAACCATAACTTTCAGTAGAACCCCTTTCAAGGGTTCAAGAGTTGAGCTTGTTGCCTTTCAACATGTTTTATTTGTTTCTTTTTGAACAGGTGACTCTGATGACTCGATGGGGAATATCCTTCCTCTTTCTGGCCCCCGACTCCTTATCCCACGGAAGCAGCCTGAGTCCACTCAGAAATCAGCTCAACCGCAGGCCTTGAAGCATGATAATGGTGTCTTTGGAGTAAAGCAGAATAGCAAGTCACCTCCTCTGTCCAGCCAGTACATGAAATCCTCATCTAGCTCTGGTAATGCCTTCCAGTCTCATGAGAGTGCTAAACTACTGCAAGCTGATCAGTCCACACAGCCGGAGTTGAATGTGGAAGTGAAAACGTCTGGCTTTCCATGTGATGGCACTGATGACTTCAGGTGCGGTACAGGCTCAGAAAATGGCGGTGGGGTCAGCTGCAGTGACCCATCTGGGTGCGACACAGATGCTGAAACCAGCTGCAGTGGCTCATCTGATTGCAGTGTGGATATTGACTGTAATAGCGGGGGCAGCTGCGGTCACCCATCAAAGGGCGACTTGGACACTGACAGTCATAGTGGGGTCAGTTGCAGTACAGACAGTGATGAGGACAGCTACAGTGACCCATCTGGGTGCAGTACAGACCCTGATGACAGTCATGAGGACAGCTGCAGTGACCCATCTGGGTGCAGTTCAGACAATGACGATAGCGATGATGACAGCTGCAGTGACCCATCTGGGTGCAGTACAGACCCTGATGACAGTGATGAGGACAGCTGCAGTGACCCATCTGGGTGCAGTTCAGACAATGACGATAGCGATGACAGCTGCAGTGACCCATCTGGGTGCAGTACAGACCCTGATGACAGTCATGAGGACAGCTGCAGTGACCCATCTGGGTGCAGTTCAGACAATGACGATAGCGATGATGACAGCTGCAGTGACCCATCTGGGTGCAGTATAGACCCTGATGACAGCGATGATGAGGACAGCTGCAGTGACCCATCTGGGTGCAGTATAGACCCTGATGACAGCGATGATGAGCACAGCTGCAGTGACCCATCTGGGTGCAGTACAGACATGGACTCTGAGAGTGGTGGGGTGGTCAGCGTTGAGACTGACCCATCCAGTGACTGTAAAGACACTGAAAGTACAAACAGTGAGAGCTCTGAAAGCGACAGTAGGGACCATCTGGGTGGTGGGGCTCATTACTATCAAAATACAGGTCTTAGGAAATGGAATACCCGTGCCAAGTACAACAGAAGAAAACTGGTCTTCTCCCGAACACGCTATACTCCTGGGGAGTTCAAAAACCATTTTGGCCTTTCACCTTTCTTGGTTCACAGGAAACATTAGACCATAGGTACGTTTTAAAACGGCTTAAATCTTTGGCAACAAATTTCCTTTGTGTTCCTCTCCATTGCTTCATTATTTTGTTGCACATCTGCTCATTGCATCATTTGCACTAACTGTACATACATGCAACCTGGTCATTTCTGTTTAATTTTAATACTGTAGTATATTGTACCATACAGTTTATGTACATACTCTGTATATTCTGATTATACTGTTCATACTATGTATATTCTGAGTATACCCATATTTATTATATTCTGTTGGATTAACTGTTTTGCACTTCCGGTTGGATGCTAACTGTATTTTGTTACCCTGTACTTGTACCTGTGTAATGACAAAGTTTAATCTAATTTGTGTTTCAGGTTTTCGTTCTGGAACATGTGCAACTTGACCAATAAATGCTGACCAATGCCTCTTGTCCTTTTGATTACTTGTCAGTCATAAGGAGAGAGTTGGTTTTCTGTATTTGCAACATTGAAGAAAACTATTCATTTCACTTTAAACCACACATGGGCAGACATTTCTTGTGATGTAATGTAGACACCATGCGGGAAAAAAGGACTTCCTCCCTCCAGTTTTTTCGAGGGAAGTGGATCTGATGTATGTATGTCCAGGTGTTTGACAGCCAGGCCATGCAAGAGAATCACCAGTTGCCATGGACCCTGCATGATATTCAATAGATAACTACACTTGCAGATGTTAGCCTACCTGTTAGTAAAAGTATGATACCTAATGATGGCTTGGTGTGAAAGAGGAAAAATGGTAGTCCCTTTATATAGAAAGGATATATAAATAGCTTTTTTAGTAGTTGGTCTGTGGTGTCAAATGTTACACAGAAATACGTTTTGTTTTCTGAGTAAGCGCCTTTCTTATGCAATATTCCCTAGAGAGAATGTCTGAGTGATTGTCGGTCTAAAAACTCTACCAACAGTGACAGTAAAAACTCAAGCCTTTCTCATATGGATGATCATGCGGCTTGCACTGTATGGGGTTTTCAGAGACGAAACGCAACCATTAAAACACGACCCGAAGCACAAGCGCTGCGTTTGCTCTGACCAATAGGGAGAAGGAGAGTTTGTGGCCACTGTTTTCAAACTTTGTCCCCCTGCATTGAAATGCTTCCACAAAAATGAACACTGGACTAGACACTGAAATTACACCCCACTCATTCCAAGACAAATCAGTCGCCAAGAATAACACCAGACCATGATGGGTGGCAAGGTCAAAACGGACATCTTAGCTGTAGTGACACAGTGCGATGGAAGTGGGTACTCGCATGCTCTCGCTGAAATATATTTATGTACACAGAGATAAATCTGCCCAAACATACATTAAACTCATATATGGCTGACCTTCATGTCCCCACACACTCCAACTTTCAAAGCCATCATAGCCAAAACCCCCAAAAAAGCAGTCTTGAGCTCCAAACCCCAATGGCGAATTGACCGCTGGCCTTGTATCACGGCTAAACCAATGGGCATATCACCGTATGCTCTGTACGTGGGTCTGCCATGCTATGAATACCAGTGCATGTGTAAATACATCAAACAAGGCCTGTTCAGAGGCTTTTTTTTCTTAATCCTGTCATTTATTTATTTAGGTTTGTGAAGCGTAGGCCCCAAGGTCAGGAAGGCCGTGGATCTATCTGGGTCTTGGCCTCTTTATATAGCGTCTGGCTGCGGTATGAGTGGGACAAGGCAACAGTGTAATTACCTTCCGTCACATAATGAGTCTGTGTGCTGTCCCTTGTCACTCGATTAGTAGCATGTGGTGTCCCCACACTGCAGTTTTGGGTTTGTGGGGGTGGGAGATCAATTTTGGCAGAAGAGAGCGACTGGCGTTCCACGGTCGTGGGTTACACTGATCTTGAAACATATCACAATTTATGGATGATATGTTATTTATAAATGCCAACGAGGCCTGGGACCTATGTGCCTTCTCTGGGATGTTGTTTCATTTTGCAAAGTTGAAGGGTGGGGTTGGAATGTTTCAGGGGTTTGCCATGAATTGGTTTCCCTACAAACAAACCAAAAATGATCGGTTGGTCCCCAAAATGATTGACATGAAAAGGCATGTTTTGGATTTAGAATCGAATCTAGTCAACAGAATGAGTATAAATACATATATTATCGATTGTATATATCACCCGTCATTCCCTGATACCCAGCATGTTTTATTTCTTTATTTACGTTGTGTGTGTTACACTCTAGATGTATTCCAACGTTTCTCGGATGTGGTCTTTGCCTAATCACACATCCCAGCTTGTTAGTTTGCATGCAAACGTGCTTTTTTATTGGCTTCGGTGTCTGGGTCACACATGTTTGTGTGCCATGTATATGTAAGAATGTTTACATGTGTGGGTGAGATTTTATAGCACCCTGTGCCAGGGGGGTAGGTGTCTGTTTGAACATTATGTGCACAGATGCAAGCGGAAGAACTGACATTTGATTCTCTAACCAATCACAATAGGGCATATCGTTGTGTACACGACCGATGGGAGGACACCCGGACGAAAGTATATATTGACAAGGAATGGAGGGAAAGAGAGAAGGCAGCAGCCGAAAGAAGGAAGAAAACAGAAAGACCAGAGACTGAAAAAAGGCCAGCGATCCCAGAAGACGACAGCCATTCGACAAGCACCATGAAGACTCTGACCCTGTTCTCTCTCTGTGCTGCTCTGTCAGTATCCTGGTCTGCTTGGGGTATGACACACACAATTATAATTATTTTTACCACACTCTTCTATTCCTGTCAATGTACACTTACACTTATTTCATTTTCATACTAAGTCACTAATACAACGAATGTTATGATGCATTGTAATATATATGTACATTGTTATGATGTAATGTGCTGCATCTGTGAGTTAGGTGAGTTTGTCACTGTGATCCACAGATGTGGTCCTCGACCCCCCTGCTGCTGATACACCTGAGCCTGCACCTGCTGCGGATGCTTCCTCTGCCTCGGACTCCTCCTCATCTTCATCCTCATCTTCGGAGTCTGACTCGGCTTCCTCATCCGCGTCTGACTCTGCCTCATCATCAGCCTCCGACTCTTCTGCCTCAGACTCGTCTTCCTCTTCTTCCTCCTCTTCCTCGGAGTCAGCCGGAGTCAGCACTGAGGGTATGTATGCGTGTGTGTGTATTTTGGCTCTGGTCCTTATTAAGATCTCTGTGACTAACATGCATTTGTATGTATACAATGCAATATTTTAATCTTAAGAAGAAATGTTTAACACTTATGTACTTGGAGAGGTAGGAAAACAGCGTTCACTGTTGATGGAGGAGCTGTTATGGTCGTGAAGCCAAACAATGTAATCAAGCGTGTGCGTGTGGCCTGCGTGTGTGGTTCCCTCAGCTCATGATGTGATCCTGAAGAGGGACCTCGCCTCCATCTTGTTGAGGAAGAGGAGGGCCGCCCCTGCCGCCCCTGCAGACCCTGCAGCCCTCACCCCCCACCAGCTGGAGAGGTAACGTACATGATCCCCCCCACCCCCCCACCCCCCGCATTGGCCTACTGGGGAAAAATCTACCAATGGTCTTTTCTGAGATGTGCAAGCCAAAATTTGTCCTTTAACAAGGAGTGTGAGGCGGTTGCTGCAGTGTGCCTGGTGCAATGGTGCTTGGGAAATGTGGTTCGGTTAATTGCTTCCCCTACTACCGCATGAGATCAAATATGGTCCTGGAGTTTGACTTCAAACCTGTGGATTGTAAAATGCAGAACATTCGTTCTACCGCTTATTAGCGGTGCCGCTTATTCTTGTTAGGGGTCACGAGTGACTGGAGCCTATCCCAGTTACTTTCGGGCGTTAGGCGGGGTACATAACATTATAAAAGATATCAGTGATTTCCTCTTGAGTAATTTTTTGTTGTTGTCTCTTTCTCTCTCCCTCTCTCTTTCTGCACATTCAGCCTAAGTGAGGTGTGCGAGCTGAACGTGGCGTGCGATGAAATGGCCAACACCGAAGGCATCGTCGCGGCATACGTCGCTTACTACGGACCCGTCCCCTTCTAAAAGACCCCCAACCCAAGCACCTAAGCTGTTTTATCACTCAGAGGAATCTCTGACGTTGTTGGTGTAAAGCTACATCTTTGTGTGAAGATTAAATGCTCCTTTGTATGTTCCTAAAGGAGCCATGTTAAAAAACATATCAAAGAGGAAAGTGTTCCTGCCTTCTGTTTTGGAGCCCGACTACCAGTTCTTGTGGCTGTCTGAAAGCCACAGGTCCATGTGAAACTGTCCTTTCCAAGTGCAGACTGAATGTTTGTATGTTTGTAATTCCCGAGGAAGCAGTGTTCCGCATTGAGCTTTGGTAACAAGGAGATGCTCCATAACTAAGTATGTGGAAAACTACAGTGTTATGTGGTTCAATGCAATAGTATCATAAATGGTGCTAAAACAGCAAATGTATTGTGTTCTGAGGTCTAATGTTGATCCTTTTTGTAGTTTTACGCTTAATTGAAATGCACATCATTTATTGTAAAGGTAACAAAAGAAGAAAGATCTGAAATTAAATAAATTATTTTTGTCTTGTTAACATTTTCCTTACTATTCTTTTATAAATTTATTTTTGGGGGGAGGGGGGGTATTGAGTTGACGACCAGAACCTTTGTTCTTTGAATGAAAACATGTTTAAAAACATATAAATATAATTAAAACACATAGGGCCAATGCACATGAAGCCAGTGTTGAAAAGGGGGCCTGACCCATTGCCAACAAAGCAGTGATTAATCTGAAATGTATGATACACTACGACTGGCACACCACCAACATCAAGGACTTAGAACTATTGAATTTGATTAAGGTGTTTGTTGACACTTTTTCAGATGATTTCAAAATGATATCCATTTCTATGGCATTCTTCACCTGTGAAGGCTGCGTCTGCTGCAGAATGGAGGCAGTCCTCCTCAGCAACCGGCTGTTTCCTGGCTGTTTCACGTGACCGTGGGGCCACCATACGGGGGCCACAGTTCACATACTGCGTGCACAGCATTGAACAGAGTCTAAAGCGAACAGGGGAAATAGATTTTCAAGATAATTATCGTGGGTTAAATATATTGTTTGGATGTCGGCAATTGTGGAAAAAATGGAGTTTCTCATAGGAAGTCCGTTCACTACGCCTGTCGGACAGAGAATAGGTAGGAAGTATGTTTGTTATTTGGTCTCAGAACTACGAAACCTGTGCAAATGCAGGCACTATAGTTCATAAACTGTGAGTAAATAGCTCATTTAAATGGAAACTAAATGATTAGAAAATATATTAAAGTCAAGTTCAATAGGCTTCACGAGGAGTCAAAGTTTAAAGTCCAAACGAAGCATTTTCTAACGGGGTTATTCAATGATGGTTAATATTTGACTTTAAAGATGTATTTCTAAACCTATAATAAAATAGCAGAGGGTCTTAGAATCGCAATATCCCATTCGATTCGTCATCTGATCTTAAATGACATTTTCTTTAACGAATCACAAGGAGTGGCAATGTTTCATTTCTAACTTCCTCTTTCAACTTTGTCGCCAGACTTGTTACTTTCAGGCTGTTTTCCCCACACTGTAAAGACCCTGTTCTTACCTGATTCTGTAGCCTACTGAAACATGGACATGGCATAGTTATTTGAATGTGCATTTATTCAATCTAGGTTCTAATAGTCAAACACCCTTACTTAAAGGGCCTTGATGGATGGATGATTGATGGATGACATGATGGATGTTTGCATTCATTAAGTTGACTACCTTAATTAACAATAGGTTAACTAAACAATGATATATGTACGCTACGTCATACAGATGAGAAAGTTATGACTGGAAGTTTTACAGTTTCCTTGCCCCTGCATCTCTCCTTACTTTCCGCTACACGCATCGGCTGCCTCCCCAGGAACGTTAACCAAAGCAGCTGACAGTCACATGAAAGAGGGGTGGGGGGGTGGTGGGGGGGTGGTGTGTGTGTGTGTGTGTGTGTGTGTGTGTGTGTGGGTGTGGGGGGTGTTACATGTGCGAAGGGGAGGAGAGAGAGCAACCGGTGGGAGTGGGAGGCTGTGTGCAGGGGGGAGTAGGAGGGAGAGAAGGAGATTTGCAGAATTATAAAGGATAAATCAGGAGCCTATTGAGTGCTGTGGGGGAGTGCAAAGGCTGGCAGTAATCACACGGCACCTCAGCTTTAGTCTTGGAAAATAAGACACCGAAAATATTTTGTGGTAATCTAATCAAACCCTGAAAGAGATTGCGTCGGAACAAAATGCATAATTCAAATACCAAAACAGGCAGTGAAAGTTCCCAATTTTTTTTTCTTCAGTTGAATATATTAGAGCATGTATTATTTTGATGATGTTTCCGCAGTGGACCTGTACACGTTGCCACATTTTGGATCTTTGGTGGAAGGATCATTGCTGTGTGGCCAGGAGCCTGGTGTTGTGGAAGGTGTCCACCAGTGTCCAGGAAGATCGTGGCTGCTCTCCCAGTCTTAACTGTGTGTGATTGGTTGTTGACAGAGCGAGCAACCAGCGGAGCCTTGCAGTCCGAAGACTGGGGCCTCAACATGGAGATCTGTGACATCATCAACGAGACGGAGGAGGGGTATGGATTGTTCGCAACTGCTGTTTACAACTACCGCCACGTCAAACAGCCCAACAGCACTGATAACTATTAGGAGAATAGATATTGATGACACTCAGACTGATGACCTATGACTTCTACCTTCGTTGTGTTTGTGTCCTTGACCCTCAGACCCAAGGATGCAGCCAAAGCCTTGAAGAGGAAGATCGTGGGCAACAAGAACTTCAGAGAGATCATGTTGGCGCTGACCGTGAGTGGACCTCTCTTTCATTTGGCTCTGTCCATCTCAAAGCCTGCATTGTGGCTGAAGCTGCAGAGGGTGTCTTTAACTTGAACTTGTCTTGAACTTTTTTTAAGGTTCTGGAAGCTTGTGTGAAGAACTGCGGCCACCGGTTCCACGTTCTGGTGGCGTCTCAGGAGTTTGTGGAAGGAGTTCTAGTCCGTTCCATCCTTCCCAAGTACAACCCACCCACAGCTCTGCACGACCGCGTGTTGAACCTCATACAGGTGGGAGATTCAGAACTTGTGCTTTACGAGCTAGCCCAGCTATGCCCAAAGGCACTGAGCGCCGAATGCTCCTTAACGTTGAGCCTCATGCAAGTTGGATGCACTTGCACACATTGTCCCCCTTTCGTAAACACCCATTTCAATAGCTGCACCACCGAAAAGCTAGCCATTTGTGGCTAGGCATTTTTTTACTACTAAAGAGGGACTTTAATTCAGCTCTTTTATATAAATATAAGTGACTGCTATAGACATAGGGCTTTCCCAATGCCGTACTTGGTAGTACGGAATCTGTTGAACCATCACAAGGTTTCTATGGCAACTATTCATCAGTGTCACCCCAAATGAAGTGGTTCTCCAGTTTTATTCACAGGTTATCATTTTTCATGAGTCCAGATTCCTTGCACAATGTCTGTGTGAGACAGCAGCCAATTATTAACTTCCTGCTTCATTTTGCAATAATAATGTGACTTGTTGCAGTCAATGACTTAATGTCACCTCCAGCCCACTCTGTCTAAATGGCCCATTAGATATAATGGAAAAATTGGGAAGAATGACAACATGGTTAACAGACCGATTTTCTGAATGGGACAAAGCCTTTTGTGTCAATTTGTTTCGTAATGTCAATGGGTTTCAAAAGGTCTCTCATTTCATTTCCACCTTCTCTTTTCTGCTCTCTATTTCTCTACCTGTTTTCTCTCTCGCCTCCCTAAATATCTGAACTCTTCTTTGACTATCCTGCTCTCCCCCCCCCTCCCCATCCCTACATACTTTCTCTCCACCCTCTTCTCTCTCTCTCTTTTCCTCCTTCCTCTTTTTCATCCCATCCCTCCCAGGCGTGGGCGGACGCGTTCCGGAACTCTCCCTCCCTGTCCGGGGTTGTGAGCGTGTACGAGGACCTGAGGAGGCGTGGCCTGGAGTTTCCTATGACAGACCTGGATGCTCTGTCACCCATACACACACCCAACAGAGTGAGCCAGAGACACACTCTAGCACATTGGGTGGCTCACACCTGTGCTATCCCCTCCCTCTCTCCCAATATTTCATAGAAATTACTTGCTTCCTTATCTTTCTAGAGCATTCCAGAGAACGGCATGCCCGTAACCGTGGCTGCTCCTTCTACTGAAACACACTCTGCTGCATCAGCGTCCATCTCTGCCCCTCCCAGGAGCGCCCCTACCCAGAGTACTTCACCTGCACAGCCTAGCGAGGGGCCGGTGTCCCTCCCTGCCGAGCAGGTACTGTTGCTTAGTGACAGACCTGCTAATCACCTTGTAATAAGTTACATTTGACGTTGTCCATAGCATAGAGAATGGGCAAATTCTGCCTGTGTTCCATTGGGAAGTATTCACAAATGCTGATTAGCTTGTCTGTACTCCTAGCATGTTTAAACAGAGAAAACTAAACAGCCAAACCTGTGGTTAAACCACTGTGTTTTTTTAGCCCCCACAATGGCACAAAGGGAAATGACTTGTGTGTATCTTGTGGCTTTGAAAGGAACTGCTGCTCCATACAGACCTGCTTTCAGTAGAGGAATGAAACAGTGTTTTCCTGTCCAATGCCGAACCTTGTGGTTGTGTTTGTGAACCCGTGCAGGAGCAGAAGCTAAGGGCAGAGTTGGGGTTGGTAAGGGGCAACCTGACCGTCATGACTGAGATGCTCAACCAGCTCACACCAGGCCAGAGTGCACAACAAGACACAGAGCTGCTTCAGGTGTGTGTGCTTTCACAGGTGCCTCTTTACCTGCTCTCTTTCATCGTATTCTACCTGTATGTCTCTCTCTCTCTCTCTCTCTCTCTCCACCTTGTCATCACTTTTGTGTAGAACGTAAAAGAATGATGGTGGAGCCTTTCTGTGCGCCCAGCTCTTTCTCCATTCCTCACTTCTCTTCCCTCCCTCCTTCCTCCGAGCGCAGCAGCTGTACTCGGTGTGTAAGAGCATGCAGGCTCGAGTGGTGGAGCTCATCCCCAGGCTGGTGGACGAGGGTCTCATCGAGGAGCTGCTGGTGGTCAATGACGACCTCAACAACGCCTTCATCCGTTACGACAGGTAACAGACAGGAAGCAGACCTTTTTTGACATGACCGGGCTATTTTACAATACCTAGATAGTGTGGTGTGAGTAAATGTACTGTATGTCGAGTTTGCCTCTGTGGTAAATTAGTTTTACTATTTAGACCAACTGAAGATTTGTTAAACTGGGTGTTGCTAAATCGCTTTGCAAAGATGACTGTTTTTCTTCTTCAGATTTGACAGGCTTAATAAATCACAGAGAGCTTCCCCACAGCAGGTATGGCCATTGTCTAAACCACGTCCTTTTACGCTTTAGATGACTTGATAGTTTACATAACTGATTTAAAGAGTCAACCAAATGCTCCCTTGTCCTAAGCAGACCCCGAACAACAGCTCCTCCAACCTCATCAACCTCAGTCCCGCCCCAAAGCTCCTCAGCCAACCAGCGACCTCCATAGCGCCCAGTCAACCGGCAGCTGTTTCCCCAGCCAATCAGAGACCGGCTCCTCAACTCTGTCAGTAACATCCAGCGGTCTAAACCTCGGCCCTGCTTCTCCCCTCTCAGCAAAGTCCAATAACTTTTACACAACCCAGCTGTTTCCTTCTCTCACTGTGGTTTCCTGTTTTCTCTGGGGGGGGTCGCAGGTCCAGCAGAGGAGGAGGAGTTTGATATGTTTGCCCACACCAGAGGCAGCTCCCTGGCAGAGCAGCGGAAGAGGTGAGGGCTGCTTTCTGGCTCTCAGACCACAGGCCCTATGCATACTATATACAGTATGTAGTGCTATACTGTACAGTTAAGATGGACTCACTATTCACTCGTGTGTGTGTGTGTGTTTGTGTGCATGTCCAGTGTGCGGTATGAGGACCCAGGAGCAGTAGAGGGCCTCGCAGGGGCCTTGGACAGCAGGTTGCAGGTTACAGGAGCGGTCAATCCCCGGGTCAGTATCAACGACCGTATGCTCCCACACTGCCTCCGGCGGTCTCCAGCGGTCAAACGTTTCTCTCAGCGTCTTTGCTCTCTACCTAAGTATAGGTTTGCCGATCAGTCTGCGGTAGGAGCGTGTCGCGTCTTTGACTGATGATGTGGTTCGAAAGTCCTCCTGTCTCTTGGAGCCTTGCTGTGCCAGGAGATAGCTAAATGTCAGCTTTAATGTCAAGCTCTGCAGTAACAGCTCAATTAGAGTGAATGTAGAAATGGTTCAGAATGACAACATCCATTCTGAGGAAGAGTTGCCTGATGTCAGATTAGGAAGCGTGTCTGTCGCAAATTGCTTATTCCTTATTCCTTCCTCTATTTCTTTTTTTTGTACGCAAAAAACGCCTTGCCGTTGTTACACAGGCGATCAGCATAATCTCTCTCTCTCGTTCTTTCTGATGAGTCTTTACTCTTTTTTTTTCAGGTCACATCGTCCAAAAACTCCACGTTGGATGAGATTGACAGGTGGTTGTCGTCAGACGCGGTAAATTCATGTTGTTGTTTCTTTCAAAAGTTTTTGTATAATATTGAAAAGTTTTGAGGCCAATCCCTACCAAATGTTTTTGAATTGGATTTACAGCCACCAGATTCTGCTGTCTCCGACGGGGTGACTAGTGACGGTACGGCCTGACATCTTTCATCATCCAGTCTCATCGTCAGTCTCTTGTTTTGAAACAAAGCTACCCACCAGCAAGGGTTGCTTATTGTGGTAATGGGTGGTAGGCAGAGCCCGGCCCTGCCAAATGACCAAATTGTGTCCTTGGGCAAGGCACTTCACCTTACACTTGGATAAGAGCGCCTGATAAATGATTAAATGTAAAGGTAAATGTCAGATGTATTAATTGCTAGAAGAATTTTACCTCTGACAGCTCCTCCCCTCTACCCACCCCTGTTGCAGAATTTAACAAGTTCTTGGAGGAGAGGGCAAAAGCAGGAGACCAAGTCCCTGCACGCAGCAAGCCCCCAGCGACCTCATCCAGACCCCCACCCCAATCTGCCCAGCAGCAAGACAGGTCGTCACATGACCAGCTTTTCTCCCTCTGAGTGTAAGACAGCACTGCGAGACTGGACTGAACACGGTGGGTCTACATG
Source organism: Protosalanx chinensis (assembly GCA_030340685.1). Lineage (NCBI taxonomy): Eukaryota > Metazoa > Chordata > Actinopteri > Osmeriformes > Salangidae > Protosalanx > Protosalanx chinensis. The sequence continues at coordinate 2,324,292 of CM059342.1, read as the reverse complement.
AACAGGCCAGCACACTGGAGGACACACACACACACACACTTCCTGTAGAAAGTCCACTTTAGACATAACTATTGAACACAAATAACCAGTGACACATTCATTTTTCAGAAGTGCTTTTGAATACCTGCCATGCAAAATTGTACGTACTTGTGTGCCTTTCTTTCTCCTTCACACACACACATCGCTACATGTGGGCCTTTCAGTTCCATCTTGCTAAATGCTGTAGCCATACTGCGGAACTCCTGAGAACTAGTAAAGCAATGCTCGAAGCAGCATTCAACCTTAGACGGGAATAATCTGCAATTGCCGTTTAGCATCTGTATAGGTTGTGAAAATGTGAGATGAAGAAAAAAAACGACGCGGTTGAAATTCTAACATTAAACAGTGTTGAAAGCGACTTGATGTTGTCGTAGGACTGCTTTGACCGTGAAAAACGTATTTCCAGTCGCAAATAAATGGCTATTTGGTCCTGACAAACATATTTGGTCTGGGTGTGCTCGTTTGTTGTGCTTACACAGCAGCCTATCATTAGTGTGAATGGGAGTTCCCTCACAGGATGTCTCAGCCTTTTATCTGGGTTCCCAAGCTGGATTCACGGGTGTCTGGGGGTCACAATGACACTTCTGATTGGAGATTTAGGATCTCACCTCTTACCAGTTGTAGTTTTTTTGCCACAGCAAATATTTCCACCACTACTATGTTTACTGTATTAGACAGTCACTATTGGGCTATGCAGTATCTGTTTCTCTTTTATGTGACCAACCAGTGGCTTTGTCTTAAATGACAACTTATCTACAGCCAATCAGTTGCTGTTTGACAAAGTGCATACTAGCCATAAGTGGAAGGACTACATTGGTCAGAATGAGTTAGATAAGATTAGATCCTTTATTTGTTGGAAATTGCAGTTCACAACAGCAGTCGGGTATAGTATAGCACTCAGAGTACCAAGTTGGAGTATAAAAATACAGTAAAAATACAAAAATACAAAAAACAAGGTAGAGGATAAGATGAGGTATTGCACTACTGCACGTAGTGCAATAGCTAGTGCTTTTGGCTGTATCCTATTGGTAGGCTATGGAGTAAACATCACATCCTTGACTGAAAGATGTGAAGGAATCAAATGCCTAGTTCTGGCGTTAGCTGATAATTTGCCTGTTTTGCAGGCGATAAGGTGTCTATTTCTCTATGTTATTGTACCGGAGCTCAAGGATGTCTGCTGTGATACTCTGGGTACAAAAACATGAGCCACTTGATTCTAAGGGACCTGGGAAGCTATGTATTACACAGTATCCAGGAATCCTTTCATAAGAGTGGGTTGGAAAAATAAGTAAGAATTCCATGCACTCGAGTGTCTGCTGTCGACCACTCCGAGCCAGGGTGAGTTGATTGAACTCAAGCTTCCGAGGGTAATCTTGAAACTACAAAATGACAAGAACAGTGAACTGGTGGAGGAAAAGTGGCTCTTTGTTGCTTTATGTGTCTCTGGTCATCCGTTTTAATAGTTCTAGCACTTCTATGTCTTTTCAAAACCAGGATACCTCACATGCTGAAGCCCTGGATGAGCAGAGGGACACGGACTGGTATCTGACTTTTTTACGTTCCAGTGCAGTCACTTCTTCTGAACCCATCCGACCTTACTTGCTTTCGTTAAACGCAGAGGACTACCATTACACACCAAAACCCAAACACCTTCGTCCAGGTCGGCTCCTACGCGCTTTGGGTTCGTCTTTTGATCCGTTCTGGATGTCCATTCAGCGACCCTCTGAAGAGGGGGTCTGGGCTATGGAGGAGGGGGATAATGAGGACAAGTCTGGGCAAACTTTGTCTCATAGACGTGCTCTAAATGCGTCCTTGTTGAACGACACTGTGAGCAAGGTGTTCAACTTCAGCGTGTCTCCAGAACTGACCGAGGGCGCAGCACGGTACCAGCGCAAACTGGAAAAGGAGAGCGAGGATTTGGACTTGAGCTCACTGCCCTTAAATGTTCTCAGTTCAGTCCGAGACTGGTTAGTCCGTCACGCCACCTGTGGCCTGCGCTACAAGTGGGTCGACATGGGTCCAGTATTTTGGCCACGCTGGCTTCGCCACACTGACTGTGAAATGTCAGGTACATCACAGAGTTGCTCTTTCCCCAGCGGCATGGCATGCCAACGGGCACAAGTTACTCACCTTAAAATCCTTGCCTTCCATTGCACGGAACACGTGGAGGAAGAGGGGGTTGGGACGAAGGGGGTAGCGAGGACCGATAGGGTCATCGTGGTGGGATCAGGGCCATCAGGCAAAAGGTGCGTGTGGAGGCAGGTGCCTTACCCAGTTGTTACTGCGTGTAAATGTTCGTGCAAAGAATTTCTTTGACCAATGGCTTTAACTTGAGTCAGTGCCGTTTTCCAATTCTGGTTTGCTGAAAAACTGTCATGTAGGCCTATCCTAGACTTTAGTCTCTATGTGACTTGCTGTGAAATAGATGAACGTTTAGATTTCAGAATTTTTAGTAGTACTGAGTAAAATACAGGTTGTAATTAATGTGTTGATTACCACGATAAGTGATTAATGGCTTTCCAAGTAGGCAAGGCTATCGAATAAAAAGCGTTTATTAGTTTAACAAGTGGTTGTAATATTTAGCTGTTGTCATTGTTGCTTTGTTTTAAGTTTTTATTTGACAACTTCAGCGCTCAAAGGCTCAAAAAATCTCTAAAAGGTCAAAATAAAGCACAAATTTATTTAAAAAACTTCGAGGCTGGTAGGTCTACATTTTGTTGCCTGGTACGCCACCTAGTGTAATTTATAGGTACTAGAATTGCACTCAACAACACATTCAACTATTCTTCCCAAATGTAAGGTAAAATATGATTTAACAATGTTTATACCCACGGCTAATAAATAAGCATAATCCTATAAAGTCTAGTTCATAACAGCAACTGCATCTGCAACCCAAGCACCTCAACACAAAGTTCACCTAATTATAATGCTGTTTTACCTTCATGGTTTTATTTTATTTTGACTGTGATTATGTGAATCCCTGTTTTAGTTGCGTTTAGTTGCGTTTAATAAATGCAGTATATATAATAGGTGAGATTAACACGATGAAGTTAGCCTACATATTTTAATTGGGAGAACGTAAAGGAAATATATATATATAGAAAAAAATATTAAAGCAAATATGGTACAGTCCATAAAGCGTTTTTACACACCCTCTAATCCAAGCTGGTACATTCCAACTGCTGACCTGGACACAAGATGGCGGCCCTGGAGGAAGAGTTTGAAGATGCGCCCGACGTTGAGCCATTAGAACCGACATTAAAAAACATCATCGAGCAGAAATCTTTGAAATGGATATTTGTAGGAGGAAAAGGTGGCGTTGGCAAAACGACCTGCAGGTGAGTGAAGGGAGAAATATGCTTCGTCACATTAACGTCAATACTCGCCGCTTTACAAGCTGGTTGCTAACGTCACTAGCATCAAGGTAGAGCTGCTAACTGTAAACAACAACAGCAACAACTAAATCTATTAATTATTTCCACATTTACCACGCTGTTCTTTGTAGATTTCTTTTTGATATGTCAGTGGAAAGGTTTTGATTGCTTGTTAGTGTCTAGTTTAGCCAACTTGACCAACCACATAGTCTGACGTTTTTGCTAGCTGTCAAAACAGCAATGGATGTACATATTTCATTCATTGACATCAGTTCAGTTAAAACAAGTTATTTGACACTAGTATAAACGGAATTACTCGTGTTATTTAGACTTTGATAGTTCCCTACTTTAGTGGTCAACTTGACAAGCAAGGTACATTAAATGTACTGTTTCTCACAACTTTTGATAGACTCATTCAAACAAGCTGATAGCAATACAGTTAGTTAAGGTATGACTGAACTGAATTGCCCCTACATGAGGGATTGTCATCCTTTTCGACGCAAGAGACTGTGAATGTTCTTTTTTGAAACTTCATTATAATAAGTTTGGCTATAAACGCCAAAGGGCTGACACCTACACCCTAACCTGACCCTCCCTCGGACCCTACACAGCTGCAGTCTGGCTGTCCAGCTGGCCGCTGTACGGGAGAGTGTCCTCATCATCTCCACTGACCCCGCTCACAACATCTCAGATGCCTTTGACCAGAAGTTCTCCAAGGTGCCCACCAAAGTCAAAGGTTACGAGAACCTGTTTGCCATGGTGAGTCGAACTGGGTCTCAGAATCATATATCTAGGGAGTCAGGTGGCTGGGTGGGTAGGGAGTCGGGCTGGTGATCAGAAGGTTTGCCATTTCGATTCCTAGTCTGCTAAATGACTGAATGTGAAACGTAAATACACAAATGTGTGTGTGTTCTGTGTCCGTGTGCGTGAGCGCAGGAGATCGACCCTAGCCTGGGCGTAGCGGAGCTCCCAGACGAGTTCTTCGAGGAGGACAACATGCTGAGCATGGGCAAGAAGATGATGCAGGAGGCCATGAGCGCCTTCCCCGGGATCGACGAGGCCATGAGCTACGCCGAGGTCATGAGGTCAGCCACGGGCGAGGGGAACCCTTAAGAACCACACACACGTTCCAAACACTGTTACACCTATCTGAGCCTTGTGGAGCCAATCTCAACTTGATAGCTGACCTGTGTTGGTGTTTTAGCTGAGGAGACCCTTGAACATTATGAGTAACAGCGTCAGAAGGGGTATTGAAGTTTATGTAAGGTGTAGACAAGACCACCTAAATGTTTTGACACCTGTTTGTGAGCCGCATGCGTGTTCCGTCTCTTCTTCTGCGGTGACAGGTTAGTGAAAGGTATGAACTTCTCCGTGGTGGTGTTCGACACTGCCCCTACTGGCCACACGCTGCGCCTGCTCAACTTCCCAACCATCGTGGAGCGAGGACTGGGTCGACTCATGCAGATCAAGAACCAGATCAGTCCCTTCATATCCCAGGTACTGTCTGGGCAAATCTGTGGAACTGCTAGTTTACCATATTTCTCTCTCACACCCTTTATTTTTTCTTGTTTGAAGCCTCTTATACTTTAATACTGGTGTGTGTCCCTTCTGCAGATGTGTAACATGCTGGGTCTGGGGGACATGAACGCAGACCAGCTGGCCTCCAAGCTGGAGGAGACGCTACCTGTCATCCGCTCTGTCAGCGAGCAGTTCAAGGACCCAGTAAGTCCCTCCTCTTCTGGGCATCGCCTTGGGGACAATTGACTGGGGGGGGGGGTGTTTGTGTGTGTGTGTGTGTGTGTGTGTGAGAGAGAGAAAGGATTAATGTAAGTGTTTTGTCCCTGATATTCACCTCTGTGCTGCTTAAGATGCTGTCTGGTGTCTGTCCATTTGTCTGGTGCCGATGTCCCTGTCTGACTAATGCCCCTCCTCCCCACCTCCTCTCCCAGGAGCAGACGACCTTCATCTGCGTGTGCATCGCAGAGTTCCTGTCCCTGTACGAGACAGAGCGGCTGATCCAGGAGCTGGCCAAGTGTCGCATCGACACGCACAACATCATTGTCAACCAGCTGGTGTTCCCTGACTCAGAGCGGCCATGCAGGATGTGCGAGGCTCGCCATAAGATCCAGTCCAAGTACCTGGACCAGGTAAGGGAGCCTGTGCGTGTGCGTGTTAGTTTTAGATGGAGTAAGATAACAGTCTTGTGCAGATGTTTGACATGTATCTGTGATCACAGATGGAGGACCTGTATGAAGATTTCCACATAGTCAAGCTCCCCCTGCTGCCCCATGAAGTGCGAGGCGCTGACAAGGTCAACATGTTCTCCCAGCAGCTCCTGGAGCCCTACAACCCCCCCACCAAGTGAGACCACTCCTCCCCCCCCCCCCCCCCCCCCCGTTACTATCAATGTACACACAAACAACAGCAGTTCCACTGTCCTCTTCAGCCTGCAGCCTGAACTCCCCACCTCTTACTGCCCTTGCCATTACTGCGGGACCACTATTGACTTCCTTGTTATCAAAATAAAAAACGGAACCTAGTGAGCAGCAAGCGACACGCATATAGACCGCACACACTTACATGGTGCACGTACACTAACGCGTCGAAAGGTGTGGGTGGAGAACGAACACACACGTATACACACCATCAGCTCATGTCATACATTTGAGAGATCTCAAAGAGGCTCCACACCAGAATGGCTCTTCTATTATTTATTTTTCTCCTGCCTCTCGTCCCCATTTTACGTCCGGTGCTGCTTAGTCTCCTACTCCAGTAGAAACCTGCTTTCAGACAAATCATTTTCTTCATTGGTAGCTGCCATGTTTTTCCTATTTAGGTTTTCCTATTCTGTCCATTTTATTTGATTTCTTCCTGTTTATTTTTATTTTGTTAAAAGAGGAATTAGGTTGAGGACTTGTTTCATTCTGTCTTTTCGATGCAGTTTGTTTGGGTGAATAGATAGTTGAGATGAAGAAAAAAAGTGTAGCTCCTCACCTGTGTTTGATGCATCGAACCCCTATCTGAGCAAGACTGCTTTAATACTCTAAAGACATCTCTTTCCCTTCCTGGAGGGAACATCTGATCTAAAATGATTGGACAAGCTTAAGCATTTAAACCTCTTCACCGCTGCTAACCATCCAGTTGCTGAAGATCGGTGATCTCCCACAGAGGGAAAGCAAGGATGTCAGGCTGTGTTTGTTGAGGGGGCAGGCCAAACCCTGCTTATATGGGCCTCTAATGACCCGATCTACAGTATAGATCAGCATTGTATCTGTCTTATTGCTCCATGTAACACTGGTGTACATACCATCTTCTTACCACTGTTCAGATCTGTGACAGACTTGACATAGACGACTTCATTTATCGTCACCAATCACAGGTGAGAAGAGGCATGGTCAGTGTCCTCTTCCAGACAGCACTCTGTCCTGAATGTTTTCCTGTTTGGTCCCCAGGCTTGAAAGGTCTGTTCCCCCCTGCTGTGTTTGTGTAAAGCTTGAAAATGCCACTTTCTCTCCCTCCCATCCATCTTTCCTTCTCTCTCTTTTAACTCCTGTTAAGTCCAGAGCTCTCTGTTCAGTACCACCAGAATGACGTTGGCTTTGTCAAATGCCTTACTAGTGCGTTATTATAATGATATACAAACAATTGATCACTGAATGTTTGCTTGAACCCCTGTCCCATATAAATAAAAGAAGGTTTTTAAGTTGTGGAAAAAACAAAACTTGTCGCTTGTCCTACTGTGCACATCTTCTTCCTGAACTGCCAAGCACAAGGAATGCCCATTTCTTATAAAAAGAAAAGTTAAAGGTCTTAATTGCATACTTTGTAGATAAAATATTTGTTTGATTATAAATGATAAAGGGGATTAAGGGCGCAGGCCCAGATTGATTTTATGGTGATGACTTTTTATTTATGCTTATTGTTTTAAACGGTGTTATGAAATAAAATATATAGAGATGAATCAGCAGGGACGGATGTGTTTCTTTGATGAATGATTCCTGAACTGATGACTGAAGCAGCCTAGTGCTCCTTCTGAAGGGGCTGGAACAAACAGTCCATGGCGCAGTTAAGCAGGGAGACTGCGGGCCAGGCTAGATGAGCCATCCTGGTTAGATGAGCCATGACACATCCTGACTTGGCTTCTGACCTCCATCTACGGTTCGGGTCAAACAAACAAGAATCCCGCGGAGCTCTCAGTGCTTTGGTACACCTTGCATTCAGCCGTGGATTGCGCAAATTAAGGCACTTGACTTGAAAACAACAGTCTTTACGGTTGAACACCGAATTAAAAGCACAAAAGTTGGGATGAGTTTGTTTTGACTGTGTTGTCTTTGTCTTTATTCAATTGCATTAAGTCCTGGTTTCTTGCTGCACTTTACGCACGCGTGCCTTGACTTTGTGGGTAGTTGTTGGCGGCCTGTCGCTTGTGGTCCATCATGGATCTCCAGTGCACTGTGCCGGGTCCTGCTCTCCCGGGCGGGGGGCAGCGATAACGAGCTCGCCTCTCTCCCGTTTACGGATTTACCCCGGGGCGCCCAACGCACCGATGAGGCTGGATGGATTAAGCTATCTTGCTGTGGTTGACTTCTGTATTATGAATCAGTATAAAGGGGATGAAGACTATGGATTGCCTGGTACTAAATGTGTTCTGTAAAGTTCCTTATATTTCACTGTGAATCAGAAGCTTATTTTGCCACAACTAAGTGGGCCAATTAAGGACGTGTGCCAGTTAGGTTCCACAAATTGGGCTGCAGTGGCTGCAAGAAGAAATCAACGAGCCAAAACCAAAACAAGGTAAGAATTTGTGGATCCCACAATTACAAGAAATGGGCAAGATGCTATTATAGACCTCATATTATTAAGCATGTATGAATAACTACCTGTTTATGAGCTGATGAGCAATCAAGCTTAAGTTACAGTTACTAATTTGAAAGTAAATTATGGCAACCATGTGATGTTAAACAAAAACATTGAACCGTGTGTCCATATGTTGACAATTAAAATACAACAATTACACATTAATTTGTTCACTCTGTAACACTGCACCACCTGATCATGTTGTCTCGGTTTATGCCATGTTATTTATCTGTATTGTATTTTAATTTATTCTATTTATTATCTATTTGTTTTTGCCTTTTCTACTTTTATTCTGCTGCTGTAGCAAGTACATTTCCCCGTTGTGGGATTAATAAAGTATATCTAATCTAATCACTCAAGAACCCTCTTTAGGGGGATTTAAACGACGTCATGACCGTCACCTACACAGCGCGCGTGGCCAATGCGAGGTTCTGCGGGTTCTCCAAACTGCTCGTGGCCTGGAGAGGAAGCATTTACAAAGTTCTATACAAGGAGTTCCTCGCCTTCTTCGCCATGTACACTGCCATTAGTGTCACTTACAGGTTCGACGGGATTTTATCCCAACTTGAACAAAGAAATTGCCTAAATGTCTTAGAAATACAATGAGAGATTCAGCAATAAATCTTTGATAGATGTTAAATAGTATCACTTACATCGTTCTCTTATATTCTTCTCATCAGGTTCTTCCTTTATGATCACCAGAAAAGGTATTTCGAGAAACTGGCAATCTACTGCAACCATTACGCCAGTCTCATCCCCATGTCGTTTGTATTAGGTGAGCTCAATCAATCAATCATTTATTTAAGGCCACACAACAGAGTTGGTGGAATTTGCTTTAGATACAGCATTTAAACTCACATCTCTCATGTGTCAGGTTCCATCAACAGCAACAGAAAAAAACAACAACAGGAGCACACATTTATACAGGTTACATCAAAATAGTGATTCATTTAAAGTCCTGATAGCTGTTGGAAAGAAGCTATTTTTAAATCTGACAGATTTTGTCATTATCGACCTGTAGCGCCTTCCGGAGGGCATAAGTTTGAAAAGATGGTGGGCAGGATGTGAGATATCAGAGGTGATTCTTGTTGCTATACAACACTTTCCAGGTCAAAAGGTCAACTAACACACTCATGGTCTGAACCTAAAGACTCCCAACATTTAGAGAGTTCAAATCCACACGATATCAAATATGAACCCTATAATATATTTAAAAGGGTGAGGAATGCGTTCTTTTCCGCCACAAGGTTTCTACGTGACGCTGATCGTCAACCGCTGGTGGAGCCAGTACACCAGCATCCCTCTACCAGACCGCCTCATGTGCACTCTGTCAGGCGGACTTCAGGGTGCAGATGAGCGCGGCAGGCTGCTGCGGCGCACCTTGATGCGCTACGCCAGTCTGTCCGCTCTCCTCATCCTGCGCTCGGTCAGCACTGCTGTGTTCAAGCGCTTCCCAACCATGGACCACGTTGTTGAAGCAGGTGAGTTTGTGGCTGGGACTAAGGTCACGTTTTTACACAAAGAAGGCCCACAGAGACTACAGACATACTATTTATACATGTATACCACATAATATGTAGTAAGGTTAGTTGATTGAAGGACAGCTTGCTATGGGTGTATCTGAAGCCTTCTGTGACATTTACATTTATTAATTTAGCAGATGCTTTTATCCAAAGCAACTTACAGTAAGTACAGGGACATTCTCCCTGAGGCAAGTAGGGTGAAGTGCCTTGCCCAAGGATACAACATTATATAGCCACAGCCGGGGCTTGATCTCACAACCTTCCGATCATGAGGCCAACGCCTTAACCGTTGAGCTATCTGACGTCCCTACATGGCTAAATATATCTAATTTGATTGGATGATATAATTCTCATCTCATTCCTTTCAGGTTTTATGACCAGAGAGGAGCGGAAAAAGTTTGAGAGCCTCCATTCTCCCTACAACAAGTACTGGATACCCTGTGTGTGGTTCACCAATCTGGTGGCTGTGGCCCGTTGTGAGGGGCGGGTTAAGGATGACAACACCCTCAAACTGCTGCTGGAGGTTGGCACGCACACATCAACACACACATACACACACACACGCACAAACAGGAAAAACTCAATACTGTGCTGTAGGTTCTAATCCTAGTGTTTCAAACACATTGTCTATTATAAGGAACTCAATGCTTTCCGAGGAAAGTGCAGCTTGCTTTTCCACTACGACATGATCAGTGTACCTCTGGTCTACACACAGGTAAGTGTGTGTGTGTGTGGGTATGTGTGGGTGCGAGTGCAAGTGAACAAGCGTGCAAGAGGACATGTTCAAGCACTGAAAAAGTTCAGTTGGATATCCTCTCCCCCTCCTGCCCCCAGGTCGTGACCCTGGCCGTGTACAGCTTCTTCCTGGTGTGTCTGATTGGTCGCCAGTTCCTGGACCCCAGCCAGGGTTACCCGGGTCACGACCTTGACCTCTACGTTCCTATCTTCACCCTGCTGCAGTTCTTCTTCTACGCCGGCTGGCTCAAGGTTAGAAGAAAAGGATTGGACATGTCATACAGTAGTTCCTATTAAGGTAAGAACTACATTTCCCATCTGCCCTTTCTCCGTCTCTAAGGTTGCAGAACAGCTGATTAACCCCTTTGGAGAGGACGACGATGACTTTGAGACCAACTGGCTGATTGATAGGAATTTTCAGGTCTGCGTCTCTGATTTTATCATTATTTTAATGTGTCAATGTGTTGGTTTATGTTTTTAGGTATTTTGTGCATGTGTGTATCATTACAGGTATCTCTTCTTGTAATATCAGGAATACTAATCACTGACTGCATCACAGGCACTGTGCCCTCATTGCTATAATTGCGAGACCCACCAAGCCCCAAAACAGGCACACGCGTTTACACGGCATGTCGTCCATCCCTCATCCCTCAGGTGTCCATGATGGCGGTGGACGAGATGTACGGCGACCTGCCCATGATGGAAAGGGATCGCTACTGGGACGACTCGAACCCGCGGCCGCCCTACACCGCCGCCACGCTCTTCGTGCTCCGCAAGCCCTCCTTCCAGGGCTCGACCTTCGACATGGCGTACGTCCTCACTAAACACACACTCAGGCACATGTCAGCAAGTCCACAAAAACATCATTTTAAGATTGGATCCCAATATTGTTGATTCCCCCCTCGCCCCTTCAGGATCCCTAAAGAGGAGATGCATTTCCAGCCTCTGGAGAACATCGCGGAGAACCTGGAGGAATCTGGTAATCACCACCCCAACATGGCTCTCTTCAACCGCCTGTTGACCACTGCCCCGTCCCCCACCTGCATCATGGGCGGGGCCCTCCGCCGGACCTCCGCCCAGCTCATGAGGTTCCGCCGCTCGCCCAGCATCGACCCGCCGTCATCCATCGACGACAACGATGACGATGATGGCGGGGTCGGGAAGGTGGGTGTGGGGATGTCGCTGCCCTCGGTGCTGGGCCAGGACACCCAGAGTACCCTGTGCAGCTACGGGGGTGGGATCACCTCTCGTACCCCCCTCCTGGAGATCCAGTTTGGGTTGGAACGGGACAGGCAAGGGGGGTCACTCGCCAGCCAAATGGAGGAGGAAGGAGAGGGAGAAGAGAGGAGTGGAGATGAGGGAGAAGTAGAGGAGGGATGTACCTACGAAGGAGCGAGAGGCAGCTCCGTACCCCTGATTCCCCCTCCCCTCCAACCCTCCAGGGAAGCCTCGGCGAGACACCCCCAAGAAGAGACATCCAGACAGGCCTCGGCCACACCCTTCGCCACCCGCTCCTCCTCCGTCCTGCCACGCTCCAGACCTGCCCGCTCCACCCAGGATCTCTTCAGCACCCGGCCAATCAGCAAGCAGAACCCAGGCACACCCACTATTCTTAAGCGGCCCGTCAGTGGAGCCCAAATGTCCTTCCTTACCATCCCACTGGACGAACCTCAGCGTCTCCGCAGCGTCAGCATGGGGTCAGACTTCACCAGCTCCTAGAATATAACTGGACAAAACCCCCTTCACCTACAGTCCTCAGCCTGAACAAGTAGTGAAGTGAACATGTATAAGATAATATAAACGTGATGGACGCAGTTAGACGAATGTCACAATTACAGTTATCCACGGTGTCACTTATTTGCTCTCTTATCGGATACCTTAAAATTTTTGTAGCTGACAAAAAAAGCTGATTAAAATAGAAGATAGAATCAAAGCTAAGAGATTAATCCTAGCTGTATTCCTGACAACTTAAAATAAATAAAATATATAACAAAGCGCTTCACTTTTCAGGTGATCTTTATTGAACAAATAGATTCAAGACACAAAAGCTGAAGAGACGCGGCAAGTTTGTATTTTGATCAGCAGGGGGCAGCAATGCACATCAAATTCGTATTTTCTCCAAAATAATTGGCAGAAGGTTTTCCTCCGGGTTCCTTCCTCACCACAGCTACAGGGGGGCTACCTCAGCGTCTTACTGCCCCATGTTCTGGTGCTCCTACCTGGGCAGGATCCTTGTTGTCAGTCCAAAGCTTCTTCGGGCCTGGGTGGAGAGCCTCTGCTGGGCCAGGAAGGACTGGGCTTGGCTTGAAGATGAGGACCCCTCCGTCAAGCTCTGTTGATTAGATTAGATGAACCTTTATTTGTCCTCCAGGAGGTGGAAAATGCAGAAATTTTGAAATTGTTGGAGGGCCACACACTTCACACAGAAAGAGAAGCGCTTCATTCCGTGAACGCTGTCTTTGTGACTCATTGTAGACAACCATCGTTTCAGATAAACAACATTGTGTTTTGGGAATCACCTAGTGATATCAGAACACTTTCACCAATCGTGGTGAGTTGATAGCATGTTTTCATATTTTTTATAGGATATATGACTTCTAGTGAATCAGCTTCAGTGAAGGCCAATAAATGATTTGCTCACCATACTATACCAAGCTGCAATAATGACCTCCTCTTCATTTTGTCTTGACTGGATTCTCTCAAGAGGCTCCTACAAAGAAAAAAAAAAAAAAACTTCAACAATTACTCAGCATTGATTCTCTGCAATTAAAATGACATGAGAGTAAGTTATTAAGTGATTTGGCAAAATTTCGAAGACATTTATGATAACCGGAACACGCACTCACCTCAGGCTCCTTGGCCGTGACACCACACTGTGGGTTCTTGTCCTGGGTCGCTGCCATCGGCAACACCAAATTAGACCAATCACTGCCCTCCGTGAACTCGGACTCAGAACCGACCGAAATCAAAAACCCAGCTTGAGTTTTCACCTCTCGCCCCTGCAACACAGCAGTGCTCCACAGATTCTGCCTGACTGTCCCCTCTTTTCAGTCCAACACAAGGCCCTGGTTTAGTCGTTCCTGTTTGAACAATGGAGAGGTGGGCTTTACTGCCCCAGCCAGAGAGGAGCGGCCCAGGGGGGACCATCCTGCTGACAGAGGCCCTTTCAGGACTGGGATTTGTTGGTAAGCACTAGACAGCAAGCAGACTTCATGATAAACACCAGTCTAGCTAGTGTGGTCAGTGTGTCCACATGTAACGCGTCGTATAATATGAAGAGTGAAATCTCCAGGACGATGAGTTGAGAAACATAGTTGAAAGTGGCCGTGGAAAAAGTATCTGTTTAAAGATGTTTTTTAACTGGTTGAATACAAGATGAAATAGCAGCGTAGTGAGCAGGGGAGACTGAGAATTATGTTCCAACATGACTGATCCATTTGTATTGACCAGAATGACAACTCCACAACCACGAGACCTTTATCTGAAAAACCTACTCCAATCACCAATTTATTGTTCTTTTAGAACAATTCTGGGACAATTTGGATCCAGAATGAATAGTTAAAGTAGAGAAGTTTACATGGTTGATGTTGTTGTTTTGGGGGGGGGGGGTATTTTTTTCAGCTTGCAGTAGGGGGTTTCCAGGCCGAGGTTTTGACCACTGTGTGACTGTATCATCTACTAAGTAGTCAAAACAAAGGTCAAACTTGTATCTCTGCACCTGTCTTATTAGGGGGGAGATGTGGTTAGAGTTTCCTGTACTAAGTGTTGGTGTCAGTGTATTTGTTGCTTCATAGAATTCTGTGGTGAGATCAAAATCTTTAGTGACTGTTTCTCTGGAATTGGGTCTTGATTAACAAACCTGTTTAAGTCCCTTTTATCGTAAGAGAGACACAGCTCTCATTGTGGTTTCTCCAAGCAGTTATTAAGGGTTACTGCATGTCCTGTGTGCTTAGTTAACATTTTAAAAGTGTGTGTGGGAAAATCGGTTCCCAGCAGAGCGAACAGATTAAAGGTGTCATGAGTAAACTCGCCACTGTTTCATGAAACTATGTCTGAAACCTGACAACATTAACTCTTTCAGGGGAAAGATGGAGCAGAGAGATGGAAGGCGCATTCATGAAAAAAAAACAAAAAAATTGAAGAAAAAAAACCCCATCATGCCATCAATTCCAGTTAGTTAGCCTCAGAGGAGGGCCCATGTTGCGAAACCATCCTCCCACTATATGGAGCTTAAAGCTACGATAAGCACACTGTGAATAACAATGGTTAAAAGTGCATACGACAGTTAAAATTATCTTTAGTACACGAGTTCACACTTAAACTGGATGAACCAGCGAATAAATTGTGTTAAAAGTAGTCTAATTGTTTCAGCTCATTGTATGAAATTAGTATTATTAATTGTTTCAGCTCATTGTATGAACACAAACGCTCCACACATAGTCTTCTGGATCTAAGAATGATTTTCTCATTCAGGGCAAATTATTGTTGTATTTACACATACCTACTGTTTCTTTGTTGTTGCATACCTAATTTAGTAAACATTTGGGGGTATCGATTTGAGTAACTTGTGCATTGAAGGTTCGTGGTGTTGATTACACTTGACACTAAAGGGCGCTGTTGAGCTTGGTGTTTAAGGTGTGCCATTGGCCTTCAGTAGTGGACTATTTCTAAATATACACTAGAAAAAAGACACTATGTTATACAAGTGACCATTGTAACCTACACCTGTTGGCCATTAATAATGAAATAAGAAAAATATTGAGATTAAAAGGCCCATGGCACAGAAACAGAAAGTGACTAAAAGTACATGTTAGTCAAAGTGAAACAAGTAAATCTTGTCAACCTTAACACACATCTAACTAGTTAGGATGAAGAAAACACAGAACCACACAGAAAACCCAGACAAATATTCACATAGAGGAGAGTTTGTGTTTATCCGTATACATGCCTGTATGCCTCTCTCTGTATGTGTGTCTGTGTGTGTGTGCATGTCTGTGGCACTCCCTGTCTTGCACACACCCTCGTCCAGGAAGGACTTCCTGTCTACAAGGACGACCTGTCTGTCTGGTTCTGTCTGTCCATGCTCACCGTGCGATTGTTGTCTGAGAACAGACAAGAGGCTCACTGTACCTGCCTGTCTGTTTTCCTGCTGTTCCACAGTCTCCATTTAGACAAACGTTCAGACCTAATCTCCTGTTTACATTGATTCATTCAGCAGACGCTCTTATCCAGAGCGACTTCCAGAAAGTACAGGGGCATTCCCCCCTGAGGCAGGTAGGAGTGAAGTGCCTTGCCCAAGGACACAACGTCATGTAGCCACAGCCGGGAATCAAACTCACAACCTTCCGATCATGAGCCCTAGGCCTTAACCGCTGAGCCACCTGACTCCTGTTCTGTCTATTGTAGTATGAATCAGCCTCGGCTGATTGATCAAGGACTGAAGGATCATCAAGATAAACACATAAAGGTGCCTCGACTTCGATGTTGTGGTTTGAGCTGCCCTGGTCTGGACTGAGCTGATCTACAGGGTGGACGGGATGTTTTCTGGTTTCGCTGACTGTTTCTTTGAAGTCTGAGAGTGAATTAGTGTCCTTGGCTTGTGTGTCATTAAGGAGTTAGTTAGAAAACAGTCTTTGTGTGTGTGTTTTTGTGTGTGTGTGTGTGTTGAACTACATGCTTAAACGAAGAATTTCCTGTTGAAATTCACTCAACAGGTTCGCTTGTGTATACAGCAGTGGTGTGGTGTACTTCATAAGCAGGCTTTTTACTGTATGCCCAAGAGGATTTCCTGTACTTGATGCCTTCTATAAAGTGAGCAGTGAAACATGGTCGGGGAGGGGGGGGGGGGGGGCAACAACATGGGACAGAGGGTGGCAACAGGAAGCCCACGGTGAACTCATACCAGACTACAGAGCTGGTCTGTAGGTTTACATGTCTACTGTAAGGCTGTGTGTTTGTGTGAGAAACAGAGTGGGGGTATATCGTGCGTATGTGTGTACGTGTGTGTGGGCGTACATGTGTGGGTGTGTTGGGAGTGGACAGGAGGCAGCTAATTTTAACCGGTTCCTCTTCAGAATCTCCTCTTTTCTCTTCTTTTTTGTCTTCTTCTCAGTATCACAGATGCACTTCCTCAAAACGGAATGGTTGCATCGCCCCTTGACCTACAATTGAAGGGATTTACTGACCTTTAACGTGGAATAATTTCATGGGCTAGTTGACGTTGACGCGGTTACTTCTCAAGGCCACTTGGTCAGCCAACAGGCTAACCCCTTCATCTGTCTCTCAGCAGAATGCGTATGAGTTGCCTGTAAAAAAAAATGACTAGCAACATGTGTTTATGTGTGCGTGAGTAAGAGACAGGGAGAGATAAGTAAAGAGAGAGTGCAACAGCAGCATGAAAACAACTCCTAGACATGAGGTCATTACCGTGCTAAAGAGGAGCTTTGCAACGGCAGGCACTAGAAACCTCCTTCTCCCCCCTCCTCTCTCTCTCTGTCTCTCTCTCTCACCTTCAAGCTTCTCCTGCTCTTTCCCCCTTCTCTGCCAGAGCCAAGATTTACTGCCTTGGCAAAGTTACAGGTACATGATGACCCGCCGGGCCCAACCACTCCCAAAGCCTCGGGGGTGGAGGGAGGGGAGGGAGGCTGGAACACTCAGGG
The DNA here is from genome assembly GCA_030340685.1 of Protosalanx chinensis. Taxonomy (NCBI): domain Eukaryota; kingdom Metazoa; phylum Chordata; class Actinopteri; order Osmeriformes; family Salangidae; genus Protosalanx; species Protosalanx chinensis. Next base: position 2,307,105 of record CM059342.1, on the reverse strand, counting down.
CTGAGCCTGTGCACACTGCATGCCAGCCACCCGAGGACAGCGAAGGAGGGGCACATGTTTACACCTGGAACAGGCAAGTGGGTGGCGTGTTGTCGACCGCAGAGGTCTTTTCTTTGCCACTCTCCTCCTCAACCTGTGTTTATGTCTGAGTTTTGATGTTCCACGATGGGCAGTTGGATGCCAAAACACACAGCACAATGGAGGTTCACGTCCTTGTCAGAGGAGGCTGAATACCTGAAGCACTTGAAATACTTCAAGAGTCAAAAGTGAGGAAAATATCATTCAAAATGTCAGAATGTATCTGGTAACATCGTGAAGGAAGGTGTGTGAGGTTGGGTTCATGTTTAACCAAGACCGTAGCTGGTGGCAGCCTATACGTCCTCCACACTTTGAGTCCTGTTGTACAAGCATGACTGCTTAACTTCCCCCTGAGGGAGTCAGATGAGAGAACCCAACCTAGAGCGAGAGCGACGCACGCTAGGAGAACGGCAGATGGGGGACTTTCTGATGCAGCTGCTCTAAAGAAGGGACAGCGAGAGAGAGAAACGCAGAGAGGGAAATCACTACAACCCCCCACCACACCCCCCCACCCCCCCCCACCCCCCACCCCCCAAAGTGCTAAAGTATAAAGGATGGAGAGCACCGCAAGGGAGATCCCCCCTTCCCCTCCTCCTCCCTCCCCAACAGCTCCTTGTTTCCCTTGGGGTGCCTGATAAAAGGAGACAGTAACGGCTGTCGCTCATCACCTTTGACCCCCAACCCTCCTCGGGGTTGGGGGGGGGGTGACCTCCCAAAAGGGTGGTGGGCCGGAGGGTGTGTGTGCGCGTGTGCACAGAGTAACAGTGGAGGGTTTTGACGCCTAAACCCCTGGCTGTCAAAAGCACATCAGGCCCCATCCTTGGCTTGACAAACACGTGTTGACAGCTCAGTTTCTTGAAACTTAATGGAACTGCCCATATGATTCTGGAAACAAAAGAATGCTCTCGAGCCAGAATGGGCGTCAAAACGGCTCTCGTGTTCATTGCAACCCATCATTTCCTCGGCTGGTCTGGTCTCGACTTGACGTGACTGACACGCGTTCAGCAGTGAGAGAATAAATAAACATTCCTATCTTGGTTCCACAAAGCAGCAACAAAATTACATTGAGGTAATACGCCCAAAGTGGAAGAATCAAAATGTTCCAATGGATGTTATTTTAATTAATAGAATCAAGGGTGTGGTACACAACAATACACACCAACATGCACAAACACAAACACACACACATACAAACATAGACACCTTCTTGTGTGAGGATATTGCTCAATAAACCTATCCCTAGGTGTGAACCTGCCAAACTAGAAGCCTGATGATAGTGTACAGAAAATCTAGCCCTGAGATTAACATGGAGCAAGAGGCTGCTCTCAAGGACCTGGTCATGCGTACACACACACACACACACAGTTGACATGAACATGAAAACAGTTCCACACACACTGAAACGTGCTTCTCCCCTCCCTGTCCCTCATCAACACACACACAGACACACAAGTAATGGCTTACTGCCACAATGAAGCCAAGCCCTGTAAATATCAGCTGAGAGCTTGAGACCGAGAGGACGCCGTTCCTCTGTATCGGCCTGCTTTATCCACCCTGTCAACATTGGCGCGGTGCGAGATGCAGAACTGTAGTAAAGGACTTTGGCGTGCCGATCGTCAACGACGATGACCTCATCCTCCTCACAGTTAGAATCCCCCCCCCCCCTCACTTGCTTAAGGCTTAACACCACTGGAACACACACACACACACACACACACAGGTATACACAAACACACACACAAACAGAGACATGGGTGTAGGCTTCCAGTAGACAGACACACAAGCTGTGCGTAGCTTCATGGCCACCTGTGTGCAGCTGTTGTTGTCTGGGATCTTCTCGTGCAGGTGGTGTGGCCACCAGCCATGCCAAACCCTGGCCCAGCCCGGCCCAACCAAGCACACCTGGTACCCTACCACAGACAACCACACGGTAACAGCTCTCCCACACACACACACACACACACACATACATACCAAAGTCCTAACTACACAGACAACCATGACTGAACAAGAACAATATATTCACCCTTCTCCAAACATTTAAAACTACAAAATATTCCTCTCCCACACAAGATCTTGTAAGATCTTGACCTCACGCCCACACACACAAGCTCACAAGGAAATCTGTTGCAATCAGAAAGCCCAAATAGTCGTTCAGCCAAGCTGTGAGGCAGCTTTTACCAGAGCCACATCTAAACAAACCAGACAGAACTCTGACTAGTCTAGCCTGTGACTACAGCTGACCCCAGCAGACGGCACACACACACACACACAGCCATGAGCCAAGTTTTTTCTCTCAAATTTTATGGTTTGAAATTGTCCTTCTATCATTGGGTGTTTGGAATGTTTTTGGGGGGTACCCCGGAGGGGGGTGCGGTATCAAGTGTATCCCCCTTTAAATTAAGTGGCATCTTATTATATAAACACATATACCCACTGCAACCCACTCGCCCCTTCACAAAAAAACATTCCGAACACCCAAGGTTAGAACACCAATTCAAAAACATAGACTTGATACACTTGATATACAGGGGGTACTCCTGACAGTGATCCTGAAGTGGGGTACCCCCCTCCCCCTTAACATGTACTTCACATGTTTCCATGTCACGCTTCACCCCCACATGTAAGAGAGGGGGGTTAGACATACTTTTTCCACCTCTGGAGCTGTTTTTACTCTCCGTGTCAATACTTGTCTTGTCTTGCTACTGTTGTTTATCGGCTAAAAAAGGTGATCTCATCTTTTTTCTGTCTCTCTCTCTCGGTCTCTCTGTCTGTCTCTCTCTCTCTACCCACAAAACATCGTATTTATCTGACCAAAATAGTCACCTAAGACTGGAAAACTCCCATTCTAGACCAACAAACCTCCAAAATAGGCACATTTTCCTGAGCTCTTCTGCCTTGTTGCCTCCCTGGATCTCTGTCTGTCTGTCTGCACACCTGCCTGCCTGCCCGCATACGATATGAATAAATCATAGCCTTTTAGATGTATTAACCCCCAGAAAATAAATAGATATATCATATGCAGCAGATTTAAAATTGGTCAAATCACATACAACATGACTTTGTTTATGAGATCATCCACAACCCCACGTTTATTATCAATAACTATTACTTTGGAAAGAGAAGCTTTGCTTACTTTCTGTCTGACTGTTTTTTTTTCTACCCAGTCGAGACTCCAGGCGATAATTAAAGCTGTATTCCCAGGGGCAGACTACAAACATTCACACACAGACAGACATTAACCCGCCACCTGACCCTGCTCTTGGAAGAAGGGGGGAAAAATGGACTAAAAACACATTCCATTTCCCGTAAAACCGGGAAAGGGGGTGTGAGTCACCTTGGTACTTCTTTTAAGGGACGCTTTCGTCTCGGCCAGCCGCCTTTGAATATCAGTGCGGTGCTTTTAAACTTCCTCATCCGCTCTGGTCACGCCGAGTCAGCGGCCCGATTTCTCCCATAGTCCCCGTCTCACAGGCAGCATGTCTGTCAACTGCCGTCGCTCATCTTGGTGCCGCTTGTCCGCGATAAGAAGATAAATCACCGCTTTAAGCACTGTTGAAAGATAAGATATACTAACGTGCATAGTGAGGGTACGAGGTTGAGCAATAAGATCAAAAATATGACACCCACCCACGCATACAAACACGCCTGATTTTTTGTCTTATACTTGTCAGATAGAGACACACACACATCCAAGACCAACCACATCAATCCCCAGTATACCGATGCACAGGATTGTTAGGTTTTAAATATTTTCCACAGAGGTTTTGAGTGGGGTGGCTTTCCAATTGCATATAAAATATATGACATATTTTCATGCAGACTTATAATATCAACAACCATTATGGCTGGATTCACTTATTCAAATTCCAGCATGGACAGTACAGCGAAACAAGGCCTCATGTTAATTAAGATTTGCCCAGGTTCACCACCATTTGAACATACTCAGAAAGTTGGCCAACCTCAAACAGACATACGACATACGTTGTGGAAGAAATTAGATTTCCTGTGTATTTATATTAATCACTACTGAACACACCTTCTATGTAGACTGTTGTAACGTCATTACCGCCTGACTGTCACTATCTATGTTTACATTCTTGTGCCCTATAAAACAATGTCCTCTCGCCTTCGCCCAGGAGAGAGCCATGATTGAGACCTAAGCTTTGTACTGTCTTCATTTTGTTGCCAGAGGTCTGGTCATTTCTCTCCCAATCTGCAGGTTGTTAAATACTTATTTAATCCAGAACTCAACTGAACTGTTACTCCGTTTACGAAGAGACGGACGAAACACTCTCTTCAACAACGTATTGAGCTATATTTATATATTCTTGAAAGATCCTCTGCCCTGTTCCCTCAAGATGGAACGCTAAAACAATGGAACAATATATTTCCCCCCCCCCCCCCCCCCCCCCCCCCCCCCAGCACCTGACAACAGCCCCCTACACAAACTAGATTGAGTCACTGGCAGCAGTGCCTTACACAATCCCCACAAGTCAAGCAAGTTGATAGACAGTTGAACAGTCAGCAAACAAGCCTGTCAGTTGAGCAGCCAAGCAGTCAATCATCCATTGTTTTGGTTAAGGGACTAACTACCTGGAGAAACACAGTCCCATGAGAAGCCCTCCAGTTAACCAGTTGTTCCATCCAGCCGGTCCACAGACATTCTGTCGATCAGCCAGTCCATTAACCAGCCTGTCAGTTGTCCAGCCAGTCAGCCAGTGAGTCAACCAGTCAGTCAGTTAAGTAGCAGGTCGAGAAAGTTCTGTTGAGTCTGGCCTTCATTAGTCCAGTGTACAGCTGCAGTTGAATCAGAGAATGGGCTTCCTGAGGTGGCTCAGACTGCTTCAAGTGCCCGCTCTTAATCAACACCAGGATCAGAGTGTGATTCATGTCTGAGTGTGTCAATCACAATGAAATCAAATTCACCTTCATTAGATTTGAGTTCAGGAAGAGTTCCCATACAGTTTTTTTTTTTTCATGGGAGTGCGGCTTGTTAAAAGAATGGGTTGATCAATTTTCACAGTCTATATGTGTTTCAATGTGTTTACCGTTATTTAAAAAATTATGTTTGTTAGTATATATATATACTTATATATATATATATATATGTTATGTATATATACAAACTACTTCAAGTCACAAAAGAGTTCATCCACAGCTGTACAGACATGTGCACAGAGGCTGTTGAAGATACAGCAGTAGACACATTCTCCCCCTATGAGATTGAAGAGTCATACAGGTCAGTACAGCTCCCTTCTCTCTCCCTCTTGCTGTTCACACACACACACACACACACACACACACTCACGAAACACACACACACTCACACTCACCCAGGGGGACAAGTTGTGACTCAGAGCGACTCATGCATACAACACACTCATATTCAAAAAACTCTAAGACACACACACACACACACATCCCCCCTCTCCAAAACCCTCAAACACACAGGCATACACACACAGACTTGTCCTCTCCCTCTCCCCCATCACTGCACACACACACACACACTGCCAAATGGAAGACAGATAAACAGAAAACAGTCTTGATGAGTTGCAGCTCTCCATGTTCCTCCAGTTTGCTTTCAGATATAGCTGATCCCTTCGAGGGTATGAGGTAAAGAAGAGGACAGGGGCAGCAATAGTCATTTTCTCCCCCTATTGAAGGTGGGGGATTTGGGGCAGGAGGCTGTGTGGGGGTGTGTGTGAGGGGGGTTCCAGTTTAGGTGCCAAAGGACCCCCCCCCCCCCCTTTCTAGCATATCTTCATGTGGAAGTTTGGTTAACCACTCATCACAAACTGCACGATGTCATAGGCCCCTTGCATTTGATTTCAATGCCAAGAAAACAACTCATGCAGCCTATAAAATGCCGTTGCTAACAGTAAGGGGGCATAACAAATAAACAGTTACCCATTAAAGTCTTGTATTATTTAGTCTTGTGGTAAATCCTTGGAAAAACATATTTTTCGTCTTTAAATGACTTCTGTAAAAAATGTAAAGTAGTATAAACTTAGCTGACTAAAACATGTGGATAGCACATCCAAAAAGGTGTGTTTAGTTGCCTGTTTGATACACAGTACCAACATATAGCAACGGCAATCCGATCATCTTCACTGTGATTTACCAAACTGCTTGGAGGTGAAAATCAATCAACAGTAATTATGAAGGAACTTCGGTCAATGGATTCCTTCCATGTGTTCATGTTTTCCATCGAGCGGAAAAGGAGTGAACATTCATGCAAGTTTGGACGCGAGCTGGGAGAGAGAATGGAGAGATCGAGAGAGAGAGAGAGAGAGTGGGAAAGAGAAGAGGGAAGGAGAGGGTGAAGGGAAACAGCTAGCCGAGGCAGAGGGAGAGAAAGGACGGGGAGAGAGAAGAGACAGATGGAATGATTGGAGACCAGAAGAGAGACAGAAAGACAGATAAAGAGAGTGAGAGAGGTGGAGAGAGAGAGAACGAGAGGTGGAGAGAGAGAGTAGGCAGAGGAGGGTAGAAGGAGGCTTCGAGGAGAGAGAGGACAGATTGATGTGTCGTAGCATGGGGGAGGGGGGGGGGGGGCAGGGGGTGTTACAGCTGGTCTGTGTGAACAAATGCCTGCGTCAGTAGAGCTATTCCAAGATAGACACACACACACACATTTACATATGTACACCCCCTTCACTTTATGTGCGTACGGTCTATCTTCTGAGGAATAGATGCAAGTCCTGATCTTTCCAGTGTGTTAGGGTACGACTTTTAATCAACCCCTCGCAATTGATCTTGCGTCGATATGATTGGCTATTGGTTGTTTCCGTGACAACAGTTCTATATTAGTCATTTGGGGTATGGAGATTGAGCGGAAAGCTGTGTCACTCAAATTAACAAAACCTCCCAGGTGTCAGGTGATTATAGGCTGCTGCTTTCAGAAAGAAAAGTGGGGCAAAACACAATCTACTAATACCTTTTTTGGGGGAGTAGTTATGATGTCACGGTCTATTGAAATGACCCACTGTACATGTATATATTTGTTTATTGAACAAAATAAATGTTGGAATCCAACCCAAACTTGTACTGTCCCCTGTTTCAGAAATCCCTTGCTCTTCAGCACACACCTGTTTAATGAGATGACGTCATTCGTTCAAGTGGTTCAAGAGTCACTTTGCCATTTACAGTAAAACTCTCCTGTTGTTATCATCTGTTATATCAGTTATTTTTCAATTTTTTACAGATCTTTCTGATTGCTTAACGCCTGGAACACGATTGACGTCACACTTAATGAGTAACCGGATTCGTCTAAATGATCATGTCTGATTGTCGAGTTCCGTAGCTCAGTGGAGTTGATGAAGTCCCGCAGACACACGTTTAGAATCCCACACCACGCTGTTACATCTGTACAGACTTAATCATGAGCATTACAAGGTGCTATAATCGTCACCATTTGGTACAAATGGCCATTTCTGTTTTTGCAAGAATGCATACGTGTTTAATTTTGTGTTGTTCCATGTTGTGTAAAGAGCATGTTTGAGTCATGTTCACGTGATATGCATTCACATGTAGTCTGCAAGAACATATAAGCAAGTGCGCACACACACACACACACACACAAACAAACACACACTCCAATGCACAATTGCCACCCCCCGCACAAGAGCGATCACTACAGGAAATCTAGCATTTCCTGCTGCATTTTCAACAGGAAGTGAGGTTTGTGGCTCGTTGTGTTTCAGCAAATTATGAATGAGTGAAATATGTAATTTGGGGGGGAAAGGGCCACAAAACATTGATAAAGAGAAATACCAATAAATAATAAATTAATAGATGATATTGGGTGGAATATTTGGCACAGGAGGTGGACAGTACACCTGAGTAGTAGTACTGATACTGTAGTTACATAAAGCCACTGTGCAGTTCAATCACCAGTAACCGAGAGACCATTTTCGTTCCCTTAGTTTTGTCTATGAAGTAAAAAAAATATTGATAAACATGAAGAAAATGCAGTAGTTTTTTACTGTAACTGAGGAACACCTGAGGAACACTGGACCTTGGAACCATAACACACTGGAAACAGAGAGACTATGGCAGAAGGAGCAACAGGTCAAGGCTGCATGGCTGCTGTCAAACTGCACGTTTTGAATTCCCGTTTTTCCTTTTTGTTGTCTACATAAAGTGAAGAATAATGATATTTCACATAACAGCCGACTGAACCTCATAGTCGATCAAATAAAAACAGCATCTCGCATCTGCCGCTTCCACCGACCGAAACCAGACAGCAAAGGTGAGAAAAAGACGAACAAAAAAAGGAAACGCACGGTTTTAACCGTTTCAGTGCCGGACAGAATTGAGTCGTTGTGGTCTTCCCTGACTAAAAGCGAGCAGCCTTTCCCTCTCTGGCTTACTGGCTAGTTTCAGTCAGTGCAGTGGTGTCGGCTGCCGTTGCTGCGCCTGACAGAGGCGTGTCGCGGAGGGAGGTTACGCCTGTCTGCGCTGGTGCCTTTCAGACTTCCAAGTGTAAAGACTGTTGTGATGTTTGTGAGCTGCGTAGTCTTTCTGCTTGCTCATACTGATTCTACCTGCCCACCCCGCTGAAGTGCATTTCAACATCATTAAAGCAAATACGGCCTTTATTTATTGACTGACTGTTCTCATCGCACAGCTGTTGGACTGACATTGAAAAACAAGTGAAGTTGCGTGTTAATTCTTACAAAGAAAGAACCCACTCAGGTTTAATTACCATTACCACAGATGGGGCTGGGGGGGGGATTTAACAGGTAGCCTACCTTGCTGGGGGATTTCCCGGGGGATTTGGGCCAGTGTGTGTGTGTGTGTGTGTGTGTGTATGTGTGTGTGTGTGTGTGTGTGGGTGTGTGCGTGTGTGTGTGTGTAGTGGTTTAGGTGAAAGGCGATTTTTACAGGTGTTAGGTGACACATGACTATTGTTGCAGTATCAATTTCCAAGCAGTGTAGAATTTAACCTTTATCTATTGACTGGAAGGCTTATTATCTGACCAGTATGCTCATACTGAGATTAGAGGTATGGTTTGAGTTACCTAGTAATATTTCACTGAATATCCCTTGAATTCCCAAATGAAGTGAGTAATGTAAGATTCTTAGAAACATAAAACAGGCTGCAAAGACACCTTCTCCTATGCCAGATTCAGACATCCTCTAGTTTGAGGTTTACACTCTACCACAGATGGGGACACTGATCATTGCATTTTCTCATTGTCAGGCCGTCAAAATGAGTAGATTTTGGGGGGGGGGGGGGGGGGGGGGGGGGGGGGGGGGGGGGGGGGTATTATTATACATACATTTTCAGCCTACCTGTGTTTGTTATATATATAGGGATAAAAGGAACTCGTTAAGGAGGACTTAATTATAGCTTATAGCCCCAAGTCAATAGGGTTAAGGGATTTTGCAGGATGGTTTGGTTTATGGCTACACAAAAGCAGTGGTTTGCGTACACACGCACACACACTCACACACACACACACACATCCCCAGTCTGGCTCAGGCCAGTTTCCTGGAAGCATCAGAGGCAGACATGCTGAGTCTAAACGATGATCAGCCTTGCATCTCAATACACCAAAGTCGCCCACACAGTTTCAGCCAAACTTAACCCCTTTCACACAACCACTGCAGTGAGACGTCCATGTCCTTTCTCTCTCTCTCTCTCTCTCTCTCTCTCTCTCTCTCTCTCTCTCGTCTCTCTCTCTCTCTCTCTCTCTCTCTCTCTCTCTCTCTCTCTCTCTCTCTCTCTCTTTCTCCTCTCTCTCTCGCACACAATTATTTAGAGCAGGTCAGCCTAAGAGCTATGGTAGATTTAGCCAATCGACAGTGAGGCTGGAAATAAAGAGTCTCCATTGGTGATGGTTCATTATACAGTATGGATTGCAAACAAGATGTGGAGATTCAAATCAGCTACTGGGAAACAGCATGCACTACAGGCTGTGACACAGTGGCAAACTGCCCAGTCATTTTACCACAGAGATTAGTACTGTTACTGTCACGCTAACTACATTGACTGTATAGCTTAACCTTCAGTGAGAGAAATCTGCCTTTCGTTTCTTCTACTGTGGCACATGGTTCTAAACGCTAATTATTTACCCAAAAGAGTCTATAGAAGCCAATGATATCTGCGGTTCCTGTCTTTAGAAATTTTAGGAAATGAAAATGTGGCGTTGGCCCCCCTGTTCCCCACACCCAGCTTTTCCACCTAACATTCACTTCTGCTATTGTCCCGCAAAGAGGAACATATCTAACTGCCCCCATGGCTGCACCTATAGCAGTATGGCAAAAAAATACTGTGACAACCATATTTGGGTAAAACAAAATCTATATTTTCCAATGAAAACTGTGCACTCGCAATTGATCACCTTCTGCAACCTTGCGGACCAAAAATAAGCATTTCCTTTTTCTTGTTCTGCCTTTATTCAGCCATTGAAAACTCAAACTTTCACGTTAGTTAGGATTAATACTACACACTTTAGATGAAGTGATGGACACACTTGAAGTTAATGCATGATTTATTCTGGAACTGAAGGTATAGATATTTATGGGGTGGGGGGTGAGGTCCTCTATGAATTCTGTGTTTAAGAGTGCTATCACACACTAAACACAACATATCCTTACATGTGTTGTCCAATAAATCAAACCAGATACCCCCCCAGTTGCAGACACATTCTTGCGGAGGTTTGGACTGGTAAACGTCCACTGTGACTCTCCAGTCAGCGGCCTCTTAACAGTCTTGACATTGCAGATGTCCCATGTTACCAGTAGAAATTGTTCATAGTTTTTTTCTGCTCCTATCTTGCTTGCACCTGTCACACAACATTTCGGAGGTTTATGAAACAGTGTGTCTGAAGCTGCCAATCATAAAATGAACATTTGTTGTGAAATGCAATTACTCACTCATCCACACTCGTTAGGTGTTTGACATCAGGCAACACATCAGTGTCTGTATCTGTGTGTGTGTAATATGGAATATTTGGGAGTGTTTCAAAGAAGAGTGTGTGTGTGTGATAGCCTCTTACTCAGCCCTAACAGTCATCCCTTTTCTCTTTTTTTACTTAGTGACCTGTCAGTGACCTTGTAGGAGCAATCAGCCATTGACATGTTTTGGGGTTTATTAATGAGTCAGATGGGTCACTGGGGAGTCAGATGGCTCAATGGTTAAGGCGTTGGCCTCATGATCGAGCCCCCGCTGTGGCTATATGATGTTGTGTCCTTGGGCAAGGCACTTCACCCTACTTACCTCAGGGAGAATGTCCCTGTACTTACTGTAAGTCACTTTGGATAAAGCGTCTGCTAAATGAATAAATGTAAATGTAATGAGCAATGTAATAAATTATTTTTATGAATGAATTTTCTTGAGATGAGAAATTGTCGAAGTGTACATTGATAAAAATATGAATACAAATCATGGACGTCGTTAGCCCATCGTTAGCATCATCAAATGTAACCCACAAGTTCGAAAAACAAGTAAAAAACTGACGTCTTTGGGAATCGCTGGCTAGCTCGCATCGGACTACAGTGCGACTACCCCCCCCCTCCCCCCCTCGACAGAAAATGCCAGGGGCTAAGCCCCCCCTTTCTTTCAATCCTAGAAACGTCCCTGATACAAATTAATTGTGATTTGCATTAAGTTGTGAAGGGGGTCAATTACTTTGGGGCCTAGTCAAGTTTTTAGCAGACCAATAGGCTCCATGTCTCTGACCTTTGACCAATCTACACCATTGTCGCCCACTCTGCACCCCAGGAACGTATTAAACAAAAGGATGCCTGTGCACAAAGGATATTTAGGATAAGTAAAACCTAGCATCAAAATATTATTCCAAAAATCTTTAATGTATTAGGAATGGTCAAAATGCAAAAATTAAGCCCAATTAAATCATATTAGTCTGGAAAATCAGACTAAATCAAATTATACATCCTGCACTTTTAGCCTTTTGTTCATATTGGCACAGGGACTGGGAGTTTAGACGCCCGTGGAGATGGAGGGGGAAGTGGTTTGGACGGCTCCATATGCGTTTTGTCTGCCTGAGGGGACAGTTAGGCCGACCGTCTTTTCCTGCCACGCTGATTTGGCCTCAGCAATGCTTTCTGTCTTGTGCTAAAGGTCTCGCACCGCTACAAGGCTCCTTGGCACTATCTCGGAGCTATGAACGTGGATAAAGCGATTAGGCGCGCCTTCATTATAGCGATTACGTACAGAAGGCGAGTTATTTTTTTCCCACGGGCGGCCAGATAACGACAGAGGAAGGAAGGGGGTTTGGAGACGGGAGTGGACGGTTTCGCGGAGGAAATGATAAGAAAGAGGGGGGGTGGGTTACGAAAAAACAGTTGTCTGTTAATTCTAGTGACCCTCGCGCACTGTAGGGACTGACTAACAAGCCTCCCCCTCCCAACTTAATTTGCGTTAGGAAGGGAGCGAGTTGTTTCGCCTTGCGGGGACAGTTTGCGCTTTGCCCCGGCAGACACTGCTACCTGACTCACCGCACCTACAGGCCGCTTCTGGTTCACCGCGCTTCGCGCGCAGAAGACCTTGCCCAAGAAGACATGCACAGGGACATTCTTCGCGGTTCATTTAACTACGCTGACCAGTGTTAAGTGCTCGGCAGTCGCCTCTATGTGTTTAGAAGGAGAGAGGGGGGGAGGGAGGGAGGGGGAAAAGAGGGGGTTGAACTCACCGTGCGTGAAGGCCACAGAAGCATCATACACCTTTAGGCTGCTTATTGTTTTGCCCTTTCCTTACTGAGTACTCAACTTTGAAGTAACAGAACTAATTATAGCGGACAGAGAACATATACACGTGGACTTGAACCAAGTAGGTCAACACAAAGTCTAGAGTAAATATAAATATTTGACTGACACATCAATAGAAAGAAGAATCAGTTCTGTCCATGACCTATACATGCAACCACCTTGCAAGTTCTACTCTACACACAAAACAGTTGAAGGGCCCTAAAGCTTAAAATAGTGTAATCAAATCAATAATGTATCATTACTCATTGGCTTCATTCATTTACATTCGTTTGTTTTTCACCTTCACAAATGACCTGAAGCTTGTCCCACTCCCACATATTGGCCTCATTCCATCTTTCTCCTCCACTTGGCACGTGATTTTCACCTCTCTCTCTTTCTCTGCATGTCTCTCAGTTCATGTCATTCCATCTTTTTATCTCCCTATACCTTGCCATCTCTTCTCCATCTCTCCATCATGTACCGCTCATTCTCTCTCTCCCTCTCTCTCTCTTGCCCTCTCTCTCTTGCCCTCTCTCTCTTGCCCTCTCTCTTTCTCTCTCTTGCCCCCTCTCTCTCTCTCTCTCTGTGCTGGCACACTAAGGGCCTTGGTTGCCCAGTGCCCCATGAGCCAACAGGTTCACTAGCCCCTCCCTCAGCCTGGCTGCAGGCGTCATGCTCACCCCCCATGGTTGATCGAACCCCTGGGCTCTGCCACACTGGGCTCTGCCACACTGGGCTCTGCCATGCTGCTCTCTTCCTCTGGTCCTTCTGAGCTTTTTTTGTCTTTCTTATCATTTCCTTCCCTTCTTTCATCTTCTGGAGAGAAAGAAAACACAATTTTTTCTTGAATTAAATCTGTCAAGCCACATTACTCTTTCCCTCAACGACAATTATGAAAATCATCAGTATGAGCTGTAAAATGTGTGCGCATGTGTGTACGTGTGGCACATGTATGTTGCTATTGTACAAACATGTGTGTATGGCATAGAATTTGTAGAAAATGTGTCCATGTGTAAATGAATGGAAAACAACAGTATGTACACATATTGTGCATTATTAGGGTAGTGAAGGAATTGTGGATTACAGCATTAAAAACACCCTCTGTGCTAAATATACTCAATCATGATCTATTTAGTGCCGAGTGATTACAATGCAGAAATTTTTGGGGTCATCATCATCATCAGTCAGAAATAAACCCCCAAATGACAGCCAACCACATCAAATGGGATTGGGAGGGGGCGGGTCTTCGTTATTGATCTTTCAACAATCCAGACCTTGTAATGAGGTCAGGGACCCTCTCAAGGCAGAGCTGAGCACCCCCTTCCTCTGAAGATTAGTCAGCAGCAGAGGAGGGTGGATGTGAGGTCAGGGGGATGAGGTTGTGGTGAGTGCTGTGGCTGTGTGACCATTCCAAAGGAACTGAGAAAAACATTCTAGAATGCTCTTCTCAACCAACAGTTGCGAGAATTCTTCTGGTGTGAAATGTCGGATCAATTATTAGTTGTGGGTTCGAGAGTATCAGAAAAAAATAGGAATAATTTGTGTCCAAGGAATTCTTTAAAAACATGCAAGTAAGGAAATCCCCTAACTTAAAGCAGGTCCAGTCTTGTCAAATATGACCTCATGTCTACACACATCAACATTTTCCCAAGTATGCTGTTGTGTAAAGCTTCCTGAAAGTTAAGGCTGTGGGTTTGGCGCTTTGGGTATTTTAGGAATCCTTGTGAGAGTATGTGCAATATTACATTTGGTTTAGAATTGCATTACTCACAATCGGTTTTTGGCAAGATTGACGTTAAATCCGAACTAGTAGTACTTGCGGTGAGGATGTTTGCAAAGGCTAGAGTTGAGGGAATACAGAAGATAAACTTTCCCCCCCAGTAACAGGCAGGTATAGACTATGAGAACATCCACCAGGGAGAAGGGGTGGAGGGTTGGAAGGTGAACTAGGAGAGGGGAGGGCGTGGGCGGATGCCTTAAGATAGTGATTCAGAGTTCATTATCATACACAGGAGACAGAGACTTCTTTCTCTTCTATCAAACCAGGTGTGTGCTGAGCTCCCCCCCCCCCCCCCCCCCCCCCCCCCCCCAAACACCTTGCCTCAGGTGAAGTTGTTTACTTATTCATGCCTGCATGGCTTTTACGGACACTTACAAGGCTTGCACTCACAACGTAGTGCAATAGGGTTCTTGACTTAAAAAGTCTCCGTGCGTAATCAGATATGCGAAGAAAAGTGGAAAGGCGAGATGTTGAAAATGGGGACCAATTCAGTTCTTTTGACGTATTCATGCGATGCTGTCCGGGTTGTTATTTTGGTAAAGGACGGGTTATTTTCGGATTCATAGCACTATAGTGCCACATTTGCCTCTCAACCGCCTACTCCTCTCCCTGCAGGAGCGAGGGAGTAGCGGCCAGGACCCGGTACCCCACCCCTCCGCGCGCGGGGGCGTGATCCTGGAAGCGGTCCAAGTGGGATTGGCTTCCCGCTTTTCACACACAGAGGAACTGATGCGCCAGGATGACCATATATGGACTGTTATAAATGTATGACTCAGTAAGGCCTTATCGATAAATCTGAAAGGATCCTGATAGAACCCTAGGCTATCGAACCAAACAGCGAGAGTCAATATAAAATAAATTAATGTACGTGACTTTAACGTTTGATGGACTTTTCTCACGGTATAGAACCATTTTTGTGTGATCAACTTTATTCTAGGAAGGGAATTTAGATTAATTGCTTTTCCATAATGGCACTTCTATCGGCCACAAGTATCACACCATGTAATAGACTTGACATATTTCGCTGAGTTTGCTCTATAGGCTAGTGGTTGGAACATGGTGAAATAAATACGAAACTCGGGTGTTTTGACGCAGAACCTATATTGTTGCGCCATATTATAGCTCCTTAACTTTCCTCTCTCCCCACACTGTTTATTACCGCCTTGGTTCCTGGCAACACCGTCATCCGCTTCTTGGGGCTGTGGAATAAGAGCCAGCCAATCACTGAAGCAGAAGAGAGGCGTGGAATAAAAGCCAGCCAATCAGTGAATCAGAAGAGAGGCTGTATAAAGGAGCCGGTAACGCGTGAAAAAGGCAGAAAGCACGAGTGGCACTTCGATAAGAGGACAGTCCGTCAGTGCTCAAATACATTTATTTACACTGTGTGGAATAATATAACCTCTTTAAGAATAGTCAACGGACATCACAGACAGGACAGTCAAGACAAACACGACGTCTATTTCCTTGGTACAGTAGAGTTCTACTATTTTGGAAGCTTTGCTCTGTTTTTTTTATTTTTTTATAACTTTGGGCTTCCACATAAAGTAGGCACCAGCGGGACTTTTGGTTGCTGGAAAAAGACAATACTAAAAAGGGCGCTAAGTCATACGACACTGAAGACATCGCAGTGTCTCCATCCTATTTGCAAGCCTTCGCTTCTTTACTTGTCTGCTTTTTGAAATAATGTCCACAATAATGGAACAGCCTTTCTATCATGACGACACGTTTCTCTCTGCTTATGGTCATTCAGGCGCCGCCCTGCACGACTACAAGCTCCTCAAGCAGAACATGAACTTGAACTTCGCCGAGTCATATCGAAACCAAAACATCAAATCTCACCTGAGCCGCGAGAGCGAATTCTATCCCGCGAGCGCAGGGGACGCTGCTGGCTCGCTCAAGCTCGCCTCTCCGGAACTGGAGCGACTGATCATCCAGGGTAACGGGGTCATCACTACAACGCCAACACCCGGCCAGTATTTCTACAGCAGGGGGATCACAGAGGAGCAAGAGGGCTTCGCTGACGGCTTCGTCAAAGCACTGGACGATCTCCACAAGATGAACCAGATGCCACCGCCAAACGTATCCATCGGAAACGGCGGGGGGTCCACGTGCCCCCCAGTGGCCTCCTCTGTCTTTGGGTCATCCATGCAGCCGGAGCACCTTGAGTACACCACCCTGAACAGCTGCACCACCCCGAACACTAACTTGACCTCCGTGTCCAGCTACCCCTCCGCCACCATCAGCTACCTGCCCCATCAGTACCAGCACCACCAGGCCTCCCACCACTTCCAGCACTCTTTGACTGGAGCCAGTCTGCACACACAGCGCTTTGGCGGCATGAAAGAGGAGCCACAGACCGTTCCTGACATGCAGAGCAGCGACGGTTCCCCACCCATGTCCCCAATCAACATGGAGAACCAGGAGCGCATCAAGGCTGAGCGGAAGAGGCTGAGGAACCGGCTGGCTGCGACCAAGTGCCGGCGGCGCAAGCTTGAGCGCATCTCACGTCTTGAAGACAAGGTGAAAGGACTCAAGACTGACAATGCAGGGCTCTCGAGCACCGCTTCAGTCCTGCGCGATCAGGTGGCCCAGCTGAAGCAGAAAGTCATGACACATGTCAACAGCGGCTGTCAGCTGATGATCACGTCCAAGATCAAGTCCTATTAATGACGATGGACAGTTAACACTGGAAAAAAGGGATGGGGTGGAGGGGGGTGGGGGCATCTACAGCACTGGGCACTGGGACAGATATCATTAGGCTATCAATGTAGACAAACATCTTTATGTTTTCATGTTGAAAATATGAGTTTTGTTAACTTTGCATTGGAGAATGAGATTTGTTAATGGTTTCTTTTCCATAAATAGTAGAAACCATGAACAACATAAGAACACTCGGTACATGTTTATGAGTTGAAGTGTCATCTCGTTGGCTTTGCCTGTTTACAGTTTTCCTTTGACAATTGTCATTCCATTGTAAGTTATTTTTTTGTGTCAGGTTGATCCTGATAATGTCTTTTTGTACTTGTACAGTAAATATATTATATATATTAAGTAAATATGTTGAAATATATAACCTATGTGCAGTCTTTTTCTTTTCTGGCCAATTTGAAATGGGATTTGTTTCAAACTTCAGCTACCTTTACCTTAAAAAAAGCAGGACTGTTTACACAATAACTGAGGCACCCACGTATTTTAATGAGTTATATTTCCAGCTATTTTAATTCAGCCTACATTAATGTTACAACAGAAGCAGGCCTTGACGTCGGTGACGTTTCGCGCATTGGTTGTTTCCCGTACTGACGTACAGACGTATGTCCATATATGGGCTTTTTCTTTTTGTCGTACGTCATACGAAGGAAAGGTTTCCGGGAACCCCCACCCACATTGCCAGTCACACCGCGGTATAGAGATGCGAATATGCCGGCAGATTAAATGGTCAAAAGAGTCTATAACAGTTTGGGGAGTTTCCCCCAAACGCTCTTGGCCGCTTTTAAGTTCCCATAACAACTGCTGTGAGAATTAAAACGAAGATAAAAATAGAACTTCAAAAGGCAGAATTTCCATAGGCCAAAAATATGGTGTTGAAGCGGACAGTTCAAAGGAAAATAATGCAGAAAACAGAGCCAACGATATGAATAGTTAAATATCGTAAAATGGTTAACAAAGACATAAAGCCAATTCCAACACAGCCAGTGTAACATCTAAGGGAAAAAACTACATAAAATTGACTAAAACCATGATATCTGGCATTCGAGATATCTAGAAATGGAACAGAAATAGGATGCAAGCCTGTTTAAATAACGATGTCGATTCTTGGCGATTACATAGAAAGTTTAACAAGAATGCCCATGAAAAACATGCACCAACATGCCAAAAACTCAGTGTCATCCAATACATAAATCTCAATAAATACTATTGCTCCACCTAGTGGACATTATTTAATCAGAGTAATGACAAAGCACAAATCCTTCAATTTGGTTCCTTCAACTTGGTTTATTTGTCAGACACCAAACACTGGCAACATGTTCTAAAGGCAAATCATTTTCACGGTGGTAATATTGTGATGGTAAACTGATTCAGTTAACAATTCTGAGGTACAAAATACTTTTAATGTAATACTTAAAGAAAACTGACAAATACATTTCAGTGCTTGGGACTATATATATTTTTTCCTCCTACCAGTAGTTTATCATTCACACTTCATTTAAAAAGGTGGAACGACAACAAGAGTAGATAACAGATTCTTTCAACAAAACGATAACATGTAAGCGTGTGTGATTCACTGGACGCCAAGACTGCTGAGTGGGAAGGTAGAGTTGAGAGAAGCTCCCATGTGAAGGTTAAGTGCTTGAATGACGTGGTCGAGAGCGAGAGGCTCGGAGGTTTTACTGTTTGGAGAAGAACTCCTTGCTCTTCTGTACATCGGGGACGATGGTGTCACTTCCTGGCTTCCAGCCGGCGGGGCACACTGCACAGAAAAGGGGGCGGGGCCATGAGCGACTGACACCCACTTTAAACATGCAGGTGGCGTAAAAAACCCTTAAGCTGTCGTTTAATAAGACGTGTGATCTGTCAATCAGCCAGATGGCTCCGCCTCTCCGGGACCCACTCACCCTCTCCGTATTTGTCGGTGTGCTGGAAGGCCTGGACCAGGCGCAGCGTCTCATCCACAGAGCGGCCGACGGGCAGGTCGTTGATGGTGATCTGCCTCAAGATGCCCTTGTCGTCAATCACAAACAGACCCCTAAGGAGGGACGAGAGAGGTAGAGAAAGAGGGAGGAGGATGAAGAGAGAGGGAGAGAATGACAGAGATAACGAGAGTCAGAGCGGTGGAGAAACAGGACACGTTCTCACCTGTGATTTGGAGTCCCTTCACTGTGATCGTTTTAACTGCAACGTTGTGAGTGCATGACCACACCTGTAATCCCACACTGCTGTTGTCACTGACCTGTATGCGATTCCGTCCTCCTCCTTCAGCACCCCATAGTCCCTGGAGATGGACTGGGTGAGGTCGGCCACAAGGGGGATGTTCATAGGGCCCAGGCCTCCCTGCTTCCTGGGTGTGTTGATCCTGGGACAGTGGACACCATGATTAGAGCGCTTGTTACAACCGGCAGCACTTTTTAACCACCGCTGCAGTTCATAAAAGCTGATGCAGGTGGAATTAGACTTTGTCGACTGTTTGGAGTGAGTTTAATTTTCGCAGTGCAGATCTGATCTTGACTAGGCAGTTCTACACTTGATCTTAGTACGTCATGAATGACCATAAGACATCCAAATGTCCTTTTAATTAGCTAAATAGCTCAAGCTGAAATTCTTCAGGTAATGATATTGCATCTTCCAATGCCACCTAATAAACTTAAGCAAGCTGGAAAGACCAAGGTGACAGTTATGGTGATATCAGGAAAGTGTCTTATCACCTTTGTGCAGAGTAACAGAAGATATAACATGAGTGGGTGGGACCTACAAACATGCTCTTCTGGACAGGTCGTAACCAATCACAGGTTGGAAAAAAAATACC
This sequence comes from Protosalanx chinensis, assembly GCA_030340685.1. NCBI lineage: Eukaryota > Metazoa > Chordata > Actinopteri > Osmeriformes > Salangidae > Protosalanx > Protosalanx chinensis. The sequence goes on along the minus strand of CM059342.1, from coordinate 2,287,003 downwards.
TATCCTATCAATAAAAAGATAAGAAACTAATGTTTTGTTGTGTTATGTTATTCAGCAACAGTGACTATTTTTCCTGTTTGGTAAAATGTTACATTTTTTCCCAAACATTCATACACTGTTCACATAAACAGAAAGTAATTTTCTAGTCCTTTCCATTGTTCACTCCAACTCCCAGAACTCACCATGCCAGGTGACTGAAGTGGGAGTCTGTGGAGGCGGCGATGACCTCACAACCAATCTTACGGAAGTCAGCGGCTCTGTCGCTGAAGGCCACAATCTCCGTAGGGCAAACAAAGGTGAAGTCCAGAGGGTAGAAGAAGAATACAACATACTTCCCTAGAGAGGAGATAGAGAGAGAGCACAATAAAAAGAGGGAAAGGAGGGGTCAGTGAAAGAGCGTAGGGTAGAAATGGGTTCCCTTAGTATGTTACAATTCCCAAAACTGCCTTTGCAAGTGCAAAGAAGTGCAAAGAAGTCCTTCGCCAATAAGACTGCTAACCGTTTCCCAGGGAAAGAGACCAACAAGACTGCCAACTGTTTCCCTGGCAAAGGGACTGGCATGATTGAGAATGAGCCTGCTTACCTTGGTAGTCGGACAGCTGAATGTCTTTGAACTGTCCATCCACTACGGCCGTGGCTTTGAACTGGGGGGCAGCCTGGCCAATCTTGGCATTGCCTGATGACATGGTTACGGTGGCTCACTGGCAAAGACAGGCGGTTAGGTCAACAGTCCACACACAGCTTTGAACTTCAACACTGCTCTGTGGGAGGAGTTGGTCAATAGGCTGTTCAAACTAAGCCACATTTTGGTCAAGATCGATTGAAAAGGGTACTTCAAACCTAAATGAACGGCTGCATGAACATGGCGGTGATATGACTTGTTAAAATAATTCCCAGCCTTTGGCCTTCTAGGCTCTTAGATTTATTAGAGTATAAGAGTATTAGCACAAAGCTGGGTCAGTGAAGCAAACCAAGCCTGATCACATGTTAGTCAGTTGTTCAGGGGATTGGGGGGGAGAAGGAAAAAAAACGTTTGACTTGCATAAGAAGGAGATGTGAAATATGAGTTAATATCCAAATCTAAATCATGCATTTTAAAGATTTCTCTGTAACCTGAGGGAGCCCAATTATCTACTACTGGATGGCGCACCATCATAAATCTGATCCATAAAACGCTTTACTGAGTAATTCCTTTGATGCAATCTCTGACGGAGAGCGAGTGACATCGCAATTTACTCTTTACAGTTAGTTTGCACTCTTGGTTTGGCTGGGTATAACTGCAACGAATGTAAGATTATCTAATTGTACAGCAGGAATTTCACATTAAAAACAGTCAATGCGTTCCCTTTACAAATAGTTAACGTGCTAAATCATTAAAATAACCTGTCACACGTCATCTATAGACTCTAGCACAACAGTGCAAGTGTCAAAGGGGCAAAGACCGATGCAGATATCTAGAGAGGCCCAAGTCAAGAGAGGGGAGGAGGATTTGTCCTCCATTCGATTTCTTTTGTTTGCTGCACTGCTGCACACAAATTGACCAATAGCATAGACTTTTAATAAAATGCAAGCAATGCATATGAAATAGCTCATTCAAAACATATGAATAACGACAATCAGACGGAATAAACACATCATATACTTACGTTTTTTAAGAACTGAAGTGTAGTTTGGAAATGTTAGTTGAGCTCGAGCAGGAGAGACCGCTGCGCGTGAGTGTTGGAGACAGAGGAGCCGGAAGTGGGAAAAATTCTCCTGAACTTAATTTCAAAATAAAAGTTGTTCCCGAAGCTTAAACGAGTAGATTTCTTTTTTTCAAAATCTATGTAAACTTTCCTTTTTTAATCAGTAACAATTGAGTTTATTTTTACAGATTGATTTGGTTAAAGAAATATTTTCAGAAAAAACCTTTTGTTTAGACTCCTTTGTGTAATTTATCAAAGATGTGACCCGGAAGTGCTTTGGATCGGTGGCTGCACACAATCCCAGCTGGCATATCAAGAACATAATATTCCATATTCCGTGAGTTTAAACATATATTTGATTGCATATAGATTATTAATGAACATACACAGGCGTACACAATTTGCAGCAGTTAGCTAGAGCCCAACAGTATGATTCAGTCCAGTGATAAGCGCTTATTTGTTAGCTAACTAGCTAGTTAATGTCATATTTTAGCTATTTTAGCTAGCTGCACTTGCTACACCAGCTAACTAAACAACAACACACTAATCAATCAATCAATGTATTATTATTATTATTTTCTAAGGGATCTAAGGGATAGATAACTCATTCAAACGTGTGATTGAATGACACATCATGCTGGTGCAACCATCTTAATGTCTCTCATTTAGCTGGGCTAGCTAGAATAAAGTGTTTAGTCTATAATAAGTCAGTTTCTTTCAGAACGTCTTGAGATGCGTGTGTTTGTGTGTGTGTGTGTGATCATGGAAAATATCAAAGCTTTAGACCTTTCAGAAATTGATTCTAACTCCAGCACTCCCTAACTCACTGTCATTTAATACGTCAGATGCTGACATTACTGCTACTCAAGTGTTTAATACTTTTCTCTCTCTCTCTCTCTCTGATGTTGAAAGGAGCAGTAAATATTAGGACAGGTCTGTCATCAAACCTGGAATCAAACCCAACAAGATGTCCACAGCCACGGACACTAAAGGTGAGAGGTCATCTGTGGGCGTGGCATGCATGTATACAAATACAAACCTTAACAGACTGGTGAGGTTCATGGATGAACCTTTAGAAAACGAGATGATTTTATAAAACGTGCGCCGAGCCTTTGATTGGTTCCTTTACATCCCGTTTCTCTGTATTTTCAACCCGTCTCACAGCGTCTTCGGGCCCGGTCATGTGTGAGGTGTGCGGGACCTACTTCGAGTCCCGCCGCGGCCTCTCCAGCCACGCCCGCCTGCACCTGCGCCAGCTGGGAGTGACCCTGTCAGAGACGAGCGGCGCCCCCATCAGCCTCCTCTACCGCATCGTCCAGGAGCGAGATGGCCCCCTCCCAGACCATCTCCTCACGCCTCCCTCGTCCACGTCCTCGACCGCCTCGACGAAGAAAACCGCGACCAAGGAAAAACGCTCCTCCTCTTCCTCCGCCTCCAAGACCGTGGCGAAAGTTGTGACGCTGCCCAAACCAAAAACTTCTTCTCAGGGTTCCCCGGTTTCAGCAGCACTGACAGGCTCGCCGCCCGCCTCCTCGCCGCCCGCCACGAAGGCCAATCCCCTGCCCAGCCCTGTCTCCTCCTTACTCCTCCCCTCTCTACCAATCAAGGCCTTGGAAGCCAAAATCACGGTTCCTAAGACAACCACACCCTCTGCCAAGCCCCTCTGGGCTCCGCAGGAGACCGACGCCCCCCTCACCTTGGGTAGGTTATAGCAACGTAGTCCTCTCTGTTCTCCTGGGAATAGTGTTGGGTTTGTGTCTAAACAGATTTTCACTTGGTTGTAAATGTATAATTGAAGTTAACTAACTTGTACATACAGTTCGAACATACAATATAGCAAACTACTATACAGTCTACATTTGAATGAAACGCCTGACAATAAATGACCCCCCCCTTTCCTCCGTACCGCAGCCATGAACAGCAACGACGAGGTGCACGTGTGCCAGCTTTGTGGCGCCTGGTACGAGACGCGCAAGGGCCTCTCCAGCCACGTCCGCGCCCACCTTCGCCAGTTTGGCATCACGGAGAACACTCAGACCAGGGGCGGACCCATCGAGCTCCTTCACCAGATCATGGACGCTGAGGACCTCAAGCCGATAGGCGGCGGCAGGAAGCAGGACGCCCCCAGCCAGCACACGCCCACTAAGTCGCCGGCGAAGCGGCCCTCGGGGGCGTCGCCCCCAGGACAAGGCGGCGCACTCAAAGGGTTGCCGCCGTCCCCTCTTCTGCCTGCCCGGAAACGACCCAAGCTTCCTGGGACGGATGAAGCCCTCACACACGACTACATGTTTAGTACTGGTGAGTTAATCCAATAAGGTTCATTTTCTTATATTTACAGATACAAGCAGTTTTATAAATGGTACCTACCGAATGAGCTGCATTTTTTGACACAATGGCAGATGATTGTTGTTCTATCCAGTTGGAATGAGCAAGTAAAAGTTGAGTGAAATCTCCTTCCCTGTTGTTTTTCCTCAGGCGCTGCAGCCCCCGCCAAGGTCTTCACCTGCATCCTCTGTGGGGAGGAGTTTGAGAACCGTAAGGGCCTGGCCAGCCACTCCCGCTCCCACCTTCGCCAGCTGGGCGTCACTGACCTCCTGGGGAAAGCCTCCGCCATCGACACCGTCCAACAGCTTGTTACCAGCGGCGTGTTAGCGGCCACTAACCCTGTCAGCGCTAAAGTTACCTCCCCGGCGCCTGCTCCGACTCCTAGCCCGGTTGGGTCCCCTGAGGGCCCCCCCAGAACCGAGGTCCGCGGGCCCCGGGCAAAAAAAGGCACCAGGCTAGCCGTGCCCAAACCTGAGCCTTTGGAAGTCCAGGTGTGTGATGTCGGGACTCTGGATGAGCTGGAGGGAGGCAAATCTGTCTCTCCCTCTCAGAGATGGTCAGGCCCTTCTGGAAGCACTCAGTCCCTCAATACCTCAGGTACAGGAAGTCTCAGCTGTCTCATTGTTCTACCAACTGTGATCCAAACTCAATTTCAACCAATATCTCTCTCTTCCTCCTCGTTCCGCTCAGCCTCCGACCTGTCGGCCATCCCCATAATCCCGTGTGAGTTCTGCGGCCAGTTCTTCGACAGCCGCAAGGCCCTCTCCTGTCATGCTCGCGCTCACCTCCGCCAGCTGGGCATCACCTGGTCCCTCAACGAGTCTCCCATCGACACCCTCCAGGAGGTCATGCTGAAAGGGGACGTCAAGAGGGAGCTCCACGGCGGGCCCAGCCCAGCCTGGACCCATCCCCCGTGGGCCCCCCAGGTTCCCAAAAGGTCCCTAGACGGGCCTTCTGTGGAGCAGCCTTCCCCCAAGACGATCACCCCTCCCCTGGATTTCTCCCTAAAAGAGAAGTTCTCTCCGGATAAAAGCTCTGGTGAGCTGCACTTAACACTAGTGTACAGCTAAAGAGGTGTTAATGCTTCTATTTGCAGATAGTTTCCATTGTCCAGTAGCAGTAGTGTCAGATATCGAGTTATTTAAGAAGCTGACCCTCTAAAACTTGTCTGACCTACATATATGTTTGAGATGTAACCAAGGGAGCAAATAAAGTAGGAATTGAAAATCTACATGGACATGGATTGTCGAATATCCAGAATTATATTATATATTTTGTTAATAATTATATTAACAGAATCCTTGCCACCTATCAATTATTAAACGTAAAAATAAATAAATATTAAACTTCACTTTTCTCTCTTCACCTCAGCCCATACAGACCATTGCTGTGAGCTGTGTGGCTTCGACTTTGAGAACCGCAAGGCGCTGGCCAGCCACGCTCGCGCCCACCTGCGGCAGCTGGGCGTGGTGGAGAAGGGAGAGGGCGTGAAGGGCTCCCCCATCGAGATCCTCACCCAGTGGATCCAGAGAGAGCCGGCCAAGGTGGCCGAGATCACCCGGCGCTACCGCGTGGGAGACCTGCACATCAAGAAGGTGAGGCCTCTCCACTGGTCCACTCAGGTTAGAAATGACACAAGAGAAGAGAGATGACAGTGGAAATACAGAGCAGGGCAGAATTATCTGGCACCCAAAAATGAATAAATATTGTATCTCATTTATTTATATTTCTGCCTTCCGTATTTATTTTTATTATATTTTTTTTAACTGTGCCTAAGACAAACAAACAAATTCTGTCAAGCATTTGAGCTGCAGTACATATTAGATTAGATTAGATTCAACTTTAATGTAATTACACAGGTACAAGTACAGGGTAACGAAATACAGTTAGCATCCAACCAGAAGTGCAAAACAGTTATTACAACAGAATATAATAAATACTAGTATACTCAGAATATACATAGTATGAACAGTATAATCAGATTATACAGGGTATGTACAGATTAATGTGATTTGAGACAAATGTACAGCTGTATAGTACAAGATGCTACAGTATTAAACAGACATTACAGGGTTGCATGTATGTACAGTTATATATATTATATTCAGCCTCTAATGGCTGACCTGATACTTCATGTGGATGAATCCTTTTTCCAACACCACCCCTCCCTCTCTTCTCTTCTGTAGAGACTGGCCCACCTTTCCCCTCCATCAATGAAGTTGGAGTCTGTACCCTCGGGTTCCCAGAAGGCTATGGGGCTTCAGCTGGGCCGCCGGGCAGGCCGTGAGGTGGTGGGGGTCTCTGCGGGGTCTCCCAAAGCTTTCCAGGAGCGTTCCCACCACACACACATGGGTCACCAGCACACTCTAAAACACAACCAAATACAGAGCAGCCGGGGTGACCTCAGCATGCGCTCGCCTAGAGGTGAGAGAAAATACACACACACACACAAAAACACACAAACACTGACAAACTTTATCTCCAGTACATTCTTCTTTTTTTCTCAAATTTCCAGGTTTTGACCGGCGTCCTCTTAAGACTCCGGGCTCCACAGAGGACGGAGAAGGGGACTCCAATTCCCAGCAGCCCTCTCGGTCCGGTAACATCCCTGCCCTGCTGCCCAGGCCTCCTCTCACTCCCCTGGTCAAGCTGGTGGGAAAAATCTATTCCCTCAAGTGCAGGTTAGTCTGTGTCTAAATCTCTTCGCTCAGAGATCAGAGTACAAGGATCACATAAATAAAAACTAAACAGAACCCTCTTTCACACCCTGTCTGGAAGGTTCTGCGAGGAGGTGTTCCACGGGCCTTGCTCGGTCCAGGAGGACTGGATCCGACACCTCCAGAAGCACATCCTGAACATGAGCTTCAACAAGCCCTCCCCACACCCCACCCCCAGCCAGGACCCCCATCCCATGGTCCCAGGCCTGGTCCCTGTCCCCTCCGTCATCCCATCCACCATGTCCCCGGTTCTCCTGGGCCCGCTGACGGTCTAGAACCCCTCCTGGCACGATCCAGGGGACTGAACTCCCCAACTAACATTGTCACTACTACCATCTCTCATGGCAAAAACATGATAATTTGCCATTGAAACTGATTTATTTTGAGTGTCAGCTCTCTCGAACCTTCTCAGGGTGGGAGTATCTACTGTAAACATGTGGAAAACCGGACTAGCTGTGTGAAAGAATACACTTAAATCATCCTCTTCAATTAATGTGCACTTATGAGATTAAAGTTACAGCAAGAAACAAAAGGACTGTACATAAATGACAATAGGGCCTATTTTTTTTGCTGTAGAACCTCCTGTAGTACCTCCATCGCGCTGGTAGAGGGCATCCCTGAGCCATGATAGCCAATCTCCACTAACGAGCACTCAGGAATGGAGTTTCGTGGTCACAAGGGTTATGTTTTTACAACAGTTTTCAACTGTATTCAAAAGTGCACCATTGCCTAGCAAGAGTGCATTCTAAAACTTTAACTGTGTTCTTATTTTTTTTCTGCTGATATTGCACTTTGGGGAAGGGGGTGATGTCACCATGTAATGCATTAATGGTTTTGAATAGAGCAATTTCAACAGGCAATAGTGAGTGAAATGAGATGGGGATGATTGATTTAAGTGTACTGCAGTTACCATGGTCGTTGAATACATTACTGTTGGCATGGACTGTTTCTCAGAAACCTGCTATCATGAAACTGTAAAAAATACTAGATTCCCTGAAGGATGTTGAGTGTTGGATTATTTACTCTACAAAAGTTTGTAATCATCTTTTTTAGGATGTTATGTCTTTTAAATGTTATCTAATTAGCTTTGGAAATAAAGATGGGATATTTTCCAACCTATAATTTCAGAATTTGCATGTTGTACAAAATAGGATGTTAACGTCTTTCAAGGTGTGAATTACAGCTCTTGCTACCTCATGTTTAGATTGCTAAACAAACAAGAACCACAATGTCCTTTTCGTATAATCAAACGAAACAAAAGTGGACCTTCAAGTGTTTGAATCCATCACCAACATGCTCTCAAAATTCTTCTTTCAAAACAACCTTCCTCAATTGTTACCTCAGAGAAGACAAACCCTGTAATTCTCCTTTCCTCTTCTCAAAACCTCATTTATGTTTGTCCAATGTCAAAACGTTAGCCCCTTTTCAACCTAAGACCCCAGTGTTGAATGCTGAAACTTTAATTAATGTTATGTCTGTGAAATGTCAGTATAATACAGAAGATTGCCAGCTCCTTACAAAAGCCCATAACCAGACTGGATAATGGAGTTCATTATCAATGGAGAGTTCAATGTTCAAACAAGTCAGACTTTAACAACGGGATAAAATAACTGGGCTTGTCTACTGCTCAATCTTCCTTAGTTTCTAAGCTCAGACCAGTGTCTCCATATCCTCCACACACAGACACCCCGAGTGTGTATTTTCCTTACTGTGGCCTCGCGTCATCAGCACGCTTCATCTCTCCGTCTGTGTAAATCAAGACGTGTGGCCTCTTCTGTGTGCTGCAGTTTCTCACATCCTTACTTCATTACCATGAGCGCCGGTTCATCAATCTTCCTGAGATCCTGAGGGAGAAAAAAGTGGTTTAAGTGACAGGTTTTAGTTTTCTAGCTTGGCCAGCAGTCCTCCGGGACATACATAAAATTATAAACCTTTGGCAGCCATTTTATCGTCTTGCTGCTTGAGGGCAGGTTGTTGAACTTGATTTAGCTGTGGTAATGGGGGTTAGATAGTGATGTGTTACAGAATTTGCATTCGTATTGGGGCTAATTAAATAGATTTGCAGGTGGTGAAGACATAAGGATCGAATCTTTCACAGTGAATTAGCATGAAGGCCAGAAGGCCTCCCAATACACAAATTCATTCATAAACACCTGTCCCCATCCACACATTAGGCCCTTCATGTACCGGACATTAACCAGACGCTGAGGGTCTCTGGTGAATTGATGAGAGAGCAACCAGGGAGTCAGAGACAGGAACGAGAGGCCTCGCTTACAGGCTTCCATACCATAGTGACGCTCTGTTTTCAGCAGGGCCGCTTCTAGAATTGATTTAGCATTGCTAAATCCATTCTCACTTCCCAGACGGCGAGGCCCGCAACAACGCTTCCCCAAGGACCTCTCCTCACCGCCTCGCTCCCAAACGACCCCGTTTTAAAGCCCTGCTCATTCCATACTCCTTGACCTCGCTGTTTCTGTGAATACCGTTTTGCCGTTCAAGCACTTGAAGCTCATTCAAGGGGCTGGAAATGGTGGCAAGGGAGGAAGAGAGAGAGCGGCTAGTCTGCCAAAAGCATACGGCAGATGAATCATTGCTTTTTATCTGGAAGCTGCCATTTCTGGGTGGACAGATGGAAATGTACACGGCCATCACAATGATGACTGACGGTTCAATTACTGTTTGAACAGGGGACCCTTTCATGTCCCAGTTCTCCATCCTGGCGCTCTTGGAAGGAGTGGACTGAGACTTCTGGATAGTTCTGTAGCCCATCCAACACGTTGGGTCTCTACTCTCTAATCCTGCGTTTGCGGCTTCTTTGGGGTTTTGGGTGTTTTACTTTCATGGAGGTCCATCACAGGTATATAAAAAAAAAACGTCTGCAGCCCTTTAATATCTAATTTACCCACAAACCGAAGGCATCGTACATCACTGATGGTGCCAGGTAACTAATAATCGGATCCTCCCGCCCTTCGTGATACTCTATACTGTATCTCCATCAAAGATGTTCTCCTGGAGTCTGACAAAATCCATACGTCTGGATACTCACGCTTCTACATAGTTTCGTTTGTATGTTATCCTAATCAAGGAGACCAAACGTTGTCCGCTTGAGTGTTTGGACGAGGAAGAGAGGACTCACTGGAGCGCTGCCACAACCCTTTAATCATCTGCCGTAATGACACATGGGGTTGGATAGTAATATCTAGACAGCCGTTGTACTGTATGATAGGGGTATTTTTAGTAGCAGTATCAAAGGGGCTGTTGTAGAAGTTCAGGGAAGTGTTTCTGCGAGTCTGGACTATGATGAGCGTCTGCGTAAAACTGTCTGACTCCTTGACAACGGCACTGATGCTGTGCCTCAAAGCCAAATAGATCTGCTGAGGGACAGGCTCCATATTTGTGTGATTGAGAGCTCGTGCAATCTCGTCTGCGCTGGAAGAAATTGAGTAGGATTTGTTCTTCATCCCTTTCACCAGGTTTGAAGACCCTGAGTCTCAACTGTCATATTTCCTAGTGTGCCTGGATTTCTTGGCAGTGCTCTGATTTCTCACACGGTCTGTTGCTTTGTGATCAAAGACAAAGGAAGGATTCTCTCAGCTTGGTCCTCAGTCCTGTTTGTGTTTCTTGATAGTCAAAAAAAAATTGTCTCCTCTCATGTTTCTCACTACCAGATGGACGGTAAAAAGCGGGGTCATCGGAAACAAAATACAGCCGGCGATGACATCCTGTGTGTTTATTTGTTTTTCTCGTCAGCCTTCTGGAGACGTTACAAAACAAACACACACATGCTGGCTTAGAAGAGAGACGTTTTTGTTGAAGAACCAAAGCTTGAAGAAACAGGCACAGAAGATTCCAAAGGAAGATTCTCAGCAGTGTATCAGTGACTAAGTGAACTGTACACAATGTCCATGGAAAATGAATTAAATGCTAACATTTGGTGAAATTATTCCTTATAATTTAATAATATGATGTTATATAATTTAAATTAGATGTACAAATTCTACACTGTAAAGAGCTTGTCAAATGCAAACAACACTTGGGGGCAAGCTAACTTCCTCGTCATGGAACCGACTAAGTCCTTGGTACTTTGTACTGTAATACCTTCAGGATATGAGGTCAATCTCCGGTTGCACTGCCATGATGACATGCTCAAAATCTCCTGACACCGGACACCAAGGATCAGCCCCCAGTATTCTTCCCAGGGGGCTGTGCGGCTGCTCATCAAAACAACCAAGGTGGTCAGGTGACCTAGAGGTCTTCTCCTATGATCCCAAATGACTCTGAGGTAAAGTTTTGCGTATCAAATTGACTGTAAGAATGAAGAAACCCAAACCGAGGTTTCATCTTTAACTTTATTCAGCTCGGAGATCCGTGTCTAACGGTTCCTCCTGTTCTGGACTAAGAAAGTGGTTTAGTTGGGAAGAAAAGTGCCTCCTGGGTCTGCAGCTAGACAGATGACACCTTCCTAAAACAGGGTGGAGATCACAGACTGTTCTATCAGACACACAGAGCTCAGGGCCTGAAGCAGACTGCTCAGTCACATAGTGTGCATGGCGAGGATAGAGAAACACACATTCAGCAGGTCAGCCAGACGGGAGGGACAGAGGAAACAGAACATTATCGAGCACTGATCAAGATCAATTTGCCGCAACGAAAGTGATACTCGGAGGGATCCAACGACGTTCCACAACCTCTGTCGGTTCTGTCTGTGACATGTCCCCTTCTTGCAGAGACAGATATTGAAACGTGGGTTCTCAAGGGGAAAAATAAGGGTTTTCACACAGCTGGTTGATGGATTCACTTTGGAATCACACACTGTTCACTCTTTACAGAAAAGAGGGAATGCACAAGTCTTTCCAAAGTTGTCTCTCTTTTCCCCATACCCTCATCAGTTGATTTCTAGAGAATAGGCTTGCGTGGGAGGAATAGCGAGACATATTTCACTAGGTGATGCTGCATCGTGCCAACACAACTTATGATGCAAAGCAGGACACCAGAGATGCCAAGAAGCCACACATCAAGAGAAGGGGCTTCTGCAGGAACGGGGGCACTGCTTTCAGTATAGAGGTGAAGGCAGTGGGGGTCAGACCCGACTAGACAAGCCCACATTCCTCTCTATTACAGAACTCTATTGGATATGGAAACATCACGTTTTTTGGGGGCGGCGTTTCCAAATGTGTTTTCAATTAAATTGATGGCTCGTGAAATTAAGAGCAATTTCTGCCAACAATGATTAAGCATATCTGCATAACTCTTGAGATATGGTGAACATATCTCAATAGAAAATATATAGATAAACAGCAGTGGACAATATACAGAGACCATCTACAATCGCTAGTTTTCCACTGATGACAGATTTAAAGGTTTCAGGGTTTCCCTCTTGAGTTTTTTTTTACGGTAACAATCACTAAATATAGAATCGATTTTATTACTGCATTTGAGAAAAAACTTTGCAATGACTCATTGCATTAAGTGGAAACTCCAGTGAAATGTGGGTGTGATTTAGGCTCCCTTTTGTGTAACACACAACACAGAGGGCAAACGTACAGCCATCAACGCCACTCATCAACATTAACGGGGAAAGTTATTCCCGTAAAGAATGATTCACGGCAGTGAAAGCCAAATTAAAAGGATGTCGGTGGGGATGGAGAGAGAAGTGGCCAGTTCATCGCCATCTCTGGTCTATCCACCAAAAAAACAAACAACGTCCATTCTTTTCATTGCTATTCTGCCAGGGGAAAGTTTAATCGAATGTGAAAATCCTGACTAGAAGGAAACTGCTGCCTAAGCTAAATATCTTCAGTATTTGTAATACATGAAATATGGGTTGTTGAGAGTAAGTAATATATTACTCCCTGGCACTGACGTTGTGGTTTTGTAGAAAGGATTAAGGTTATGTAAACTCATATGCTATGTCGGTTCCTCTAGTCTATTATAGCTACTGCTGGCTCAGTAAAAAACATGAAAATCAATTTTCGATATGATTTGAGATGTCCTCTATCCCAGTGTTTCATTTCCATCACATTTTCTAATGAGGAGTCATTAAAGATTGATGATGGCAGAATATCACAGCTGTGGTGAACCGCACCGAGGATGTCTGAGAGAACAAGCACAAATGACCTCATCTTCCATCACGGCCAAGTACTTTATGACTAAAGTCTCAAGTCTACTATTTGACAACAAACAAATGGATGCAAATTGTCCAGTAAATGAACAGATAGAGTTCCCAGTGATAACCTGGGTTGGAATATTAAAATCCCCAAATACAACTTTTAATTATGAATGCAAAATTATCATATATTTTAATGCTTTTTTGGACATAGACAGTTGGACAGCAAATGTAGGAAGACATGCAGAAATGACTCAGACTACAGGTAACCATCATCCGAGCCACAATCAGGTTCTTTTCATGTGCCATTAGGTAAATTACGCTTGAGTCTTGGATGCGAACAGAGATTGAAATTGGCTGTTAAATAAAGGCTATTGATCTTCTGGGTTTGTCTTAGAGCCAATAGGCTTTTATAACGATAATGTGCCTGGAATGCTTCCAGGGTCCCCCAAGAGAAATAAAGGAGATTTAGCTGGTGTACGCACTCTGACAGCCACCAAAGGCCTCATTTGCTTTTCAATACACAATCCCATAATGCACCACTGATTACTAGATGCATATTCATCAATGCATATGACATATTCCATTTTGTTGTTTACTTTTATGGAACATCTTTCTTTCCATCTCCCAATGATAACCTGTAATTACAGTTACATTTATTCATTTTGTAGATGCTTTTATCCAAAGCGACTTCCAAGAGAGAGCATTCTCTACAGTTCTGAATGGTTTACGTTTTGAAAAGGCCAACTGAATTAATGATGCTGCTTTCAGGAGAGAAGGCACAAGATTTACAGGAGAGCCATTTTTAGCCAGGCGGATTTGATGACACCCCCATTAAGACACAACCAAACTGGAAAGCAGGAGGAAGAAACAGGACCCGACCGGACCCAACACACGCTCCGCTGACGTGTGGCGCCTCAGTGAGACCAGTGAGGATGTCAGGTTTAAGCCGCACACAAGATGGATGGATGGTTCCGGATTCCAAGAACTGACTCTAATTCTGTGGGATTCATCCAGCCAGACTGAGCAGAAGAAGAACTGGTTCCACCTCATTTGAAGTCAAGGTCTTAGTCTGGTTTCAACCAATTCTTCTCTGTTTCCACATAGAAAGATGCGGAGATTACAGGGTCTCCAATACGTGTCTCTGGTTGTTACATTTAGATCCTGCAACACCAAACAAGCTGTTGCATGATGATAAATAACCTGCTATAGATCAGCAGAGAGTACTGTCAAATACAGCAGAGAGTTTAATCGGACAGACCAGTGGAAGGTTCCTAAGTCAAGTGGAGTTAAATATTCTCCACCAGCATCATAATGTTTACATGAAAGAACACAGACACTGTGAATGCCTGCAAACTGATGAGGACAGGTCAGGCCAACGCACTGATTCGGTGACTCAAGTCACGGAAGTGAGAGTTTTCCAGTAAAAGATTACGGGGGTGAAAGTTATTCGTTTGAAATGAGGGGAACGTAAGCTCCTTTTAAGCAGGTGGAAGACGACGGTAGCTGTTTTGTGTGTAAACCTTTAACATTTCCCTACTATCACTCATAAAACTGAACTGAAACGCCATCGGTCGCTCTTTCACACATACAAAATGTTATTTCCCTTTTTCAAAAAGCAGGCACTGTTTCACTCTTTCATTCACTCACGCCTGCCAAAGCGAGGTTTTGAAATATTATTACTCCTTGTGTGTAATTATGGGCTCCCTTTTCAAGCTTGTTTTCAGCTGCGTATTATCATAATGACTTCCTTAACAGTTAATTTCCTTTTGAATCAAAGAGATAATAAAAGCACAGATTGTGCTTCTGTTGCCAGAGTTGAATCACGGATGAGTATCTCACAGTTGTAAACACAAGGACATGATATAATCTCTGGACCTCAGATATTCAACAGGGACACTAATCTCTAAACAAGGAATAAAACACAAAGTCGTGTTGGTCACAAAAAATGTTGTAAAACCAAAAGTAAATAAATAGTTATATTTTTGATTGTTTAGGGTGACGTTCTTTTACACGTCAAGCGTTGGCCAGCAACATCCTACTCATGTTCTTGTTTTGGTGTTTTGGCCGGGTGGACGAGCAAGGGACCCATGTGAAGTATTTGGCCCTGATATCACTATGAGTCATCAGCCCTCCTGATTGGTTCACTCTTGGACTCCTGCTGTCAAACTTTTCATCTTTACCCACTCATCTCCCAAGGTTCTGACACCAACTGCTCTTTCGCCTGATATTTACCACAGTAAAACCCCATGCTGGGTGCATCTGTGCGTCCTAAATTAGAAAGACTGGGATGATACGGATATATAGAGAACTATAACAAGAATTTATGGAAACTATCCATCCTGTTTATCTGACATCTGAGACCACACTAAACAGACTATTCCTCACTGTCTACCAAGGTTGACATGTATAAGAGAAATGGCAGCATCCGTTCCTGAGAAATAGTTTTTTGTTTATGTTGCTATGCACAAACTCTGAGAGGACATGTTGGCTTCACGTTGGCGGTTAGTTAGGAAGGGATCGATTTGAGTCAACGCAGAGAGAAGGATTATTTGCGTGGGGAGAAGACTGAGAGTGGGAGCAAATGTAAACCGTCAGATTCTTCTCTTTTCCTCCGTTTCATCCGTGTCGAATCTATTCCTGTGTCTCAGCCCCACTAATAGCTTTTCCCGTCGGCCCATATTTGTCGTCACGGAAGCTGCTGGAAACAATTGCTTAATATTTGCGGTCGCATTTACTGAGGAGTGGCTACACGGAAGATACCCCTGATTCCCACCTTTAAACCCTCAGTTTTTATGCTCCATCTTCTGTCTTTCCGCTCTCATCTTCCTCGGTCTCATGTCAATACTTTCCGTATGGTCTTTCTCTTTATGCCTCATCCACTCCTATCTCTTTGGTTCTTTATTTAGATGGCTATGAATGCCTGCCAAGACAATACATGCCCTCTATTACAGCAGTGGGATATTAACCCATTAGTCTGCTGCTTTACCACCTGCACACAATCCTCTAAGGCTGCATGTCAACAGCAGTGTGGTCGCTTCCTCGCATCCTATCCTGAGTGGAGGGCTGAAAGGAGCCAGGTCAGTGGGTTTCCACAGAAACTGAGTTGGGAGGAGCCGAGGAGACAGGAGGCGAGGAATTGAAATAAGGCTTGACCTGGCAAGAGGAGAGGACTCGAGGAGTCTTGGCATGAAACGAAGACCTGTGAGCCTCAGCGAGAACGAAAACAAGGACAAACAAGCAATACACACTGACAGGCCGTCCAAGATCCTTTACTGGCTCTTCGTCTTTTCCTTCTTCACACCCCACTCTCCCTGTGTACCCTGCCTAAGGCCCGAAAGTAACTGGGATAGGCTCCAGTCACCCGAGACCCTTAACGGGAATAAGCGGGGCCGCTAAATAAGCGTTAGATAATGAATGAATGAACATCCCGCCCTCCCACTCAATATCCTCCTCCATCTTCTCTCCCTTCGCTCCTCTGAGGAGCATAACGTCCACATGATGTATGCTTGTGGAACAGGGCCCAAAGCTGAACGAGGAGGTCCACTGCTGCAAGTTCCAGAACCCCGGGATACTCTGAACAGAACGCTTGACCGAGACGTTACAGAGCGTGTGCCAAGCAAATGACTTAATGCCTTCTCTTGAAGCCACAAGGGACTCGTAACTACTGATTTGAGCGAAAAAAAAGGGAGAGTGATGTACGATGGGCCCTCTCCAGACGCTAAAGGGAGGTTTCTTCTTTATTTAATACAAACAGTGTCTGTTCATATCATCGGTCGGTCTAGCTTCAGATTAGTATCATTACAGATTAGCTGCGTTGGCAGCTGAATTGACCGTAGCTCAGACAGAAGCTAAGAAGCTAATTCGACAATAAATGACCAGATGATTATGGCTTTTATTGTTTCTGTATGGTTTCTGTCTACACTGGATGTTACAGTACATGTGGATTTTTTTTACGTAAAAAAGTTAAAGAAAGGGAAGAGTGCAAGATGAACCTGGTTAAGAAATTTGCGTCCATCTTCAGCCTGCAAAATTACAAGACACTCCCAGACAGGCCCAGAACAAGTAATGCACAACACATACTAATTACACAGTAAACCATTAGTCGGTTCAAATGCCCATGTCATATGGGTTACATTTACATTTACCGTAGTAGTCATTTAGCAGACGCTTCTTTCCAGAGCGATTTACAGCAAATACAGGGACATTCCCCCGGAGGCAAGTAGGTTGAAATGCCTTGGCCAAGGACACAAAGGACACATCTTGTCCCCAACTCATTGACCTCTGGGTTTTTGGGGGTTAACTATTATAACACAGGAACCTTGACTCCACAAAGCGTCTCAGTTTATCCTCTATGTCCCTTGAATGGACTTCATCCCTTTAATTTGAACTGATACTGAAATCCAACAGGTGATTCAGTCTAGCCCTCAAGGAACTTAATCTCAATTTCAGATTTTTTAAAGTAAAAACCAGCTAGACATTAATACATGCAAAAACAATGAGCGTTAAACTCTGGGCTATTTCCCGTAAAACTTCAGTGATATTTGGGACCAATTACATAAGATCACTGTTTAAGGCCTCTGGTTTTTTGTTTGAGGTCAGGTGGGTGAGTTTCTTTTTTCCTTATTTAACACACCGTATTTCAATTCATGGGAAGTTGAAAGGACGGAACCGTTGGACAAGGAGACGAGGTTCAAAGGATGTGAGCGTGCTCCCTCTGGCACCGATCCGATCTGCAGCTGTGCGCCTGAAGTCTGTCCAGGTCCAACTGACATCTGCTAACCCCTAACACAGGTCGCTCTACATCACTCCCTGCTCCAGGGTTTGGCTTATTTGTTAGCCCCTTGACTCGTTATCTCTGTTTCAAATGTACCAATAAGGACTACCAATAAGGACTTGCCTGAAATACATTTGGTTGATATACGTTTATTCTACTTCTGAATCATTTATGGTAAAATCCACTAGGTCATAAGTTAAGGTTGTGAGTCATGTACGTGGGCTGTAGTTAGAACCAAAAGCCTGGTCAATGTGCGTCAATCTTTCTTTTCAGGTGCTGGGCTAATGGATTAGCGAACCCTTGTCAAGGTTGTGACCCATTTTCACAAACATGCTGTACCAGGCTAACACCTCGCTCTCAAAACATGAGACACCTCGCTCTCTTCACTCCGATATTTCAACACCTTCCTTTCCACCTTTACAATGGACCTTGTATTGTGCTTCGATTTATGTTTTTTATGTCATTAGTCTAATGGAAAATACAGAGGCCCGCATTTTTATATTATTGTTTGAATTGGAGCTGCCTTTCCGACAGATATTGTGTGTTCGGTTAATGAAAAGTGGCCCTAATGGTTTAGGAATTACAGTCAAGGCACTATAGTGGTTAAAGCAGCGTGACCCATGTTGAATCTAATTTCCTCCCTCAGCAAATTGACCAAAATGAAATTACATTTCCTGGTGCTTGGCCCAGCAGAGTACGGTTGGATGAGAGTGGGGTTGGGGGGGCGTTGGACACGGATGAAGGTACTTTGTTTTGGTAAAACACTAGATTGGCACGGTCGTTACGTTTTCCGATTTTCCAGATCAGACACCATGAACTGTGCCATGAACTCTGTCAAATAATATTTAGGTGGTATCGCATCTTGACAGAAAACAGTTATTAGTACTACACCTATAACCATCAGGTTGATGCCACCACATGTACAGTAACCCAATACTGCTGGGTTGTTTTGGGGTCCACGGCCAGAGAGGTATGCAGAAGGGACTGAACTTTTCCCCCTTTGCTCATTTTCCCTCTCTTTTTTGTTCCGCATAGACAACATGTCCAGCCCATTCAGAGCTTTTTTTCCCCTCAAGTATTTCAACTTTATTTACACAGGTTGGATGAGGCGCAGGGCCGCACCCAGAAATCTCACGGACTGGGGATTCAAAAGTCTCCAGCCTCAGGAGTAATGTGTCTACGAGACCCGTCTGCCTCCATGCCGGGAATTTGTTTGTCTAAGAACGTCCAGTTTCTCGTCCACTTACTTTCCCCCCCCTTCAGCTCTCCATGTTTATGCATCACTTCTGCAAGGTTACATATTTTGGGGAGAGAGAGTGTGACAGTGACAGTCCCTGTGGGCAGCCCAAGGGTTCTTGGCAGACAGGGCTATGGCGGATGCTTATGCTAAGTGACTGTTTCTCAACATCTGGTATCAAAGTCCACTCCAGTCAAAACACCACAGACCTACACAACTCTCGGCTCGTTATGTGAAGATAACATCTTCGACCAGTCCAAATCACTGGGCTTTGTCAGCCAAAGACACCTTGGTTAGTGTGGGGGCCCTTATAGGTTTAATGTTTGACCCTCGGAGTGCCAATGTAATGCAATTCACTTTGCAGACAGTACAAAGGGGATTTGAACCTGTGATCTCTTGAACTACTGTCAAATGCTCTAACCACTAAGCTGCACCTTCCCTGTATGTCTTCCTACAATGTGTTTATGGGCCTCATGATTGCGGGTCAAAACATTCCTCTGAAAAAACTGCAGACGTGCTTCAGGGTTGTGCTATGGTAATGGAACGCTATCAGGGATATTAGCTTAGCTTAAGCTGTTACTGGCAGGGAACCGGGTTTTTCTCTGTCTAAACCCTCACAGGCACAAACCAATCTGGAGAGAACAGAGGCTCCTGCCTGTACAGCACTGAAACACTGGGGTATCCAGGCTAATCAAAGACACTCTCCTCGGTTGGATCTTGGACAGATTTAAAGCGGCACTGTCCGGTTTTTGCGTGAGAAAATTGTGGGGGTGATTTATAGGAGTTTCAGCAAAAGATCTGATGTACTTGGAGTCCTTCATTCCACTCGGGCTGTCTGATGAGTTCATGTTTCCAGTAAGTCAAATCTGGGCCCCTACTTGCTGAACTCTACTGAAACTCTGTAATGATTGTTAACAGAGATTCCGAAGTAATAAATGTATTCTCCTTTTTTCAATTCGCTAACCCACCTTGAGAGTACAACGGCTGTGAATGGGTTATCTTGTCATACTGGTCAAAGCCACACTCGTCCTCTCAAGAGCCATTTCTTTGAAGATAAGAGTTGGAGCGTTTTTTTATGCGATGCTGTTGACCCGATGAAGGGTTAACAACTGTCTGTAGCTAGGATACGCCATGTCCAAGACCGTAAACAGTAATTGTTTTGACGTTTAGGTTTTAGTCAGCGTCAAGTCTTGTGATATTCCCCCCAACTTTGAGGAGTTTATGGGAAAGCTGAACTAGATTTCCAAGTTAACTTTTGTAAGCGTGCCAATAGATACAGATACAGTATAATCAAGTGTGATAGGATAGACCAATAAAAAAGATCATAGAGCTAATAAATCATTTGTTATAATTGCATTAATTGTGTCTATGATGTCATATGAGTTATCTTTACAAAGAGGTGTGAGGGTTGGAGTCCGACGTGAGAGCTAAATATGAAACACATTACAGACAGAACAAACATTCTTGTATTTACAGTTCGTGCTAGGTTGTTCACTTGGTTATAAAGTTATAAATGTTAACTTTCCTTATCAATAGCACATGCTCAAAAATCTGTTTGAAAGGTGAGAAATGTAAAATGTTTGGCCAACACTTTTTACACACACGTTTGTTTGTTACAGGTGATCAACATTCTTCAATCTCCACTATGTTTTTCAGTTACTTCATTTATTTATTTTTTTATAAATTTGTTCAAACACCAAACGATGAGTCTAAAAATATTGCGGAGCCTCTTGGAATGTCGAAAGAATCCAAAGCATTTCAACGATTTTCCTTTTGATGACTACATCTTTGTCCTCTTACCCTTGACCTTTCCAATCCCTCTGGAACCCTAATTACTGTCAATCATGCAAGCTTGAGATCCGATCTAAAAGGAGATTGGTTGTTTGAACCTGAACACAGGGAGGTAGTGTTCAGTGTCCAGTGCTCTTACATGCCTGGCAGGGGAACAGCAGGGGTTATGCCGGGTGCCCATCGTTGAGAACCGCCAGAGATTCTCGCCAAACATGTGGTTCTGGTTTACATTGCACACATCTGCCAATACGTGGCAATACAGAGCCGACACACGAACAAGCAGATTAGCACAGAAACATGCTCGAGCACATGTCTACACACACATCCAATGCACATTTTTAATAGCGTACAGATCTCCGTTCCTATACGTTTAGGTTTGAGTGTCAATTTGTTTAATGAAGACACATCTATGCACACACATACACGTATGCACACACACATACCCATACACACACAGAACACACACACACTGAGATCTTCATGTTATTGTTCTCTATCATCAATGCCAGTTACATTGGCTGCCACCGTCTACTTAATTTAAGGCCACCCACCTAGAGGTATGAACAGTTTATAAAGCAAAGTGTTATGACTAAGAGCTGCAGAAAGAACACAGTGCCTTCCCTATTAGCCAGAGGAATGATACCACAGCCTGGATAGACGCATTGTTTCATCAGACAAGATGCCCATGTTCAGTCATTTAAATAAATCTCACCTACACCTGAGCATACTGATTCAAGATCATCCAGGGAGTATTTTAAAGCAAAAAATTTAGATTAAATTAGCGCTGATAAAAATCGTATGAAACCAGGCCATAACTCGTTATAAAAAGAAAGTAAATTCTTCGTTTTTGAGCTGTCTACTTAGATACTCAAAGTATGCATTCTTAAGTACTCATTTGATGGCACATTTACCTCTAATTGTGCTGATATCATGGTGAGTTACAGACAGATTGTTCTGGATGAGTATTTTGCTGCAGAACCAAAAAGGATTAAAACAAAACCGGGTCTCACCTACTCATAAGAACAAGAATCACAAATAACAACATGACATGAAAGGTATTTGGCACTGTGCGCCATCTATAAGATAGAATGTGATCAACAGCCAACATACCACATACACACTGATAAGCTACTGAAACACCCTGCTGGAGGATGAGGACGTTGCGTAACAGGTGTAGAGCTTCCTCTCAATCTTGCCCATTTCGGGTTTCAAAATGAGGTCTTATACAGTTGCATCACAATACAGTTACTGAGGTATAACTCATCAACTAAAGCGACAGTTAGGGAGAGCCTTGCAGCGCTGCCTGTTTAACAGTCAGAACATTACACAGCACAAGAGCAGACATGTTGAAACAGGGTGAGGATACCTCAGCTGGAGGGGGAACTCACTCGATCACAGCTTATTTTGGACCTTGAGTGATCCTCATGGTGGGCCGACCGTAATATCGCACGTCTCTCGGTTCTTTCCCCCTCCCCAATCCACAGCTCTTTTATTTATTTTGACTGCTGATGTATTTATGACCAAATCAATCTAATGTATGATGTTCAGTCCTGCCCACAATAAACCAGAATGCCTTTCCTGACACTTACCCATGAAAACCTTTTAATTGTTCAATCAGTGTGCTGTGATTTATACCGCTGTGTAAATAGAGGTCGAGCAGCTAACAGCAGAGCCACTTGTACTCACAGGTGGGGGGTTTCAGGAAGCACAACATGATAAATATTGACAGACCCCCTCCGTGTTATTAAAGGCAATGGGCTGGAACACTGAGAAAGAGGCTGTTCAACAAAGCGTCTATGAGAGAGTTAGAACGGGAAGAGACCAGGGGTTTTCAGAGTGAGTGAATCATGCTACCTATTCAGACTAGCTTACATCCACCACCTTGTTCAAACAAACCTTTGCTAACCACTTCTAAACAACACAGGGGGGTCAGATGGCTCAACGGGTTAAGGCGTTGGCCTCATGATCAGAAGGTTGTGAGATCGAGCCCCCGCTGTGGCTCTATGACATTGTGTCCTTGGGCAAGGCACTTCACCCTACTTGCCTCAGGGGAAAAATTGTCCCTGTACTTAATGTAAGTCGCTTTGGATAAAAGTGTCTGCTAAATATGTAAATGTAAACACAGTATCGTAGTGGTGCATGTAAAACAGTGGTAGTGATGCTAGTTGGCAAGTCTCCAGATTCCTACAAAAGTGACATTCATACATTTCTCCGACCTGCGAACCTTTCGGAGCCAAGCAAAACAAAAAGTAATTGCGCCACTTCCTGTCAATAGTTTGCACAACTACTGCACTGGGCTGCATGCTGAGAAAGAGGGGGATTCTTCTTCATCCATGTGCTCCACATGCTCAAGTCACTGATCTGACTGACATGTCCACGTGAGCGGACTCCCCACATCTGAGCTCTCGCTTTCTAATTCCTCCCCGGTTATTTTAGACAATTATCCCCCCCTTTGAAATTCTGCAGCCGTCTGCTCCCATCTGGCTGCCGGTTAATGGCTATGTGTGGTCAGTTCAGGGGCTAGTTTGTCTTTATTAGACACTTCTCTGTGCACCCCCAGGGTTCTTAAGGTAATCATTCGGCATTGATGTCTGACTGCCTCAGCAATGGTCACCAAATAGTATTATCAGGGTCATGCCCATGTCCAGAGTCAACATGTTGGTCTATGAGAAACTCATCACTCCATCGTCTAGCCTGTATGCAAAGCTGCCCAAATGCATCAATACCTTAATTTTTTTTTTCAAAGAAATCTATGTTGAAATGTATATCGAGTGTGTTATTTTACTGGAAACACCAAGGATATCTGCACCTGGAATGGGCAATGTGTGTGTTAGAGTAGCTTATAGTGTATGACAAGTGAATGATGAATGAGTATGATAACTGAACGACTATCAGCGTGCGTGTGTGTGTGTGTGTACATGCAAGCATGTGTGTGCGAGGTAGGCACTGCCAACATGCACTACTGGTGATTCATAATGCCGGCTACACAACTCCCACGTACCATAAATCTCACTGCACTCCTGGTCCATTTTAATCACTGCTTCCTCCAATTTTATGTACCTGCACTGTCCTCTCATTTGTCACCCCTGGCCCACGTGCTTGCCAAAAGGTTATTGATACAAATGCCAACCAAGCGACCACACAGCCTGTGAGGTATGGAGGAGGGTGGCGTCGTGCATCACTGCTCATGCCTTTACCGCAAAGCCTCGCAAGCCGACTGGAAATCCCATTTTATTTTTATCTTTCGCAGGGAGACAGATTTGCGATGCACTGGAAATTTATTTTTAATAAATATATAACGAGAAACGCGCATAATTCGAGAGAAGCACAGAGAGATAGTGACTTTTCTGGGTCTTATCAAGTCTAACACCATTACTACACGTTTCCATATGTACAATTTACAGTTCTCTTAATCTGGAAGTCAGATTCTCTACAACAGTAGGGCAATTTCCACCTCCTGGAGGACAAATAAAGGTTCATCTATTAGTCAAGAAAGGAAAAACAAGGAAGCAGTTGGATTGGGCCAAGCCATGTGAACAGTAATCACAGTAGACAGAGCTATGTGACGTGTGTTTGTCTTGGAGATAGATTGGGTTTTGCTTGGCAAAGCAAAATGAAGAATGATAATGAACTAGCATTTGAGACAAATTGTTTCTAATGTGGAGTTGTCACCAGCTCGCTGTGGATAGCCTACGAGCATGAAGAATCAAGCCAATCATTTGTCGTGTAACAGGAAATTCATTTAGCGAGGGCTCTTAGCGTCACTAAAAGGCTCCTGATATCAACAAAGAACTGACACCGTTGCACCTTTGCAGTCTAATAAACGTCTTCAAGACATGTTAATTTGAAAAGAAACAAAGGTGGCTGGTGCTAATACCACAGTGAACTTCTGAAGTGATCTTCAGTGCAGAAAGTGGCGGTTAAAGTTAAGGTCAGTGAAGATCAGCAAGTGATTGTCTGATTCTCTATATTACCCCTTCAGGGCACATGCACCCCTTGCAACCCCATTACAGGCCTGTTTAGTGAAGATATAATGATTTTGCCAGAGCAGGTTGTCAGAACAGAGTGTTCCAACACAATTGCTGTCGAAGGTAGAAGGTGTTTGACAGTGGTCTTGTAAGATATTTGAGGTAAATATGTCTGAAAAGGTCTGTACAGTTGGTTTAATAAAATTGTGACTACTTTCACTGATTAAATTGCATTATTACATTTTCTATTTTTATATTTATTTTTTACTTCTCCCACTCTCGCTTTTTTAACTGTAACCACAGGAATGAATTTTGACAGTTACGATTATATGGCCTCATCCTGTTGGGCTTGATATCCCATTACGAACATGTTGATCTAAAGGGACACAGCGCCAGAGAGAGGGGGGGGGAGAGAGAAGAGGGAGGGGAGAGAGAGAGAGAGAGAGGGGAGAGAGAGAGAGAGGGGGGAGAGAAAGAGGGGAGAGGGGGGAGAGAGAAAGAAAGGGGGGGGACGGGGGGAGAGAGAAAGAAAGGGGGGGAGGGAGAGAGAGGGGGGAGAGATAGCACACTGGTAAGCAATAACTCCTCCGACCTCAAACAAAGGGCCCAATTGCAAAACCACTTGCGTCTTGCTTGTTTACCTTCAAAATGAAAGACAAACCTGGTGGGTCTTAAATTCACTCACCAGCACACTTCCTCTCAGCAGGAGGCCCAGAGTTATTGACACCTGTGCAGCTCAATACACATCTGGGATGAAAGTGACAGGTGGGAAGGGAAGACATATAATCACGTCAATTAGTCAAGAGCTACTGCTCCTCTGCTGATGCCATGCAGCAAGGCTATGTATAGATAGTATTTTTCATATAAATAGGTTTCAGTGCTAGGATAACAGTTCTGTTAGGGTCTACCCATACAAATCCTTCAGCCTGGAAGCGATAAGGACCCTGGCCGTGAGGAAGATCTGCTGATCAGACGATATTGACGGCCGTGAAAGGTTGTTATAGGTCTATTGCCTTTCCCTATCCTCGAGACCTTCAGTCTGTGATTGGTGGAGGTAAAAGCCACCATATTTCAACCCTATAGCTTCCATGAATCTATCACAATCATTCGGGCCTCGTTCCCCTTTTTCTGCTCGTTCTTATCAGTATCAACCTCGTTTACCAATTGCAAAGCACTGCCAACATCTGTCACTGTTCCTCTCTTCTGAGGCGTTTGTCCAAACCCGCAAATCCCCATCGTATCCTTGCCGCAGGAGAAAAGGCAGACAGAGATACGGAAAGTAGTTTTGGGGGGTTTCAGAGCCCCCTGACATCTTGATGTGTGTGCGGTAAACCAGAACGGTCGGGTTTTTCAAGAAGATGTTGTAGGAATTCCGGGAGGCAGTCAGACAGCCAATTTTAATTTGTAAACCAACAACCCTGGTTTCCCATATCTCAGGCCATGACCCTCCCCCCAAAACACACACACCACACACACACACCACCTCAACTGCATTAATTCATGCTCACAGAATCTTTGGGTCCGAAGACGGAGAAATAGAAAAAGAGAGAGAGGGAACAGCTGCTCCCAGAAGCGGTGGTCTCACCGATTTCTAAGTTAAACAAGACTGCGGATCTCAGAGCTCTGGAGTATTCTGGAAGCCCTTAACTCTTTGGCCTTATTGGCACAGCCTGGTGACAGACACAGCTGATAGGACAGAATAGGGTGAGAATATGACCTGAGGAATGAGGTGTAAAAACATTTTTTTTTTATGTTTATCATATGCAAGTGAATGCATTTCTTTGTGAACACTTAGCGTATCCCAAAGGGGCTATTTAACCCAATCATCAATGAGGATCTTGTATGTATTTCCAATGCAACTTACCGAAAAGAAAACAGTTCAAGTTGACTTAGCCTAACATAAATGAAAGACGTCGACCAGGTCAGAGGTCACTGCTTACTGGTTGTCTCTCATGACACTAACTTGTTTGGTTTAGATAATGCATGTTTCCTCTCCTACCATGTCTTTTGTATATTGAGAAAACATAGAAATTCACAGGAATTGTTTACACCACATAAGAGAAAGTGACACAGTATTTATATTTCAGCTATCTCCAAGGACAGAGATGAGGTGTTGATGGAGAAAGGGGACGAAGATTAACAAGCCAAACTTGTGATAAAAACCAACCCGACATTCTTAAGATGTTTAGAGAAGAAGTACATGGTTCCCCTGAAAATGTGTCAGTGATAGCCAGAAAGAGATTTGTATTTGTTTGGGAACGTGTCACTGGACTTTGCGGAGAGTAATTCATCTGCGGTGTTGTCTGTCTGTGGCCTACAAATGTGGCTGACTGCATTTGTGGGACGCAGGGGGTGAATACGCTGTTGTACTTGGTTCTGTGCAAAGACTGAGGTGAAACACATGTGAAGTTATAAATTAAGCTTGGCTTCTATTCTGTACCTCCAAGCCATGCTGAAATGATCCTGGACCTCTTTCTATGATCCTGTGAGGCCCAGCAAAAGGGGTTGACGCAAATCCTTGGAACAGTAAATACTCAGAAAGAGTTTTAGCTTTGGACAAAGTATGATAAACCGAACAAACGCAAAGGTGCTTAAAGGGCTTAATGTTCCTCCAGGTGAAGGATAAGACTTAATCGGACGAGCTACTGTGCAACCTAAACGTAAGGCCTCCTGCTCAGTGTAGTTCAAATGCAGTTCACATTTTGTGTGTCTTTTCTCATCTCATCAAACGGTGTTACCGTTTTGAGGATCGCAGCCTAAGGCCATGACAAAGATTCAAATCTCTACGATGATGCAACAGCTTTTTGTTTCACGGTGGAGCGTCCCAGTGTATTCAACTGTGTCAATACTTGAATGGCCTCTTTCGGTTATGGATGTGTTCCTGGACCTCTGGTTTGCGAATCCTTTCTTACATACATTTGTTTACGTGCTGTACCACTAGGATCATGACATCGTTCTGGTTGTACAAATCCATAATTTTGTATGGTTAGTGCAAGGTTAGAACGTATTTATTTCATAAACTGCATGTAGTCTTTATGAAACACACCATGACAAAAACAAGGCCTTTGTCTGTGATTTGTCTTGACCGTTTTTTTGCAGTTATAATGGTGTATTTTTGGCTCTAATTCCCCTCACACACCTCTGAAGAACACCTACCTTGAGTTAAAACCTTTTTTTCAGCCGTAGGATCCAATGCCATCAATCCCTGACAAAACCACTCTGAAAGATAAGCTCTCCTGGTTCTTCCCTGAGGTTATCTTAGTACCCCAAGCCCACCAAGATCAATATAAGCCCAACGTTTTCCTCAGCTGTTTAAATCTAAGTACTGTGAGCAAAGGTCGAGTTTCTCCACCATAAACACCTTTGCTGACTAGACAAAATGAAACACGAAGGGTCTGATTTATTTCTCCTAGTTCGTCCACATGAAGAAGTTAGTTCATGTGCCTAATCATCTACTCGTTCAGCTTAGTGCCAAGTACTCAAATAAACATTGAAATATGTCCAAAAATCCTAATAAAAAAGTCAAGTGGCTGGTAGCTTAAGTGCTGTTCTTTGCAGTTTTGGAACAGTCAAGCAGGCCTACATTTTTTTACATCTGTTTGTCAATGACCTGCCCTTCCATCAGCACTCATCTGCATGTCATCACACTGACATTCCAGAGCAACATTTTTAACTTGGTCTTTTGAAAGTGGCTCGACAGATAGCATGTGGTTTGGAAATCACAATAACCGATATCGCTGAAGAACTGTTGGGAGGGAATGTGGATACACATCGCCTGTGGTTCTGTGTTTGTCTCATTGAATAACTTAAGTGATGGCACGTAGGTTTACTCGACTAAATGTAGTTCAACTGTGCTTCTAGACAGTTTGGCGACGACAGCGAGTCAAAAGCAATTTTGTCGGGACAGTCTGTCAAACATTGCTGCATATTTAAGATATAAGATGCGTAAGTAAGCAAAATCTGGACGAGGAAATAACAAACTCTTTGACCCAAATGGAGGTAGAGACTCAGTATGCATTGTGATATCTGATTGTTCCCTTTTAAATTAGATAGATAAACCCAAAGAAGATTATAGAAAGGAGTTAATGTCAATCAACATTACTTTGGAGTTGAAAGAAAGATAAGAATTTACATCCACATACAGCGCAGGATTTGTGTATGGAAGACAAATTCAGAGATGGGGCTTGGCGTGCAGTCGGACTAGTTGTGGATCCTGCATGCTATAACGCAGGGGTGTCCAATCCTGGTCCTCGGTCTCTTGTATCAGGACAGTAGTCCTTGAGGACCAGGATTGGAGACCCCTGCTATAACGGAACACAATGAATTGCGATTGCTGACATCCTGCTTTCTTTTCTCAGTGCATTTCCAACATTATGAATAGCTAGAGATCTCATTCTCACATTTCGATACCCTTTTCCAAACACTTCCTTTCCCAAAGCCCATTTCATCCAAGAGCACTTCAAAGACCATCAGGTGGGAGAGCTGTCTGAGGTCAAATCACTTTGTGGTCAGTGAGGGGTACTCAGAACCTAGACTTGGTGTTGGAAAGTACACGAGGCTATGGGGGCCAAATGGCAACGTTCGAAGGGGCCAATTAAGATGGAAACTAGGACGGCAGGGGTCTCCTTTCAAAGGAAGTTGAAGGAAAATGTCCTCAAAGCCAAACGTTCGCAGAGTCTTGAACATAGCAACTCGTAAAATAATGGAAGGAGAAAGATAATCCTGACTAGATTCTCAAACCAAGATCAACATGACTTGAAGACTTGAATTACTTTTAATGCATTAGGATGAAGTTGTCACACTTTTCCCTTCCACTGACGTTAGCAGATCCTAGACCGCTACTACTGCTGGCTTTGAAAGCAATATTGTTACTGTCAAGGTTTAGACAGGTTTGGTCCGTAGCCACCATTTAAAAAAGGAACATAGGACACCACCATACTCCCGTTCCCAAATTACCCAAATTGCAAACAAGAAAGAAAGTACATTTGAGGAAGCTGTTTGTATTCATTTGAACTCTTGCTGGCGTCATCCTAGATATGTTAGAACAGAGGCGTGGGTGAGCTGGGCTTCATTCACTTCCTCTTTATTGCCTTGCAAATCCTTAATGTGAAATTCCATTCCATTTCTCTCATTGATTTTTGATGTTGGTTTTCCGTTTGATCTTATACACCCTCTCCAAACATTTTTTTCCTTTGACAGATGTTGTGGTTTTTACGGCTGTTCTCGTTTTGTTAGCACGACAACCGTCTCTGACTCTCTCAGTTTTTCTGAACAAAGCTTACCTCTGTGAACGGTGTTTTGACAAATTTGGTGGCCCTATCCAATTCTGCAGAGGTTTCCTTCAAGAACTGCGGAGAGAATCGTAAAGCACATCATCAGAAATCCTCATCTCCCAGCATGCCTTCTGTCTTTATACTACTCCCTCAATATACCCCCCCATTCCCCTCAGAACTACTGTCCGCTCTATAATGTTGGTCTTAATCTGATGCCAGACCACAGGCATGTTCCTGCTACCATCACAGGTTGCCAGGTTTTGACAGAATTAAACAAACATGCGCACCTGTGTCCAGTGGGCAGCACCAACAGCATGGGTGAGGGGTGAACCACCCTCCCACAGCAGCTCCTCTCTTTTCTCCTCAGCTGTCAATCAAAGTGAGATATTTGTATTAATCTCCATTTTTCACCACTGCAAAAAGCATTTAGCAAAATACAACTGTGAACCTTTTACAGAAAATTACAGAAATTAACCGTTTCCAGTATGAAGGGAGAATTTTCTGACAACACTGAGTTTGTCATATCTAGGGCTTAAGCTAACTCTTTTTGAAGTGTAATATTTAATTACTATACAAACTCCAAAATTGATTAATGTTAGTATTTCCATCCCCCACCTGGTTGAAATGTAGAGAGAAAACAGTGTAGGGGTCAAGTGATGAAATGACTAAAGGAAATAATGAATATGTGAGCCAGTGATGCATATTTCTAAAGGGCAGATGTCATCACCTGTATACCTACCTGTCTGTATACCTACCTGTCTGTATACCTACCTGTCTGTATACCTACCTGTCTGTCTATTTTAAAAACACTCAATCAAAAGTGATCAAGTTGGATCATAGACGTCGCCAGTTCTGTATGGAAAAAATGCTTATGCACCATGATCATACCTTACATTTAGTCATATCACAGACGCTCTTATCCAGAGTAATTTACAGCACATATATGTGAACTAATATTGATCCAAGGACTTGGAAAACAGCAACAGACCTAATTCGGTTAAACTCATGTAGTTGTGACATCAGCAAAATGAATAAAACACAGAGTCACACTTAGGGAATAAATTGCATGACTTATTAAACAGACTTAGTTGGATTTAATAGCTGTAACAGATTGCAGAATGACCAACACAGACCAATTTGCCACATGGTCAGTATATTAATTCTGTGTGACTGCCTGCCACTAATAGACCCCTGAACAGGTTTCACTCCAAAAAATTATTTCTGTGAACCAAATAATTCAAATGACGTTTGTACATTTAGATTAATTTGGTTTTTATTTGGGAATTAATAAAATTGAGATAATGGACTGACTTTCCATACCTTGTCTTATAGTTAACTATTGTATGCTAAATATAGAAGAAACATATGGACATAATCTTCTCAAACATTCGTCAAGTCTGAACGATAAATGAATAAAAGTCTTGACAGACAAGTCTGGTATATTTGTATTTATTTTGTGTCCCCAGTTAAGAGTCAGAGGTCTGACATGTGACTGTACTGCACATACTGCTGTTTGAAATATTATTTCCTGCAGGTGACCCATAAGCAATATCAGTGAGTAACGTAAATGAATGTACAGTATATTAAATGAAAAATGTAAACATCTTGAGCTGACATGAAAAACTGAGACTTGATTTTGACCAGTGGCGCTTCCTAGTGGCTGAGTAGAAGGTGACGCTGCTATATAAACGCTACTGTTAACTTGGTCAGAGAAACTGTGGTTTTTTAACCGAGGCTGGTCTGATTCTTGCCGCTGTTCATATCATAAACTTCAAAAACCGTGGGACTTTTGGGGAAGGAGATTGTTTTCGAAGAATAATCAAATAAACCGTTGTTTTAGAAGAGAAAAATCACTTTTACGCTTCAGTGGGTTGAGGATTTAAGTGAAGATGTTTCATAAAGTGTCATTTGGATTACCTCTGGATTATTGGAAAGGAATTAACATGAATTTCTTACGAACATAAATTGACATCGCATTTGAGAGTCAAAATGTGGTAAGATAATGATTAAAACTGTACGTTTACTAGTTGTCAAAATTGCCAAAACTAAAGTTTAGTTAGTGAACTTTCATTAAACACTGGAATTGGCAACGACATCTTGCATTAACATGTCCAGGCTACTTGTTTTATTTATATTTACGACTAAAATGATTTAAATTGATTTATTATCTAACGGGTTTCTATTTTTAATACATGCATGTAGAACACAAGAAGGCTACACCATAACAGTAAATGACAGCACAGTTTAATAGGCTGCAGCATGATAAATATGTTTGATATTAGTTATGAAATAATAAATTGTTTTCCATGTGCATGTAACAATTTGTTGATCAATTTACTGGAAGTAGTTACCCTTGCATCACTTCTAGTTGTCAATGGGCCTATAAAAACAGCTGTTCTGTTATTTTATTTTATTGGTCAACAGTGTATTGACAAATGTGCAAACAGAAAATGAGAAAAATAAAAATAAAAACATTACACATGTACAATAAAATGTCTGTCAAGTCTTTGTTGACCAAAGGTAACAAACAGCTGTTCTATAGGGTCATTTCAGCTGAATTGTGTACTGTGTAGATCCCCTGCTCTTCAACACCACCTGAAGCCTTGTTAAAGCTTGAGGAATGTGCTTCCTAAGTTATGTTCTGTCAACAGGAACTGTTATAACTTGCCTGACTTCTAACTTGTCCCCTAAGAATGGCGCCCAGCTGTTTAAAAGAGTTTACAAGATAATTTGAGGACTGTGGAGATTTAAACTATGCAACATATAATCGTGTGGCATCGTGAATCTGTCAAAGTAACTGAACATTTGAAGGCATTTAGATGGCATATAATTCCTTATTGACTTATTCTTCCTGGGATTTAGCACGCAGATGTGGTTCGACTGCACCTACAGTATGAATATTACATGAAAATCTATTTCCCATCATACCCATCTCTAACAGCTCATTTCAGCACAAATCATGATATGTTTGTATTGATTGGACTTTCCTGTGATTTGAGTCGGGGTTGAGAATAATTGTGTTCGCATCATCTCTGTCTTCCGCAGCTTATTATATTTACGATGAGACTCCTAACTTCAACAGCCCAGTGATGTTAGCCATGAGTCACTACAACTCTTCAGGGCCAGCATCCCTCCATCCGTTCTCCAACCACAGCCAGGGAGACGTGGACGCAGAGGTGACCGTGGAGGTTCTGGCCCAGCACAGGAATCTGTCCTTAAACAAACCCATGTCCATGTCCAATCCATGCCCCATCGCAGCCATCCTCTCAATGACCCTGGGCATCATCTCCAACATCGTGGCTCTCTTCATCCTGGCCAATGCCTACTCTCTCCAGCGTCGACGCTCCAAAGCCACCTTCCTCCTGTTTGCCAGCTCCTTGGTGGTCACCGACTTCGCCGGTCACGTGATCCCTGGTGCGCTGGTCCTCCGACTTTACCTGTCTGTAGGTGTGTCGGAGGAAGAGGCCAAGGCGAGCGACTCGGCTGATGCCATGTGCCAGTTCCTCGGAGGCAGCATGGTCTTTTTCGGCCTGTGCCCTCTCTTCCTGGGTTGCGCCATGGCAGCGGAGCGCTGCCTGGGGGTCACCCAGCCCCTTCTGCACTCCTCGTTGGTGACCACCACCCGGACCAAGCTTTCCCTCTCCCTCATTTGGCTGGCAGCCCTCTGTGTAGCTCTTCTGCCTTGTTTCCAGCTGGGCTCCTACACCTACCAGTACCCCGGAACGTGGTGTTTTATTAAAGTTCTGGGGGACACCAGCGAGGGGGATGTGGCGTTCGTCATGCTCTTTTCTGGACTGGGGCTGGCATCACTGGCAGTGGCCCTGGTCTGTAACACCATCAGCGGACTGACTCTGGTTGTGGCTCGGATGAGGAGAAAACCCAGCTCTCACCGCTCGGCAAAGTCTCACGACATTGAGATGGTGGTGCAGCTTGTGGGCATCATGGTGACCTCCTGCATTTGTTGGAGCCCTCTGCTGGTGAGTTGGAGTACATACGGCAGATTCATGGGAAATTGTCAATCCTAGACAACTACGGTAGATAGACATTTTAACATGGTCCCAGATCCAAATCTATGTTTCTGAAATAAAAATCTAAAGTGTATGTAGCACAAGTATATAGTGAAAATGTCATAGCTTGTATTTGACGAGTGCCTGTCTCCTCTTCTCAGCTTTTCGGCCTGATGACAGTGACGCGTTCCTATGGTAACTCCATTGGTGGCGACCTCTCTACCTACAAAACTCTGATGGTGATGGGCGTCCGGCTGGCCTCCTGGAACCAAATTTTGGACCCCTGGGTCTACATCTTACTGCGGCGCGCCGTGCTCAGGAAGATCTACCTCATCACGAAGCGCCAGACTGACCTGAAGGGCAGTGTGTTGCGACGATGGGAAGGCACGTCATTCCACAGCTCGGAGAAGAACGTCGGCAACAGGATCTGAAGCGGTGGTACTTGTGATGGCTGGTGAATAGGGATTTCACCAGGCATACATGCATCGTTTGAATACTACATGCATAATTTGAATACTGCATGAATCTCTAAGTGTTCAAACCAGTGTCAAACCATAAAATGCCAACGTGACCACGTTGACTTGGTCGATTCTCAGTTGAAATAGGCCCACGCATAACATGGTAGCGGCCAGGTGGCACGCCAGGCTAAAGCAGTAGTTCCTGGACGAAGGCTTGCGTTTAAGTAAGTTAAAGGACTTGAGATTTGAGGACTGAGTACGGTCCTGGAGGGAGAAATGAAACGACACTAAAGACCGTCTGATGACAACCTGTAAGACGAGACTGGAATGTGTTATGGATTGAAAATAGCCTGACAACTTTAAAGTGACACTTGCAGCAGCGATGGCCAGCCTTGCAAAAACAAAGCTTGCGTGTTATTCAGCCTGTTCAACTTCTCATCAGGATGGCCGTACAGAAACTGATACTCTATCTCATGACGTTCAACATCCCAATAGGTGGGTGGAAGAGTGTAGAGGTAACTAGTACCTTCCATGTGACTTTGCACTTTGGAGGTTTGGGATATATGCCGGCGGACACCGATAGCGAGAAAACATTCCCAATATTATATGGCCGATTGATCCTGAAATCTACCAAGATGGCATGTGGATGTGTAGAAAAATGTCACTTCATCTAAATTTAAGCCAGAATTGTTCATTTTTAATGGTAGGGTCTTACAATAGTTTTATTAATTTATGACAGGATCAAGAAAGAATGTGTTCCTCCTCCTACCTATTTCAATCTGAACACAATTTCATCTGAAATTAGTTTTTGTGCTTAAATGAAAAAACAATATTTAATGTGGTACATGCATGGTATTTAATGCACTTGTTGAAACAGTTGATTGTATGGAGTTAGAAACAGAGAACGGAAGATTCAATCTGAGGTTTAGAACAATCCTGACTTCACTATCCCACATTGAGTGGAATGTTATATTAAATAGTCAGATGTCCTTACCATCAGGCTAACGCAATGTTAAAAAATAGCCTAACTGTAATCAAGTGGAAAACGAAGCTAGAACTATCATTTCCTATGACTTCATGTACATAAAGCTACTTAATGTCAAACATTGCAAAATGTATTTATTGCCTGTATTTTTGCCTCAATTGTCTGAGGACATCTTCAAAAGTTATGAAATGAGTTATGTAAATAAAGCTATGAGTATGACATGCACAGTGTGCTGATTTAAATGTTTTCTGTACATTCTGTATCTCATCTTCACACACTGAAGACTCACAAGAGAAAAGTTAATTGCCAGAAGGAATTTGCCACGGTGCACGGAGCTTCTTACCCAGTTCAGAGCAGTAGGTGGCATCAATGCACTGTCCCACAGCCAGGAGCCAGACCCAAACCTGCAGCACAGACATGTTAGTCATTTAACAGACGCTCTTACTCAGAGCGACACAGTATGAAAGACACGTTTAGAGCCACCGACATGGGGGCTTTACCTCATCCCTCAGACTGACCAGGTAACCGGCGTCATGAAATTCAGTTAAGATAACTTATCTGTAAAGTTGAAATTGTTTCAGACAAACAAACAAACAAACACACACACACACACACACACATACACACACACACACACCTCTGGTTGGTTGGTTGGTTGGTCCGTCCCTCCACAAAAATGTCCCCACCCTAGCCTTGGCGCATGCGCGTACGTGTTACGCAGTAATTGAGTATTATCTGACTGGTAAGAGCTTGCAAGGATGATAACTGTATTGTAAAAGTATGCTTATGACGATAAAACTACTCCAGTGCAACATTTGCACGTTGCTTCACGTTAGTCTAGCAACTATAAATAATTGCCATTAATGCAAGCTAATGTGTGTTGCCATGTTTAAACAGCCTGAGGCTCCTAACGTTAGTAGATAGGTTAGCTAAGCTAAGTACGAAGATGTAGCCTGGAAACAACACAGCTACCTTGTCGTGTTTATCATATTAGTTTTACCTCGTCAACCCTGAATAAATGATAACTAGTTAGATAAATACTTGAAACGGTAATTCTATCATACATTTCAACACTCGCTAGTACAATAGAGCTAGTTAGCTCGTCTTACTGTGGTCGAAAGAGCAGCAGCAGTTTACATTGTTGCCATGCTGCGTTACTATGTGGGTTCTGGTGTTGAGCTTTCAATACAGATGTGTGCATCAACTTGCACAATTAAGACGATAGCTAGACTGTGTCTTCTACAAGACAGATACATTAAGATTGCTAGTGTCGTAGTCGATTGATTATAAGACAAGTAGACAGGTTTGTAGAAGACTTAAAAAAAGAAACATTGAATTGACAACAATACAAGTAGACTAGTAGTCTGACTACGTATCTTTGGATACAATGGTCTGTTAAGTTAATTACATGTAAAATCAGGAAGCTTTCTCAAACCTGCTTCATGCTTTTCCCCCACTTATTGTCATTAGCTACTGACAACACAAGCTGTTACTGGACACTGCTAAATAATCAGTTACTGTTCCCATCTTTGTAGGTGTTTCTTTGCCTTGGTTGCAAAAGCAGGGTCCTTGCTGCCATGGCGATGCCAGCGCCCGTCTGGGATGAGCGCCAGGCTTACGAGGAACTCCTCTACTGGGACAGCCTGATCCAAAACGGCCACCGCCTTCTGCCACACGACTTCGACAGGTAAGGACCAGGGAAAGACCAGGCTGAAGTAACGGAGGCTACATTCAAGCTCTGGTCAATTTTTTTGTTCTCTAAATGGAATGTCCCTGTACATGCTGTAAGTCGCTCTGGATAAGAGCATCTGCTGAATGACTGAATGTAAATGTCACATCTTTCTTTGTTTTCAGGTATGAAGAGCTCCGTTACTGGTATGATTGTCTGTGCTACGAGGAAGAGTTAAGGCAGTACCATGAATACATCGCTGCCATAGAAGAGATCGAGGTGAAACGTCTCACAATTGAGGTGAATATGACAGCTTTTCTCTCTCCAGCAGGGGTTCGACAGACCATAATAGTCCCAGTTATTTCTTTTTGAGCCGGAAAATTTGTCATGGAAACCTTCAAACTGTTACTAGTTAAATTTGTATTTATGTGTACTTCCAATGACGCTGACAAGTTGCCCCCCATCTATTTTTTGCTTTGTCACTATACTATTTTTACAAGTTGTTTTCCAATACACTCAGTCCTCAGCACCCCCTGCTGTTTAACCATGTGACTGTCTGGGATGAAGCCTCAACAGCGCCACTTCCTCAACCAACCCACAGTTAACTGACCCCCTGTCATCTCCAGGCCCCTCCGGTACGCCAGCCCCCTATGCGTATGTTCATCACGGACGACCGCCACATGATGGCCAAGCACTCGGCGGTATATCCGTCCTCTGAGGAGCTGGAGGCCATCCAGACAGTGGTGTCCCATGTGGAGTGCGCCCTCAAGGCCGTCTCAGACCAGCTGGACGAACAGAGCGGCTTCTCGCCTGCTGCCAAGACGGAGAGGTGAGTGTGGGGTTTTATTTAAAGGTGTAAAGAGTACACCTTAACTGTACAACACAGGATGTTGTCCAGTTTTCACTCGCACATACTGAGAAATGTTAAAAAAACGAATATTGCTCAACTGTTCTGTTTGGCATGTCTCTCTTCCTTTGTTGTTCTCCATTCCTATTTTTACTTCTCTTCTATCCACCCATCCTACCCCACCCAGCGATGCACCTGCCCCACGTGTCCTGCGGGGGGTGATGAGGGTGGGCTTGGTGGCCAAAGGCCTCCTGCTGAAAGGGGATATGGACCTGGAGTTAGTGCTGCTGTGTAGCCAAAAGCCCACCGTCACCCTCCTCAAGCAAGTGGCTGAAAGCCTTTCGGCACAAATTAAGGTTGGTCCAACTTGTCTATCTGTCTTATGGGAGACAAACTTGATCATTTCAACTGTGAACTGTAGAGAGAGAACAAGAACTTTCAACATGGTAAGAATGATTAAAAACGTCTACTTTTCTTTTATTATCCTTTCTGGAGACAGCTGGTCACAGAAGACAAGTATGAGGTCACCCAATGCCCCAATGAGGCGTGCATCATGGTCAGGAGCACCAAGGAGCCGGTCTTGACCCTCACCATACACCTGACCTCCCCCCTGGTCAGGATGGAGGCCGAGTCTCAGGCGGACAAAGGTACGGAAACCCCCCTCAGATCTGCCTCTCTCCTCAAGCTGGTGCTGTGCAGCTCCACTGATCTACAGATCATACACGGATGCCTGGATTTGTGGTCGGTTGTGCAGCTTCGTTCGATCCACATTTGTTGGAGGTCAGTGGAAGTGCACAGTGGCTGCTGTGGGCCGACGCAAGTGAACAGACAATGACTATTGGCTCTTCACTCGTGCTCCAAGTAAAACCTTTTGAAGAAGAAGAATTTGTCGTCGAAATTAAACAAGATAGCAGTAGATCGCTGAATACAATGCCACTGTAGCCGCCTTTGCATTGTTGAATCATGTGTTTAATGCCAATTACGCATATTAAACGATTGTCTTTATTCCACTCAGTGATATTAACATAAACAAATTAAGTGAAGGCTTTTTGAGTGCCGAAGCGCGTATATAGATTTGACTGCATGTGTCTTTGAAGCTCTTGTTGCAGCAAAACTGATCGGCATCAAAGGTTTATGGAAAAATAATCACATGACCCTTTCACTCTGCCTGGATGGCGGAGAAATCATGTGGTCAAAATTAAATGGAACTTTAAGAGAGAAAGGACGTGTGTGTGTGTGTGTGCTCATGTGCGGGAGGAGGGTGTTGGGTATGTATGAATGGATGATGCATGCGTCAAGACAAGGATCTGCATGTGGAAATGCAATTAGGTGAGGGATCAGTAGAAAGGTCAGTTAGCTTCACCAGACCGGGGGCCTGTACTACGAATCAAGATCTGGCGTTAACGAGGTAACTTCAGCTAACGCAGGCTCTTGATTCGTAGCACAGGCCCCTAGCCTCTGACCATGTGCAGCCATTTGGAACGGTGAGAGGGGAAGCCATCAGTTTTGCTGCAGCACGGAGCCGACCTCCTAATGCATCTGATTTCAACTGTGGTGCTCAAATCTGATTCTCTCCACTAAAGCCTTCTAGTGTGTCAAGTTCTTTAGGGACGCTGGACCTTTGACCAACTGGACTCTGTCTTGGAAAGGGGCAAAGCAGCACACCGCTTGGCGGAGGGAAGGGGCAGTTAGACAAGTTAGGATGCACTACATCTACGTAGTATAAGCATAAGAAATACTTTTAAATAAAAAGAAGTAGACATATTACTAGTTTCTATTGTCTTTATACCTGTTATGAGTATATTACTTTTGACTCATAGTGGAAAGGGCTTGTGGGATGAGGGATAGTTGGAAGTATGGTTAGAAACAAGTCTTTGTAAAGGCATGGGGGGGTGACCCACCCTCCCTCCGCCCTGCTTTGGGGAAAGCTGCCTCTTACCTGAGCTGGCGACAGAAGCAGAACCCCCCGCTTGGTCAAACCGTACCTTGTCTTCTTATCCTACCAACCCCTCGTCCAATAGAAACGCAAACAGCAAGCGATCCGCCGGACGTTCTGGACAGGCAGAAATGCCTAACTGCTTTGGCGTCCCTCCGCCACGCCAAGTGGTTTCAGGTTTGCATCCCCGTCTTTACTTGTCCCATGTTATTATTATTATTATTATTATTCACATGTTCCAGTTCAGTACCTACCTACCAGTTAGTTATCGTTTGAATCCATGCCTTTGGAATAAATGTTATTGTTGTTGATGTTTTCAGGCTTACTGCACTAAACCCCCATCTCTCAGAGATCAGTGCAGGACAGTATTAAGCTGTTCTCTGTGGTACTGTATGTCCAGGTGCAATGTTCCTGATAATCTGCTCATGTGAATTAGACACGCTCACTCATGTCCCTTTTAGCAGTTCAAATGAGTCTGACGGCGGAAGTTGTTCATGAAACAGGTTGAATTAACTGATCTGTAGTCTGCTGTATGGCTTTCTTGGACTCCTGGTTGTTTTGTGTCCAGGAGTATTGCACCTGTTTTCGATGGCATACATTACTTTCCAAACGCTACATCTGTAGCAAAAACTTCACCAAAACAGTTTACACGGATTAGAACATCAAATCAAATGCGTTTTGGGTTCAGTCCCCCTACCTGTCGGTACATGATACTGAAGGATGTGTCTAGGTTGTCATGGGAGGCGACCTCGTCCTAACCTCGAGTCGGACGCTGTTTGTTTTACCGCAGGCAAAGGTCAACGATTTGAAGTCTGCTGTCATTGTCATCCGTATCCTGAGGGAGATGTGCACCCGAGTCCCCACCTGGACTCCACTCCGTGGATGGGTGAGATACCTGAACTGGGATGGGCTCATCTGGTGCCTTTTCTTGGAAAATATACCAAAGTGTTGTTGTTTAAGGAATTATTCTGCCCAAGAACATCCTTTTTCTCCTTTTCCCTTGCCCTAGCCACTGGAGCTGCTTTGTGAAAAAGCCATTGCAACCAGCGACCGGCCAATGGGAGCAGGAGAAGCTTTCCGACGAGTACTTGAGTGTGTTGCTTCCGGAATCCTCCTTCCTGGTAAGCAAAATGAAAGATCAGGCCAATTTTTTTTACAGTTGTTCAACTTCCATTGTAGCATCTTTGTCTAATAATTGCGTTACATCTCCTTGTGCAAAGATGGTCCTGGGATCAAGGACCCTTGTGAGAAGGAGAGGGTAGACGCCATCGGCCATC
Source organism: Protosalanx chinensis (assembly GCA_030340685.1). Lineage (NCBI taxonomy): Eukaryota > Metazoa > Chordata > Actinopteri > Osmeriformes > Salangidae > Protosalanx > Protosalanx chinensis. Next base: position 2,245,945 of record CM059342.1, on the reverse strand, counting down.
TTGAGCCACAACAGCGTGAAGACATCACCCAGAGTGCCCAGGTATAAACATCTTGATGCTGAGTCACGATGAAGCTAGGTAAGACCTCCTTAGATGTACCAAACTTTTTACATTTGAAGTCTAAACCTTTGGGTGCTTCCCCAGCATGCTTTGCGGTTGGCTGCCTTTGGTCAGCTATACAAAGTACTGGGTATGGACGCCCTTGCTGCCAGGGCCCGACGACCGATTGGACCCCGAGATGTTTCCGGTACCTTCTTCAACTCGTTAAAGGAATTATTTGACTTTTGACAGTGTGACTAATTCTCAGACTTGACTCAGGGTTTGTGACCTGTCTGACATGATCCTGTCTCAAACCTCTTGCCCATCTCCCTTCAGCCCAGATCCCAGCCACAGGTGCCTACAGCCAGCCGCCCAAAAGACCTTTCACAGGGTTAGACACCACAGGAGACGACAGCCAACTTGACATCAAGAAAAGGAAGATCCTCAAGTTCCAGAAACAACAGAAGTTCCAGAGAAAATGTAGGGGAACTCTCTCACACCAAGTCTATACGATGACTAGATACAGCTGTTGAGGAGTGACGCCAGTACTTTGTTATATATGAATAATGTAGCTTATTTTTGTTGTTGCATCCATCTCTTTTTTTTTCCTGTCACTGTCCAGCCTCTGAAGATAAGACAGAGCCTATTGTTTTTATGAACAACCTAATGCGTCTGAACCAGTACAAACCGGGTCTGCAGTTCCGGTTAGCATCGCAGACTGGGCCAGTCCATGAGCCAGTCTTCACCATGGCTGTGGAGGTTAACGGACAGACCTACGAGGCTTTGGGCCCATCGAAACGGGCCGCGAAGCTCAACCTAGCTGGAAAGGTATACAAGGATCATTTACATTTGGTCACTTGACTCCCACCTCATTGATGGTATTGCTAGCATAAATTGGGATTGTTAACAATGGACCATGAACCATCTCCAGGTACTCCAGGAGCTGGGTCTGCCTATGGGGACTGAGAGTAAAACCGAACCCAGCGACAAAGACCCTGCGTCCTCTGGAACATCCACAGCCAGCACAACTGTAGCAACTGCAGCACCGGTCGAGGTTAGCATTTTTATTTTTGACTATTTTATGGGGATTAAAAAAACACGTTTTGTGGTACTGGCAAGACATTCACTTCAAGCGTAACTCCGTACGTCAACCGTAACTCACCTTGACCCCCTCACCCCCTGGCAGAATGGCCCCATTCTCACCAAACACGGCAAGAACCCGGTGATGGAGCTGAACGAGAAGCGGCGCAGCCTCCGCTACGAGCTCTCGGCCGAGACGGGCGGCAGCCATGACAAGTGCTTCATCATGGAGGTGAGTCAGCCGCTCCGCTCCACAGTCAGAGGCACGTCCCTCCCCCAGACTGGAGCGCACAGACACGGGCCATCGGTTCTTTTTTTAGCCTCAAATGAAGAACCTTTTTTTTGTGTTGGAATCGCTCTTAACAGTTTCAACTAACTACCCTCACCAGCCCCTCACAAGCTTTGATACTCAATATAGATACGTACATTCGACAAACAGGTCACATTGTGAATGTACTGAATGTGTCTAAACACAGTTGAATTGTTTTGACATCGCTGGTTAGGTACGACATGTGTGTTTTCCTCTGGCCTGTAGGTGGAGGTAGATGGACAGAAGTTCAAAGGGAGAGGATCTAACAAGAAGGAGGCGAAGGCCTATGCTGCCCTGGCTGCTCTGGAGAAGCTCTTCCCAGACAGCGCAGGCCCCTCCTACTACCAAGACCCCAACAAGAAGAAGAAGGTCACTTACACTGACATGGTAATGGAGGAATCTTCTTGGAATCTTCTGCCATTTTTACACACACACAAACACATACCCATACACTTTTTAAGTTTGCAAACCTTAAAGCAGCTGATCCCAACACACAAGGGAATGCTCATCGTCGGCCTTTCTTCTGTGCCGTTCTCTCACCACAGCACATCCCAGGCTTTGGAACCATCCGGGGCATTCCGTCAGAGCCTAGCTCCAACAGCTGGGGTCGTGGCCGGGGTCGGGGCAGAGGTCGGGGCAAACCGTTCAGCCCCGGTAGCATGAACAGTGGTTACAGTGGGAACTACAACCAAAGTAAGGAAGGCCTTCCATTTATGCGTGTACACAATGTTTCTGCCATTTTGTAGTCCTACATTTTAACAGTGAACTTGTAATGCATCTACATTCAAACCTAGATGTGTTTTTTCTGGAAGTAATTTTCCTTGTCCATTTCTTTCCAGCAAATTACACCTACGGCAGCAACACAGGCTCTGGCTATCGTAAGTGGGGGGGGGGGGGGGGGGGGGGGGGGGGGGGGTGCAGGGTTGAAGGGAGCATCAATTGTTGCCGTAATATCTTCGTAACAACTGCCTGTACACTCGCTCCCCTTCCACCCTTGACCTAGATACAGTCCCAACGCTCTGTCGAACCCTGACCCCATCCCCCTGCGTCTCTCCACAGACAAGCCTTTCAGCTGCGGAGCGTCCACCGAGGCTGCGGTCCCTGAGGAGGCGGCCAGCACGCCCGACACCAGCGGCTACGGAACCTTCTACCCGGATGTCCCCTCCTACTCCGCCCCACCCAAACCCCCCTCTGCCCCCGGGGGTGCTCTCAGTCCCCTGGACCAGCCGAGCCCCTACAGCTACGGCTACGGGGAGGACAAGAAGAAGCAGCTGACCCAGCAAGGGGCCCCGGTGATGGTGGGCCAGGCAGTGGTGGACTACTCTGTATACAGTACAGCGTACCCCAGCTCTGTGACTGGTGGCCAAATGTATGGTGAGTGGGGATATGGTCAGTAAACTGACCCACACACACAGAGACTGTGTATGGAGGTCTAGTAGTGTCGATACTTTGATAAAGGGTTAGGGCATAGCTTGTATTCTCTTATCTTTTATCCGATGTCGTTTTCAGCTCCTAAGCTCATTGGAAGCTCATCAGTGATGATATCACTTCTTGCCTCTGTCTCATTGGTTGGTTTGATTGCATTTTTTCCACTCAGGTTACAGCAACCAACCGACTGATTGGGGAAACCAACCGTGTTTCGGTACATACGGAGGCCCACCCCAGGGTTACGGAGGGGAGGGACAGGGCTCGTACCCCATTGGCTATGGAAACACAAACTATCAGTTCAAATAAGACTTTACCCCACCTCTTTTATTCCCCCTTAAACTGCCTGTGGAGCAAGGTTATTGGTTTGTACTCCGGACATGTCGGTAAATGTATCCAAATAAACCATTTTAATTTCTTTATGGGTTCCTAGAATGTTTATTTCTTCTTTCTTTTTCGGCAATCCTTTCACGACAGACCTTCTATGTATAAAGTGGGGAATGATATGTTAAAAGTGATTTTTGTGTGTGTGTGGGCAAAGCCAGTTGTCAACAGCTTATAGTTTCATCTAAACAAAACTTTTGTCTAGTGTAGTACTTCTACTGATGGTCTGTTCCTGCCATTGAGGCTTATCTTAAGCCTTGTAGCATGAACTACAGAATTATAGGAATCTAGATCTCTAACTTTGCAGGGACTTGCTACATGAAGAAGACACTTGACAAAGTGCCATGGTCACCTTACATTACATTTGTAAGATGCCAGAGAAATTACACACCTCATCGTTATAACATGGAGGCTGGGGAGTTCCTACAACACACACACATACAGGCATGCGTTGCCTACTTGGCTATTTCAATAAATGTTTGTATTTGTGATTGTCAGTCCTCAGTGTGTAACGCTCGGCAGCAAAGCAAATTAAGTTCTAATAACAGTGACATGTTAAGTTGCACTTACGCTTTTTGGGTGATTGAGATGAGTTTTTCAGTCTCTAGAATCGTGTATTGTCATAAGGACTAAATCATGTTGTGAGAGTGCGTTTGTCAAGCTATTGACAGGTTCATGTCAATATGGGTCAGGTGGGGCTTCCTGTCGATAGAGGTCAAACATCTGACCATTAACATCAGGAGGGTTCTGGGTGTACGAGACATGATCACACCAGTCTGTGACTAGACGAGAGGAACCTAGCTGGCCATCAGGATCAAAAGATGAGGTCAACAAGGACTTTTGGGAACATGTTTGTACGGACGTTTAACACCAAAGTGTTTTTATTGTTAATTGAGGTCAAGTCAAAGGGTCTTGTCCTACATATCAAGGCATTCACGGAGGACAGTGGCAAGGAGGGGGAAAGGAGGGAGGGGAAGCACACCCTCCCCCCCCCCACACACCAAAAAAATGAAGAAGTTAAATGAGAAACACTGATTAACACTGAGGTGGAAGAAGTGAAGTCAGACCACCAGGTCCCGAGACTTGACCCAGGGGGGTGAGCAACAGTCATGCCCCAGCAGCATGGCCCGGCGTGGGGACGCGGCCACACGGCGAGATAAAAGCAGGGAAACAAGCTGATAGGAGGGAGAGAGAGAGAGGCTGTCTGTTCACACTTCTCCAGGACACCATTACCATTCAGAGTGAGTGCATTATCTCTTTTTAGTGGGGAGAATGATAGAGGGCATTGTTTTCCAAATCAGCTTGTTTGGTCATGTGTCTGATATGGAAGCTGTTTGATTACAGACGAGTGAGTTTTAGGATGGGTTACATTCTTTTTTTTCAACATACAGATGGAGTTTATTTAAAATTAAAAGTTGTAGTCTACACACACACACAAACTATCAGCTGTGAAAGATTACATTTTGAAGTTGGGAGAGGAGGTCACTTGAAAGGAAAAGCAGACTGCTGAAAAATGATGTTTTGACCTTTATTAACCTAATGTGATGTAGCTTTGTTATGGCAATTAGGTCCAGCTGTAACCGGTCAAATCAGAGTATGACCAGTCATTAAGCTTTGTGGCCCTATAAAAGGCAGTGCCTGTTTAAGGGAAGCAGTAAAGGGAGGAGAGAAAATTTGGAAACACAGTGAGTATTGCTTTGTAGAACTTGTAGAAGTGTTAGAGTCTATATGCATGGAAACTGTAGTCGCTAATGTGTATATATATATATATATATATTTGTTTTATACACAAAATGTACAATTTCTCTTGATGTCTTTGCAAATGTAATTAATCAGTTAACAGGATTTTTAAGATTACTGTTTTTTGTTTTTCAGATGGAGCTCACCCTGTTAACCATGCTGCTCACTGCCATCCACCTGGTTCAGTGCTACCCAGGCACCTTCATGGACCTTGACCAAGGCAACAGCAGTAAATCAACTTCTTATACTTCCATCATGTACACTTGATGTTTTCTAATATTGCTTGAGGAAAGGAGCATTACCCATTACTTGACTCATTGTATGGTTTTCATCCCCTTTCTAGAAAACCGGACATCTATTAAGTTCTTAGCCTTGGGTGACTGGGGTGGAGTTCCCCTACCTCCGTACATCACTCCCGTGGAAAAGGCTACTGCCCTGGAGATGGGGAGAACAGCAGAGCAGATGGGAGCTGACTTTGTTCTGGCCCTGGGCGACAACTTCTACTACAAAGGCGTAGACAGTGTGGACTCTCCCAGGTTCCAGGTCAGTCTGTGTCACAGTTCAGATGGTGATGCAGCTTCTGAGAACCTGAAAGAGCTGCCAGCTTTGTAGTTGAGCCTCTGAATTCATATTTGCATCTTGACTTTCTCCCAGGACACCTTCGAGGCGGTTTATACGGCAAAGTCACTCAACATCCCCTGGTATGTCCTCGCTGGAAATCATGACCACGCCGGGAATGTCCGTGCGCAGATTGAGTACAGCCACAAGTCAGACAGATGGTGAGTATTCCCCATGTACCCTCTGAGCCAGGGATGTCCAATTCTGTTCCTTGAGAGCTCCTGTCCTGACAGTTTTAGATGTTTCCCTGCTCCAACACCTGATTCAAATGAAGGGGTCGTTATCAAGCTCTGTTGAAGCCTCATAAAGATAATTCATTAGAAACAGGTGTGCTGGGGCAGGGAAACATCTAAAACTGTCAAGACAGGGGCTACCAAGGACCAGGATTGGACACCCCTGCTCTGTGCTCTCTGAGTTGGACATAATGTTTTGGGCAGTTGATGTTAACGTTTAAACAGGATTCTAACTGCCGTTTTCCTGGCTACACCTCTTTCTTCAATCTCTTCATATCCAGGCATTTCCCTTACTACTTTTATGAGCTGAACTTCCGCATCCCCAACACCAAGAAGACCTTGACCATCATTATGCTGGACACCGTGATGCTCTGCGGTAACTCCGACGACTTTGAGGATGAGAAGCCTCGCGGGCCGCTCCTTGCCTCCGAAGCCAACCGCCAGCTCGACTGGCTGCAGGACAAGCTGGCTAAGTCCAAAGCCGACTTCCTGTTGGTGGCAGGACATTACCCGGTGTGGTCCGTGTCGGAGCATGGCCCAACTGCCTGCCTGCTCAACAGGCTGCGCCCCCTACTGGTCAAGTATAAGGCCACAGCCTATTTCTGTGGCCATGACCACAATCTTCAGGTTAGTGGAACTTTCTGGAAAGAAATTATTGATTTTTAAGTTTGTGTTTAGGTCATTTGGCTCTTCTGAACTGGGGAGTCTGGGTAAACCCATATAGGGTGGACTGATGATGGGTCATGGATCCTATGCTAAAACTAACTCCTGTTCTTCTCTTTAGTTCATCAAGGAGAGTGGAGTGGGATATGTGGTGAGCGGCGCCGGAAACTTTTTGGATCCGGACGTTCGCCACTGGCACCACGTTCCCCGTGACTCCATTAAGTTCTTCACTGGCAAGATGTCCACGCTGGGAGGCTTCGTCCACGGAGAGGTCACCAAGGACAAGATGATCTTGACCTTCATCGAGGCCAGAGGCACCTCACTCTACCGTACTGTCCTACCCCACAGGGACCAGTCCTAGTGGAGGGAATTACTGGGTGGGAGCCAGTAAATGTTTTTATTTAATTTATTAGATATTTTTATGTACAGGATTTTTTGGTGGGGGGGATGAATGAGTTGAGTTTGGTGGCTAGCATTTCAGTTTGAGTTAATTTGTAAACTCTGGAAAAACCACTTTTAGAGCCATTTTAAACTAAATAGGACATTTAGAAATGTAAGGTGGGGAGAGATGGTGTTGTTACTTTTTATTGTGACCAGTTTTTAAATAAAATACTTCTTTTTATCAAATCCTTTGTCTATAATTACCTTCCTGTCCTCTAGCGACCATTGAATAAATATTTTTACTAGTGTGTTTTGTTCTTCCTCTAGGATTGGATGAGGACTGGATTACAGCCAGTGTAAAGGTCCATGTCCTTATTCATACCTTGTGGTAAGAACACTGGGGTGTATTAGACTTGGGACAGTGTATTTTTTTTTTTTTTTTTTTCAGATTACCTGTGTGCTTCTGTACATACCCATGTCATCAGACGGCTAAATTGGTTAAGGTGAGCAATGAGCTCTTGTCTGGAGTGAGAACCCCTTTCCTGCTAAAGGGGGATTAAGAGAGATGAGACCAGATTGGCAGGGGTAATTCACAGGACAAACCAACCCATGCCAAGATGTCCGAGAGTGACTGGTTTTAGCTCAGTTAATGCTTTAACATGCTGAAGCACTTGCGTCTTGGGGATCTACCTCCCCAAATGCGTACCAGCGGATCATTTAAGGTAAATTTTTGGCTGGATTGAGAGAATCCATAAATGCATATTCTAGCACATTTCTACCTCTGGAGGTCAATCAACTGCACACATTCACATCTCTAATATTGAATTTGTACAAGCCAGTCAATACCTTGATGAATAATCACGTCCCATAATAAGGTTACAGTTTCAGACATGTTTGGGGAATGTTACATGAGTTATCTAATCTATGTTGGGAGGAGCACACCGTCCAGACAGAGCTCTGAAACATCTTGCTGACCTGCTTGTTCTCTCTCTGTGGCTCTGACCTTCGTTTGAGCCTCATTTGACCAACGTTAAGTCTCACAAACCAGATGGGATTGTTGCCTGGTCTTTGCCAAGATGGTAAGTAAACCAGGTGTCACTGTTGAGCTAAATAACATTATACTTTCTTAAAATGGCCCCTGCGAATACACTGAGGACAACATGCTAATTTACTGCTTACTGACCTGTAAAACTTGATATTTTAGTTCAGCGTTCATTAAGTGTGTCTTCTTATTAGATATTTGATGTGTCTAATTTAAAAGACAGAAAACAATGACAAATATGTTCCTCTGAACCTTGAGCCTATTTACTTCATGGACCAGACTGCCATGATTCATCATCTGATGTATAATATTTTTTTCAATATTAAGCATAATCCTCAAACAGCAAACCTAAGAAAAATGGACTCAGCTACCGACCCACTTAAAACCAATCACAGCAAATACAATTTCCGGTAGATTAAGCTATCGTCCTAACAACCATCCTGTAATGATTTCTGAAGCTCCCTGTTCACTTTTAGTTGCTTCGTGATCATATAATTCCCTGGCTCAAAAGTAATAAAACGACTCTGTGTTGGAGTGATCTAAGCCAACCGTGTAATCTTCTCTCTCTAATCTCCCTCTCCACCCCCACCACCACCCCAACCTCCTTTACAATACAGGCACTTGGTTAAAGCACAGATGGAAAGAGCAAAGTCAGTGATTTACAGTGTCTCACTAGAAACCTCCCTGAAAAGATTTCCTACTTTAGTTTCATTTGCCCCTAGCCTGATACAGTATAGTGTATGTGTGTTTGGGTCATTTGGTGTACAACTGTACACATACAATTTTGAAATTCCAGGCTTTCTGCATGGCAGGCAATATCCATCTTCAACACACACCCATTAACCTGTCAATTGTAAATTCTGTAAAACTAAACTGACCAACCTTAACCCAGAGTCACCCCAACTAAATGAGTTATCTCAACCCTGTTAAGTTAATTAGCTAAACCGATCATTACGGCCATTAAGGCCTCAAAATACATTAGGTTGAAACGTACATGGTTATATAACAGTCATATAGGCTACAATATTTAAAACACACTAACTGTAGACAAATAAGTATTATATAAGCTTAGTAGGAAAGGTTTTAGAGGTAGTCATCTGGACACTGTTTTTCAAAATCAAAATGGAAGACTCCTGGACGAATGAGGGTCTACACCGAATTACTTAAGATGAATATCCTGCGATCATCTAAGCTTCCTGTGGGTAAAAACACAAACATGGTGGTTTTGGTGTGTACTGAGGATTGAATACGTCATGGTGATGAACACATCACTGGCATGGTGGCAAAACAATAAACAAGAGGATAGTGATGAAAATGATGAATATGATGATGAAGGCCATCCCACACTTTAATGTATTCACTCAGTCAGTCTCACTTCCTTGTCGAGCCACGTTTGTTCATTTGATTAACGTCTCCATCCTTCTTGGAAGGCTTCCCTGCAGTGTGAAGCTATGGGCCCCATCCTGGTTTGTGTCTCTATTCCTTGCCGAACAAGACACAGGAACAATCCTGGTTGCCTTCAGCAGTACATATGATACATGGCTTGATGGATATCTATAAGTTTTCCTTGGGTAATACAACCATTGTATCCAAGGCCTGATAGGAGCAGTGGTTTTGTTTTTCTGGATTTAGAAAGCAATGGAACTTGGCTACACCATCACCCTAAAATGAATACAATAGTTGGGATCATCTTAACTGAGAGCCGTGGAATTGCTGACTGTGTGTGTGTACGTGTGTGAGTGCACGCACGCAGAAGGGTCGGGCAGGGGGCCTCGTTTGACGTATCACGTGCACATGCACAGCCTCATGCCTCCGACTCTTTGGGGGTGGACTGACTGAAGGCGGGGCTACTGACGGACGAGGGGAAGAAAGAGGGGATATAAGGGATGACGGCCAGCAGAGGGCTGGCCTGGGGACTGTAGTCCTGCGGGGTCATGGGGATGATGACGTCATCCTGGTCCCACACGTGGAAGGCGTTGCTGTGGGAGAGGGTCATGTTGGGGGGCATGTGCAGCGGGGTGTCCCCTCTGAAATTCGGGTCCTTCGGGGTGTCGTCCTCAATGGGACCCAGCAAGCAGTCTGCAGAGTGTGTGAGAGAGAGAGAGGAACACTTGACTTACTTCCTCCATAGTTCTGTCCAATGGGAGTTGTAAATTGCCTGTGAGGCGATCGTTTCAGTATGTTAAATGACTTGTTGCTAGTTGACTACAAATTGATTGATTTAACTGCTTTGTGTAATGTAAAGATGTACTTATATTTAGGCGGTTGACTTAAATCACAAACTGAATTGTTTTGTCTATTAATAAACTTGTCTTTACAACGTTAACTTCACAATCAATCTATCAATCACAAATGACAACACCTGCCTATAGGGCCTTTCACTAATGCTTACCTGCTATGTCCAAGGACAGATCCTTGATAAGATGACCCACGATGGCATAAGCCACCGCTACTACCACAAGAGCAGCCATCACGAGATAAAGCACCGACTTGGGTAGCTGGATAATGTCTCTAGGAGGCGGCTTGTACTCCTTAAACAGCGGATCTTCATCGGGAACCAGAAACTGTCTCACATTGACCGTGTAGTTGAAGCTGTCCATGTTTGTAGTTCTCTGCCTCTGATGCAAAACTTTGTGTAGCAATTTAGAGGATGTCCACAGTTAAGGATTGTACTCTTTTAGACCATGCTCATCATAGGGGAACACAATTATGGAGTGTATTGTTGTTACAAAACTTCAAATTCCTACAATAATTTATTTTTGGTTCATATTATTATTATATATATTTTTTTTACCTGCGTTAGATAATTCCTTTAGTCGTGCAAGAATAGAATAGATTCTTCATACATTTGTTCTTCCATCTCACCAACATATTTCCATATTTGTTGACGGATCATGCCTCTTTTTTTCTCCAAAACGTGTAGTTTTATGCGGTTAGGTCCGTTTTCATTGAGGACGGTCCCAGATCGCACTGCAGCCGCAGTCCGCACACTGATCAAGGCGTCTGTTCAGTCTGAGCTCAGGAGATTGAACCGGGATTGAAGGATTAAAAGTGAGAGAGGAACTCGACGTTCCCTTTAGTACCGGCCCACATTGCACCACCATCACCATCACTGACCCCTTCCTAATCCACTACAGTCACCAATCACACTAGATTTAATCCAAAATCAAAACTCACCTTTTTAGAACTGCTTTTAATATGTGATGATTAGATTAGATGAACCTTTATTTGTCCTCCAGGAGGTGGAAATTGCAGTTCACAACAGCAGCAGGGTAAAGTACAGCACACAGAGTTGCAGGGTAATATACATAATGACAATAATGGTAATGAATGTACCATGTCAATGTTTACTATGTTTTTAATGTGAAACTTTTATGATGATTTTATTGTCTGTAAAGCGACTTTGAGTACCTTGAAAAGCGCTATATAAATAAAATGTATTATTATTATTATTTAGACAAACCTGAGATTAGACCGTTTTTACGGCAATCTTTTTACGTTTACGGTAATCTGCCAAATCAAACGCACGCGAAAGCGCGCGATCTCAACGGTCGTTAATCTTCCCATGTCAGATTGGGATTAGAGACACAATTTGACATTAAACTCCACTAGACGATCATTATAAAGACCAGTAAGTTGCTTAGTTCAAGTTATTAAACACCTCAACATACTACAGCAACCCTAATTATTTAACTATGTATGTTATTTCATTCTTAGGATTGCTGTAGTTTGTGCAAGACAACAGGTAGCTAGAGCTAGCTAATTTAGCTAGAGCTAATTAGAATAGAACATAGGCCTAGTTAGCCTAGCTCTAGCTAGGTGTTGAGTTTGCTAACTTGTTTGTTTGTATTGGCACTAACCCAAGGTAAGTATACCGTCAATTAAGCAAGTGTACAAGTCCATTTTTAAAGGTTTTGCATTTCCAACAGCCAACCATTTGTAAATGGACGAATTCCTCTTTGACAAACTTCCCCCCACTTCACTATCAACTCCCAGATCCAGACACAAGACTTCCCAGGTATCCAGTTAGGACCATTTGTCAGTTATACTAGATCTAGCTACACCTGATTCATATCCTGATGCATCTTCTTACTGATCAGATGGACCAAGATGAGGGGCTAGGCAGTGGGACTGACCATGACTCTACTGCTGACAGCTTCTCCATGGTCCTGGATGACACTCACAGCCAACAGACAAAGTACGGAGAGTGAAAGCGTAAAAAAAAATATTTGTTTCAATGACTTGGCTATATGTAAACCATCACACAAGGAAATGTGTGCATTTTTGAATGAGCTAACACGAGTTTTGGCTGACCGTTCACAGCTCAAAGATAGATGACATTAGCAAGAAGGTAGAGGACCTGGTGGGGAAGATCAACGACAGCCGCACCATGGACCAAAAAATGATGGACACCTTTCAGGACAAACTAGCAAAAAAGGTGACTGGTCAATCCACCAGTAGTCTCACAAATCTTCATTCTAAAAAGGGCATTTTATTGGAGTCATGTGGCTTAGCGGTTAGGGAGTTGGGCTAGCAGTCAGAAGTTACCTGGTTCAAACCCTGGCTGTGCCAACATGATGTTGCGTCCTTGGGCAAGGCACTTCACCCTACTTGTCTCAAGGGGCGAATGTACTTTCTGTACATTGCTCTGGATAAAAGCGTTTGCTAAATGACTACATGTAAATGTAATCTTACTGACATTTGCCACCAGACTTGAGTTCATTAAAGCAAAGTCCCCATGCAGTTCCACCAACTCAGTTAGGCCCCATTAAGTAGTCACCTCTGGTGTAATATGCCTGTAAAGCTCCACAGCTCAGGCCTGCCTCTCTCCTCGCCCTCCCACAGGTGACTGAGGTTGCTCGGCAGATGAAGGAGCATATGTACGCATGCTATGAGGAGAACAGCCAGGCCATGCATGTTAAGCTGCAGGAGCTGTCAGAGGTGCTGGAGAGCTGCACTAAGCTCAGCGCTGAGCTGCACAACGCCAGCCAAGCCCTTGCTTCCCTCAATAAGGACCTGACCCAAGTGCCTGAGCAATGACTAGCCAACCTACTAATGTTAACGGCTAACATCAGCGCATGTAGAGAAGATGCACCGTTAAACTGTTCTTGATGGAATGTGTTGGTAGCCGAGTTTCTGGGGTGGAGCATTCAATTTGACCCATCCTCTGCAAAAGGTATTTGTTTGGTTAAGTTAAAAATTCAAAAACACTAAGATGTAATCGTCTCCTGGATTTTAAAATAAGTTTTATTTACATACAGATTTGTTTACAGTTTTGAGATTCACATGACCTGAATGTAAATCTAGAGATATCAAAGCATTTATGTTTGAGGTGAATAGACAGTATTTGTGAAATGCCATAATTCCCACCATCTAATAAACATTCCAAAGTTATAGGTTTAGCATATAATCAAATTAATAGTAATTTATATAACTCAAGCAGAAATTACATGAGACCAAACACGTCGTAAAAACATGAAACGGTTGTTACTCGTTTGAACGTTAAATCAGTAACGCAACTAAATTCTTACGACTCACACACAAGAACATACAACCATACATCCGCCCATTCGTTCTAATCCAGCCCTGCAAATCCTAACTACATGAAATATATATATATCTAATACCTATTCACAGTGTTGTACATCCGACACACATAACCTGAAAGGAGCATCAACCAATCGTACACCTCAGTGTTCCATATCACAAAGCTACCTCTCACATTTGGACCCAAAGTTTCTTGGGGGGGGGGGGGTTCCTTAACAGTCTTACAAGGAGGACACAATAGTATTGGTGCTCCCTCAGTAGCAGCACACTATGGAAGATAACTTCGCAAAAGGCAGGTAGGTGAGATGGTGCCATTATGGCTCTCCAGTCCACTTCCAGTCTGTTTTCGTACATGTATTGTTTTACTTGTCCACTGTGAAAGACTGTAGTCCAGTGATCGCTCTGCCCAGAATCAAGGCGTGGATGTCGTGAGTTCCTGGGGAAAACACAAACAAGCCAAAACAGATTTGGATGAGGGAATCCACTCAAAATAATTTGATTAATGAGTCGATTTACTATTCATTTTGTACACTACTGACCTCTGCTGTTCATTGCATAGCATTACAGTTACACTTTACTGTATATTCTCTAACATAGTGTCAATATCACAATAAAATTTCAGTACCAAGACTAATCCAAATCCTGTTATCCCCTAATGGCTACATTGCCTACCCTCATATGTGTTGACGGCCTCCAGATTCATGACGTGGCGGATGATGTGGTACTCGTCAGCGATGCCGTTGCCCCCCAGCATGTCTCTGGCCTGCCTGGCGATGTCCAGGGCCTTACCACAGCTGTTTCTCTTCAGCATGGAGATCATCTCTGGGGCCGCTCTGAGCAACACACACACACACGCATAGTAAGGATGCATCAGTATCGTGCCGATCTGTGTGCCGTTGATACGAAGGAGTTTTCCTCGGGATCAATAAAGTAATCTGAATCTGAATCCACACACACACTCTCATATACACACCCTGCTCCCCGGTCCTAACATTCTCAAACATACACTATATAGATGACACATGGAAACACACACACACACGTTGGCCCTTTTCACTCTGGTCTTGGTGGAACTCACTTCTTCTCGTCGATGAGTCTGCCCAGGGCCAGACAGGAATGCAGGCCCAGGGTGATCTCCGTCAACATGTCGGCCATCTTTTTCTGCATCAGCTGGTTCCTGGCCAGCGGCACACCAAACTGGATTCTGATCAGATCACACCACAGGACAAGGATTTTAATTCGTCCACCAGCAGAATTCGATCCAAATGGGAACATGAGGAAGTTTGTAGTTCTGGTACCTGTCCAGTGTGTACTGGCGGGCAGCGTGGAAGCAGAACTCTGCAGCACCAAGGGCTCCCCAGGCGATACCATAGCGAGCGTTGTTCAGACAGCCAAACGGACCCTGACCAGGGAGGACAACAAATGCTGTGGTTTCGCATAATGTCACAAGGGGTCACTAAAACCTTTTAAAAATTGATGTTTCTGGTGAACAGTTGTAAGTACTGGCATTTAAATAGTCCACAGTAACATTTGTTTCCCCAACTGACTTTTAAACTGAATTCCGAAAACTGAATACAAAACCGGTACATCGTTGTATTCCTGAAGAAAATGTCGGAGAATCACTCACAGCCAGTCCAGAGACGTTAGGCAGCATGTTCTCCTGGGGAACCTCCACCTCGTCCATCAGGATCATACCGGTGGCCGATGCCCTCAGGGAGAATTTGCCCTCGATCTTGGGCGTGGCCAGCCCCTTCATTCCCCGCTCCAGGATGAACCCACGCACCCGACCATCCTCACACTTGGCCCAGACCACCGCAATGTCTGCCACAGGGGAGTTGGTGATCCTGGAAGACGACAAGAATCAATCAAAAAAATCTCCCTTTGATGTCACTGTGTGTTCTAAGAAGTTGCAGTTAAAACCAAAAAATTACTTTTATGAGTAAAAGCATCTAACAAATTATTTTGGAGATCCAGTGTCTAGTACTGTGTAAGAGGCACATTTTCGTCCCATATTATAACAAAAACATGCATACTCATCATCCAAGTTGACACCCCTGAAAGCACATGTTCACATACTTTGTGGCAGGGCAGACATGTGCTTAGGGTACAAGAACTACCTCCTAACACAGGTCACCAAGGGGAAGCAGGTTACGTAAGTACAGAGTTTTACCAGCGCAAACATTCACTGTCGCAGGCATACCATCTTTATACTGAGGGGAGGAGTGGGCCTTGCGAGCGGTGTGAGGTTTCTGCATCTATATATGAGTGACTCTCACATAACTGTTCAGTTCTTATATAATCATACACAGCTGACCTTCACAAGACAGTCCTCACAACAACAACAGTTGCATCTTTGACAAAAAACAAGTCCATGTAAAAGCAAGCAGGCTTAAGAGGGCTTTCACGACACAGTGTTAACATTTACATTAGATTAAGTCGTTTAGCAGACGCCATTATCCAGGGACAGGGACGTCCCCACCAAGGCAAGTAGGGTGAAGTGCTTTGCCCAAGGACACATCGTCATGTTTGCACTGCCAGGATTCGAACCTGCTCAGTACCCACTTTTTGTCCCATCATAACCCACCATGTCTTAGCTCCACTGATGGAGAAGGTTCCGCTGGAGGAGTTGTACTTGGCCTTGGTCTCCATGCCGGCCGGGTCGCTGCCGTGGTTAGGCTCTGTTAGGCCGAAGCAGCCCAGGATCTCTCCTGTCGCTGAGAGACCCAGACAGACAGACTATAAACATGGAGGCTTACACAACTAAGGGTGAGGTTCATGTGGTGAGGTTCATGTGGCTTAAGCAAGGCTTGTGAGGACACTTATCGCTTATTTAGAAGCTCTTGAACATTTTTTACTTTCTGGAATACAAAACAAGATCCCAAAACAGTGTTTGCAGCGGTTTTGACTGCTGCAGCCCACCGTATAGTGTGAATTCCAACCAGAATTTCTGTATCGATTAAATTTGGGGGGTATTTTGTTTTTCTTCCTCTGCAGTTGCTACTTTCTCCCAGGGATCTATCCAAGTTCTGCTCTCAGATCTAAGGTCAGATGTGATGTCACGTACCAAGCCTGGGCAGGTACTTCTCTTTCTGGGCTTCTGTCCCGTAGGCGTTGATGGGGTGCATGACCAGGGAGGACTGGACGCTCATCACCGAGCGGTAGCCGCTGTCCACCCTCTCCACCTCCCTGGCGATCAGCCCGTAGGCCACATAGCTGGTACCCGCACATCCATAGCCTGGAAAGAGAGCGAGAGAGAGGCAGTCAAACGATTTGGTGGATTTGATAACGAGTTCAAATGGCAGTAGTTAACAGTCTTCTGCCCTTGAACTTGCTGTGGAATATATTAAATTACATAAAATGGATTTCATATGAAACACTTGAGCAGCCTTATCCCAGTTTACCTTGGATTGTCGGGCCGAGTACTCCCAGCTCTCCCATCTCGTTGACAATCTCCCGGTGAAAGTCTGTAAGACATACAGAAGTTCAGTCACTATGGGAATGCTTATGAGCCATTACCATGTCAGGTGTTACACGAAAACTGATAAAACAGGAATACTGTCTCAGTGTGACGATAAGTGTGTGTGTGTGCGTGTGTATGTCCACGCTCACGCTCGTGTCTGTTGGCCATCAGAACGCGGGGCATGAGCTTCTCCTGGCAGTAGGTGCGGAAGGAGTCACGGATCATGATCTCCTCCTCTGTCAGCAGGCTGTCCAGCTCCAGGGCGTCACGCCAGTTAAACACCACTTTAGCTGTTGGAGAGGAGAGGGGGGAGAGAATGGGAGTGTGGAGAGGAGAGGGGGGAGAGAAGGGGGAGGAGTACAGACGAGGTGGGGGAGAGCGGTCAGCGGTCATATTATGTCACGCTTTCGAAAG
The DNA here is from genome assembly GCA_030340685.1 of Protosalanx chinensis. Taxonomy (NCBI): domain Eukaryota; kingdom Metazoa; phylum Chordata; class Actinopteri; order Osmeriformes; family Salangidae; genus Protosalanx; species Protosalanx chinensis. The sequence goes on along the minus strand of CM059342.1, from coordinate 2,228,609 downwards.
AGTACAACAGGTGTCCAACCAGAGAGAGACTCACGTGCTTTCGCTGGCTTCTTGCTGGCTTCTAGATCATCTGCGGGTGGAGGGACACAAAGTTTGAAATTGAAAGGTTGAAAGGTTTGGGTTATCCTGCCCCAAAACCCCCCAAAAGAATATTCCTTCAATGTCCTGGCAGAAATGCACTGAAAGAAATGCCAACACACTACCAAACTACATTTTTACAAACAGCAAGGGGTTTCAACATGGAGTTTAAATGCGTGTAGAAGCCTTATAAGAGTAAAAACGTGTATTGACAGTTCCACAGAACAAGTTTAAAGTCACCTTTCTGAACGGCTGCAGTTGTGCCCTGTGCTCTGGACGCTGTGACAGTGACACATCTCTGGGTGTTGGAAAGCAGGCGGGTGAAGGCACTTCTGAGGGCCATGGTTTACTGTCTGTTGGCAGAATATCAGGACTGCTTTAATAACAGTGGAACACCAGCTTTGATGATTATATACAATATATTATGAATATGTAATACACACGGTTTATCAGATGTAGAGCCCAAACTGATCAAATTGGACAGATAGATAGCAAAGTTGAGACGTTGACTACAATATTAGTGTTTAAAAGTTTTTATGTTTCAATTCCAGTCAAAAGCAACTTCAAGTTCATAATTTTCTATAGTTACACAAGCAAGTTACGAAACACAACAGACGTTTCATGGCATGAATAAAAGTGCTTTAGTAGCACACCAAAAAAAGATCCCTCTGTAACATCGTCAGCGATTATGAATTTTTTGCCTACCTTTTTCTCTCTGATAAATATTTCCAAATCTCTGCAAAATATTGATGACGATGCCACTGGGTTATGATGGTCCAAAAGTTACACTTAAATAATCACCGGCAGGCGACGTCACTAGTGTGACACTAGTTAGACATGGGGCCAGCTGTCCACCATGATAAGTGAGGCACAATGTAAATAAGTCCTTGCGTTATGTTATGCAAATAAGCAAGTTATGAAACTACATTTTACATGCTAGTCATGCATAAATACACCATTCAGACGTATTGATGTTGTATTCAATTTGTGAATGTAGTTAATCAATTACTGCCTATAATTGGACTTTTGCAATGTTCTAGTTAAGGTTATGCCAAGTAGTGGCCTTTAATGTCTCAGGTATATTTATTATAGTTATTTGAACCCTTATAAGTTATTGTAGCACTTGTTTTTTACTTTTTGCACTGACTAGAAACACTTTCAATTTCGTTGTACCTTGTGACTGACAAATAAAGATCTATCTAGTGGTGGATGCCTCACCCAAAATGGCGCTGATTTCAGCCATATGCATAGTGGGTGGTGGCGTCCTTATCGTCTTTATGATTGGTTTAGGATCATGAACCAAAACTTCTGATCTCATAGCTGTCAAAACTTAGGTAAGTCACGTTGCATTTACGAGTCCATATCCTCATACCCAATATGGCCATTCAAACACACCGCTTCACGTAAGCTTGTGAAACTGCTTTAACATTTCGAAAGTTTCATTGACCTTGATTCACAAATGTGTCTGATTCATTTGCCATAGTTTTTTTTCCAAATGTATTCAAAAAATGCTATCACTTCAATCATACCAACGCCTGTTTTACCTGTATTCCTAAAAGATTAACGTTCATATTAAACATGTCAGAAATCTTTGGACAATTAACTAACACAATGCAAATGCTGTTTCTTGCTGTTGTCAAGTTAATAGAAGGCCATGTGAAATGCTTCCTCGTCAATAAGACATTGACAGACAGCCTACTGTCCGTCACAGACATACTGAATGTCACCTCTATTTCTTGTCTGCAGTCAATAGCAGGGCCATCTGTAGGACAGCCCAACTTCTGGATGAACATGGATTCATGTTACAGCTGCTTTAGGCTGCATTAATATTTCACAAGAGTGACATACATTGAAATAATAAGAATTTGTTGCTCTAGTTAGTCTGAAGCCACTTTTTTTTCTAAACTAGGACTACATTGAACTGTTATTTCCAAACTCATTAAATTAATATTGATAAACAGATGCATAACAAATGTATTGCTGCGCTTGCATGTCTTTAAGGAACCCCAAACCTGGAAAACAAAGATCAAGTGTGTCATTATTCATGGGTTTCAGGAATGAATCTTGACACTGCAGATCCACATGACACCCAAGTCTGCCAGCAAGGGCCAGACCCTAACCACTAGTGGTTACGTCACACCACCATTACTGTGAATCCTACTCTGTCAATATCTGTGACAGCTCAGGGGAACTATCATTTACTACAATATTACACATATTGTTTTACATGCGTAATACTATTGAAGTACAACTATGTAGGCTATTATATTTTTTTACATACTTTTGTCAACAAAAAGAAACAACCATGCAAAAAAATATGCTGATATAGATCAGAGATTGGACAAGATGATTTCTTTCTTAATTCTACTTGGATGTTGAGGCTTGCCTATGGCAAACAGACTAGATGATGAATCAAACAGGGTTAACGTATCTTAATTGTTCTCTAGACACGAACACACTTCTAGTAATGATACAATGTTATTCGTAAATGAAGTAATTGGTTGATAAATTAGTGCCATTAGACCCTCAGCTTCACATTCCTCTGATGTAGCAGAGGAATTAGCCCCGCCCATGACCATTTATGATTCGTCGAGCCATCCGTCAGTTCCCATTTCTGACATCTGATTGGCTCCTTCACTCGTTGAACGGAATTTAACAAAGATTTGGAGGATCTGCCCACAATCCACTCGCTTTAGTCTGCGAATAGGATCCAGTGTCTGTCATTGATGATTATTTCGCTGACATTTCCATGGTAACTGTCCTGTCCCAAGATTAGATCGGCAGCAAAGACATATTAAAGTGTCCCTCGAGAATGGAATTAGAAGAAAAGAACCCCGACTCCAAATATGGTAAGACGTTCTTATTCTTCTCATTCTGCATTTCTTCCCTTTCACGTTTTCCAATCATGGGGGTGAAATAATCGGGAACAATGACTTGTCAGTGGAAGGGTGTGGACCGCATGTGTCCCTTTACTGATTGGAGTCACATCATCATCTCTTTAAAACTGACCTAGTAATCCTTAAACCTTCTGGCGAAAGCCTTTGGTAATTTGCATGGTTCTTGAGCATTAAAGCTTCTTCCATCATCAAAACACTGATGATCTGCAAGCCGACAGGGGGTGGATTGGCCACGTCGTTAAAAGCCTCTCTAGGAACATGTTTTTAAAAACCTATTCTATTATGAAAATACATTGCTGGGCATATTCACAGAAATTTGTAGTTATGTGAACCCTGATATTTATGCCCTGCGGATTTTCAGCAGTAGGATTAAACCTGAACTAGTCAACATGTGTCATGTTTCAAGATGATTGAAATACAAAGATTAAGTATGATATTAAAACCTGAAGTGTACCCAAAGCCTATGAAATCATAGCAGCCAATAGTGCTCGACGTGAGCTGGTTTGTATTATGTGCTTTTTCCTGGCGTAAAATCAACTGTCACAACACCCAATGTGGGTTATGCGGATTCACCATATGGTTATTACTCACACACGCACACACACACACCCACACACACACTGTAGGATACACACACACTTCATGATGTCAGAATGCTGTGGTTGAATGTTTGATTGCTGTAATAATCCTATCATGCCTCTCATGAGTTTAACCAGACAGCTTTTGCCTATTGCTATTGCCATTGTTATTGCTATTGTTATGTTATTGTCATTATGTATATTACCCTGCAACTCTGTGTGCTGTACTTTACCCTGCTGCTGTTGTGAACTGCAATTTCCACCTCCTGGAGGACAAATAAAGGTTCATCTAATGTAATCTAATCTAATCTTTCCTCTGTACTTCCTGTGTCATACACCCCCAGTGGGATTTGAGTCTGTTAATGTGTAGTGCGTATGAACTGTTGAGTCATGAAGTTTTCCTCAAATGTTTTTCTTGCCTTAATCCCACCAATGGGGCGTCAACATGTTTGAGAGGACCTAGTTCAGACCTGTGCTCTGGCCAAGCAGACCGCAGCTAGACTCAGCCGTTAATCAAGAGTCACCTTCTGATAACGCCGATGGTTTCTCAATCCGATTTGATCTTGTTGTGACGGCCTGTTATCTTCAGTAGACCACAGTAAGAACAGACTGCAGAATTACCCAATGCACGAGTGGAGGAAGATTCCCCCTTCAGAAAGCCCAGTGTGTTGTCCTTGTTTCTTCCCTGTTACCATGCAAACAGGTCTTTTTCCCTCAGCTCCTCCTCCCCCATCTAGCATGACAGGTCATAGACCAAGCCCCTTTTAAATCAGAATGGTAGTGTCATCAATACGATAAGAGCGATTGCTAAATGACTAAATGAAATAGTAAAAGCCTAAACCATACAGTATTTAACAGCCAGGAAAAAAATGAAGCTATTATAAGCTAGTAGTAGCATTATCTATAGCCTGAATGAACAGTTCAATAAATTTGTGCTTTATAACAGGTATGGAATCAAATCGATACATTTGCTACTGTACAAGCATACATGTGAATCACATATTATGAACAGCATAGTGTTGTTCACGTAGATCTGCTTCGTGGATTGGATGTATTGTATTGAATTTGCTGTGACTTTGAAATGCCATGTAGAGCATTTAATGCAGATGTAGTTTCTGGCTTCCGTGGGCCCAGGCTCTCTCTTGAGTGAGCCAGTATGCCGGACGCCCAGCCCACCAGACAGCCACCAGCTCACACCAGCCTGCCCAGTGTGAGTCAGGGAGGGGGAACAGAGTCAGTTTCGACAGGCAGACACACACAGCCTCCAGTGTCTGGGCTTGTGGAGTTATTTCAGTTCTCCTTTGTGATTGAGTGGCTGGCTGTCGGTTGGTAAGGTCTCCTAGATTTGCACGCGTAACACTCCTGCAGGAGAACAGCCTTGTAAGGTATAGAGAGGGGAATGACACAACACATTCGGTTTGTTGCAAGTTTAGACACCTCTTCCTGAGTAAGGAAAGTTGGATCGATTCCCCTCTCTTTCCTTCTATCCAGGAGTGTGTGTGTGTGCGCGCGTGCGTGTGTGTATGTGGAGGCCTCACCCCACTAACCACTCCGACCAGTAATCCATTACAGTGGTCTGGCAGAGAGCTATCTGATAATCCCACTGGATCCATGACTGGAAAACCCCAATTATGACATCCCTCCTCCTTCCTGTTCTACTACAGTGAGGATCCAGCCATGCCCAGACACAGCCCTCCCCACCCCAGGCTCCCTAGTCACCCCTCACCAGACAGTCCCCAGACAGCTAGTCTTGCACTAAGAAGACCTTCTAATGGAGAGGCTATGAAAAACTGTAGAATATTGATCGACAAATGAGTTGGTGAGTCAGGTTGAACTGTTGCTGTTTTGTTTTTCTGTGTAAATTGTCTTTATTACCTCGGTTATCAAGGCATATACACCTGTTACATTAGGGTAGGGCTCATCTCATCCAAACAGGCTTCTTGTCTTCTATTTCTCCCCAGCCCTGGTACTCAGGGCCCACTCTCCTGCATGTTTTAGGCGTTTCCCTGCTCCAACACACTTGATTCAAACCGTATCTCTTAAAGCCATAAAAAAGAAACCTATTTGTTTGGGTTTATTTGTCTAACGTACATTCCATGTGAGCAGTCACATGGTTCACAGTGGTGGGCATACCCAGTCACAAGGACGCTGAAGTGGGCAGGATGCCCTCCTTATCGCTAGGCCTCAGACACAGTCTACCCGGGTGTGTGTATCACACTCACACAGCCGCACACACACACACACACACAAGCATGAAGGTCACGTGTGAGTACACTGAGAACTGAACAAAACATAAACGAGTCTTTGTCAGAGGATTCTTTTGTTATGTGGATTGGTGCACCATATTGCATCTTGCTCAGCACAGGCAGCATGCTGCGGTTTACCTCAATACATATTTTATAGGTCGTTGTCATCACACACACACCAAAAAGATCAACAGCGTAAGACATATCTTGTTATTCGGTTCATGATTTAATCTAACCGCAGGAGTGCCCGATGTTGGTATCAAGATGGCACAAAATGGCATCGCTTTCAAGTAAAAAAAACACGGTTGTGTCTGCTGACTCCCCAGCCACCTAAACACTGCCAACCCCCCATGGTCTTCTGGCATTCCCATGATGCCCTTTTAACAGAGAGGGCGGGGGGGGGGGGGGGGGGGGGACAGATGAATTGAGAGAAAAAAAGCAGTATACAGGAGGGAAGAAAGCAAGGTTGGAATGAGCAGAAGTAGGGAGCGGTTGTCTCTGATAAATATACCAGTTTCTACCACTTGCAGCGGTTAGGGTTGCTTTCACGATACAGGAAGGAGGAAGTCAGGCAGCGGTCTAGCTTGACACAGTTAAGAAAGGGTTATCGAGGTTCCTGGTATAATTCATCTCCTCCGATGTGAAAATAGCACAGTTAGGGTAACTGTATGAAAACAGCGTCCTAAGAAGTTAATGAGACCTGAGAAGAATGGCAAACGCTTCTGGGAAACAAGGTACAGTAGCAGAAGTCTTAAAAGAGGCGTGAATTCTGCCCTTTCGTTTCAAGTACAAATGACCCATTTGTGAACGTTCTAGACTGACTAGTGTGTGGTGAGCTGTCCAGAACATGATTAGGTTTGTCAGGTGATGCTGCGTAACTTGTACTAAACAGCATGCGATGAACTGTTGTAGGTATGTTTCATGATGTTTCAGTGTTTCTAAGAGTGGGAAAGAGTGTTTCTACTGCCCGCGGCAGTGGTAACCTCAGCTTAACCTCACTCCGGCTGTTAATGTTTTGTTTTGGAGCCTCAACACCTTCACTGAGGTGTCAAGTCTCCTGAAAAAAAACCTTCATTGAGAGGAAAGAAAGGGTTGTTTCTGTGCTAAGCAGACTCAAGTTAACTCACTTCAAAATATCCACAGCTGATTTCATAACAATAATATGTTATGAAAAATAACATGCCGTAAACCGAGGATGATATTTCTGGTGCTTCTGTCCACTGTCAACAGAATGTTATACCATATGAAAAAAAAAAAAAAAGCAAATAGCCATCAGTGTTGCCACACATACTCATTTAGTGAGAAAGAAAACATTCTCTGAGAATGTATGCATGTGAGCAGAAACACTGAATTGTACTTTACCTAGAACGTTGAGGCCATTTGTTACAGTATGGTATTAGTATAAGTTTGAAGATACCTTCAGAGTGCTGTGCATCTTCTCGTAAGTGTATGTGTTACTACGGCTGCCAAGAATGTCTAAAGGGATACGTGAGTCACCAGGGAGCCATTTTGTGGGTTGCTAGGCATGTCAGTCTGGCGGGAGAATCCTCTTGTTATTGGAAACAATGTGCTAGCCTTGTCTATACACACACACACATCATCTTCTACACACACACACCAGGAAACACAACAGGTCCTCAGGCACCCACACACACATACACACACGGTACTTTGGATGATATAAAACTGAACTCTTATTCCACAGGTGAATCCAGGAAGTTTGACCCGACCTTTAAAGGACCAATACACAACAGGTAAGATTCATGACCTCTAAAACCACTTTACAACCATACAATGACAAGGCCATTAAAGGAACCAATTTGATTTTCTCTTTTTGGGGGGTCTTTCTCTGTCCTTTCTCTGTTTCTCTTTCCTCTCTCTTTTCATCTCTCGCTTTTCATTTTCCACTCTTCTCTCTCTCCTCTGTCTCCATCTCTTCATATCTCTGCCCCTCTTCCTCTCTTGTTCTGTGGTTGCTAGGAGCTGCACTGATGTTCTGTGCTGTATCCTCTTCATCCTGGCCCTGCTGGGCTACTTTGCTGTGGGCATTGTGGGTAAGTCTTTACTACTAATCTACCCATGTGTCATAACGTTAGCATTGACATTCAGAAGGCCATGATCAACGTAATATTGTGATTCTTGCCATCTCCGTATCCTCCCGTATATGAATCGAATGTGATAAATTGTGACAAATACATGAATAGGCTATGCCTTGAGAATTATGATATTCTGAAGTCATTTTGCCTGTATTTCTCTTCACTCAGCCTGGTCCCAGGGTGACCCCAGAAAGGTAATCTATCCCACAGATAGCAAAGGACAGTTCTGTGGACAGGCTGGGAGCCCCTTGGAGTAAGTCTTCCCTTTTCTCTTCCAAAACTCTGATCTTTAAAACGTGAAACTCTTTAAAACGCCATTTTACTTGCAAATCATGTTTTTATTTTTGATTAATTGTCTTCAGTTTTGTGACATTCAAGAGGTTGTCATTGTGTTCAACTGGGTTGAAAATAAGTGGATATGCAGAGGCTCTCCCCAGCCATAGTCCAGCCAGCTTGCTTACCTGTCATTGGTTGTTCAGCGTGCCTGTCATGTGTTAACAGGAAGAAGCCTCTCCTGTTCTACTTCAACATCCTGAAGTGTGCCAGCCCCCTGGTGCTGCTTGAGTTCCAGTGCCCCACCACGCAGGTCAGAGGGCGACCACGCCCACCCCTCGCTTTCAGACACGTTTCCGTTTGCCCCCTTCCTGTCAGAATGTTCTGCTTTTCTGACGAGTCCCTGTTCTGTCTCAGTTCTCTCTCTCTCTCTCATTTAGTTGCATACTCTCTCTCCCGCTCTCACTCTCTCTCTTTTGCTCACGCATACTCTCTCTTTCTCTCCCTTCCTCCATCCTCCCTTCTCATGAACCTCCCCAACATCTTACATCAACTGTTTCTACCACCCATTCTTAAATTGGGTTAATTCTATGGAAGCCCCTTTTTGGTTCCAATCAAATGTGTGTGTGTGTCCGTAGCTCTGTGTGGAAACATGCCCTACCAGATACCTAACGCTACTGAAGGCCTATGTCAACAAAGGGGAAGACCTGGCGTACTACAAGCAGTTCTGCAAGGAAGAAGTGGACTTCAAAATGGTGGGTCATAGCTTGGATGTGTAGCACTTTGAACATCAACAACTTGGTTATCGTTGGTTCGTAAAGGTGTTACATGAGGAGCTTGTGCGCAATCTCGAATTTGTTGCGTTTCAGAGCGTTGTCGAGATCCTGAGAGACGGACTGTGTCCCTCGATGGTGATGCCCAGCAAAGCCTGTAAGTCCTGGAAACTCTTTCCAAATTCAACACTGTCAGATGTTTCACTTCACTGGGTATTGATTGGGTATTTCCATTGCAAATGTTGTATTGTGATTCGGTACGAACTCCTTGTTATCCATCTTCTTACCTCTCCTGTGCTCTTTTTTCATTTTCTTTTAATTAATCAATGTCCTCTCCTCTCTTCTCCTCTCCCTCTCCAGTCACCCGTCGCTGTCTACCAGCCCTCAGCACCATGAAAGGTGTTGTTGTGGTTGGCAATGAGACGTCCTTTAGCGACAGTGACGGTGAGCAGGTGAACGCCACCGAACTCCTGGATGCATCAAAGTGAGTCGTCTTGTCCTCACACTCCTCCTTACGCACACAGCTCATACTTCTGGCACATACAGTCGTGGTTTTGATGGTTGGTCTTGCTTCTGTCTCAGGACTTATTTATTATTATATATTATATGAAAATATATAATAATCGTCGGTTATAGAACCAGCCTTATCCAAGCATGTTTGGTTAAGTGGACTTCCTGGCGTTACAGGAAGTCAAACGTGGTGGTGGAGGCTCGTCAGGTGGCAATGAGGATCTTTGAGGACTACACGGAATCTTGGCACTGGATCTTGCTGTGAGTTCCTTCAGTTTTACAGCAGGGGAGCACTAGGGTAACCAGTGTAAGCCATGTCAGTTTGTGCAAGTGAAGAGATAGGTGTGAAGAAGTACTGGTGAACATAACCTGGAGAATGAAATAGCTTTTTCTAGTCAAGTCACAGTGGTTGAAATGTTAACAACTCATTGAAAGTAGTAGGAGATGACTTTGATGATGGTGTCTACCTGCAGAGGTCTGGTGATCGCTATGGTGGTCAGTCTCATCTTCATCGTGCTCCTTCGCTACCTCGCTGGGGTCATGGTCTGGGTCATGATCATCCTGGTGATACTGGTCATCGGATACGGTAAGATATCTCAGTAACGTTGTCAGATGGTTTGGGATGGTTGTCGGGGGGTTACAGGTTTGATGTTCTGGATGTTTCTGTCAGGGATCGGTCACTGCTATATGGAGTATGCCAGCCTGCAAGACCAGCCTGGGGCTGATGTCACCATCAAAGACCTGGGGCTGCAGACGGACTTCTCTGTCTACCTGCAAATCAGACAGACCTGGCTGGCATTCAGTGAGTCCACACACACACAAAGAATATATGTATTTGCATATGAATGTATTTGTGTGCACAATCACACGCACATACAGCTAACCACGTGTGTGTGTCTGTCCCCCAGTGATCATTCTGGCCATAGTGGAGGTCGTCATCATCCTCCTCCTCATCTTCCTCAGAAAGAGAGTTCTGATCGCCATCGCCCTAATAAAGGAGTCCAGCAGGTCAGGGTACACACACACAGACACACACACACACAGGAAGTGACCAGTTGAACAGAAACACAGGCAAGAAGCACACGTTCGGCCAGGGCAGAGGGTTCATATTCTTCATTACTATACACAGATATGTAGATGTTAGTATTTGCTGACTAAATTACCGTCTTCCTCCACAGGGCTGTCGGCCATGTTATGTCATCGCTGTTCTACCCCCTGCTGACCTTTGCCCTCCTGGCCCTGGTCATCGCATACTGGGGCATCACAGCTGTGTATCCTTACACCTGTCAATCATGTCTTTGGGGCGTGGCCTCATATAAACCAGATGAACCACCTTTATGTTATGTTTTTGCCAGATTACAAAAAGCAATAGAAATGTAGCTATGGGCTGTAATGCTAAACGATGGGCCTGAATGTCTAATTATTTCCCAACAGTCTCCTTAACTAACTCCCTCAGGTTCTTATCCACCTCCAATGACCAGGTGTACAAAGTGTTCAACACCTCAGACTGTGAGTACTCCAGAGATACCTGCGACCCCAAGGTAAGACAAAGAACAGGGTTTATCCTCATTAGTTTGTAGAATCTAGTATGATTGTTGAATTAAGTGTTTTTCCGCCTACCAATTCAATATGGATGAGTCCCTCGATACCAACACAAAGTCTAATATCAAATCCTTCGCTTTTGGTTTTTCTTTCAGACGTTCAACACTTCCAACATCACTGCCCAGTGCCCGGACGCTGAATGCCTGTTTGCGTTCTACGGGGGCGAGACGTACTACCACAAGTACCTCATTCTGTTCCAGTTCTACAATGTCTTCCTGTTCTTCTGGTGTGCAAACTTTGTCACGGCGCTGGGTCAGGTGACCATGTCTGGGGCGTTCGCCTCTTACTATTGGGCCTTCAAGAAGCCAGACGACATCCCTGCCTATCCCATCTTCTCTTCCCTGGGACGAGCCCTGAGGTAGGATGACCAAGGAATGTGTGTGTGCACTGGGGTGATATGATTCTGAAATGTTTACCTGTCTCTCTCTCTCACACGCTCCTCTTCTCCCCCGCTCTCTCTTCTTTAGATACCACACTGGCTCGCTGGCCTTTGGTTCTCTCATCTTGTCTCTAGTCCAGGTCGTCAGAGTTGTCCTGGAATATCTGGACCAGAAGCTGAAAGGTGAGCCAGTCTACCAAAGTACTCTTCTCCAGTCACTGATCATCTGAACACTCTTGACTCCATCATGGCATTTATGAACTCACACAGAGAAGAACGCCCTTTGGTGAACACATACTCAGCAACAGATACTCAAGCCAATGTTTTTAGTTGTTACTGAAAAGGTCATTTAAGCTCAAAGGGATGCGCTTCATGGCATGTTTTGTTGACCTCCTCTGCTGTTTTAGGAGCCCAGAATAAGTGTGCGAGGTTCATGCTGAGTTGCTTAAAGTGCTGCTTCTGGTGTTTGGAGAAGTTCATCAAGTTCCTCAACAGAAATGCTTACATCATGGTAGGCTGATTCCTCTGGCTAATCGCATTACTGTATTCTTCGTATTTTCGGGGACTAAACTGATTTTTTAGATTCACTTTTTGGATGCTTTCTAATTTTTTGGGATGTGCCTCCTCAGATCGCGATCTACGGCAAAAGTTTCTGTCCCTCAGCTAGAGACGCCTTCTTCCTGCTTATGAGGAACATCGTGAGGTGAGATGAGATTTAAACCTTCCCCCCTTTCGCTTGGAAGTTCACAAGCCTGTGGGGCTGCTTAAAGGAGAGGGTGTCGGCTTCAAGGCCATGTTCTTAGCCATTGCAGTTTTTGTTTTTTTCATTAATTCTGTCAGTCAGCCATAAGTCAAGTCAGTCAGCCATAAGTCAAGTCAGTCAACCAGTCATTGGTTTGTTTGAACATTCTTGCTGTTAATTCAACAGTTTATGTATTTTGTCGTTAATCTGGTTTTATGTATGCACTTTCTCTCCTTGTGTTTCCATATGTGTTCTACAGAGTGGCTGTTCTGGACAAGGTGACAGACTTCCTTCTGTTCCTGGGGAAGCTGCTCATCGTCGGGATCGTGGGTGAGTCATCCTCAAGTTAACACACACACGCATTCCCACGTTACACACACACATACTTCCACACCTCTCTTAAATTGAGGCCTCATCCCAGTATTTGGACGTGCGTGCACACACATTCAAACACGTTATCCAAACTCAAACTGATTCCTTGAGCTGGAGTTGCCATGGCGTTAAGAAAACCCCCTCTTTGTGCAGGAATCTGTTCGTTTTTCTTCTTCTCTGGGAGGATCAAGGCTGTGGAGCAGACGGCTCCCTCTCTCAACTACTACTGGGTGCCCATCCTGGTAAAATCTCCAAAGAGCCACTTGATTATATTAACAAACAGTTGCCTAGATACAATGCTTATTTAGATTAGATTAGATTCAACTTTAATGTCATAGTACAGGGTAACGAAATACAGTTAGCATCCAACCAGAAGTGCAAAACAGTTATTACAACAGAATATAATTGCAATTGCATTTAGACACTATTGTTACAGGGACTCTCAAAACAGTTATTTTAAGTGCATGTTATTCCCTTTTGTCCCAGACGGTTGTGGTGGGATCCTACCTCATCGCCCATGGCTTCTTCAGTGTGTATGCCATGTGTGTGGACACCCTTTTCCTCTGCTTCTGTGAGTAGCGACCCCTGGTGGTTATTTATAGTATTTTGAGTGACACTTTTTAAACTATTAACACATTCCTGTGACGCATGCATCTTTTCAGTCACTTGCTCAGCTTTCTAAATCTGAACTGCAGGTTTTTCTCTTTTTGCTTGCTATGTTTCTGACTTCTATCTCTCTTTGTCTTCTTTTTTCGCCTGTTTTTTTTTTTTTACACCTTCCCTTCCCTTTTAACCCTGTTTCGTTCCGTTCTGTTCACTAATCCCAAACAAACTAAACCCCACGTTACGAACATAATCACACACAAACTCACGAACGTGGAAGGTGAGGACCTGGAGAGGAACGACGGCTCCTCAGAGCGGCCGTACTTCATGTCCCCTGAGCTCCATGAGATCCTCTCCAAAGCTGGGAAGGTGGAGGAAGATGGAGCGGCTCAGCCCGACGCTCCAGCACAGGTGGACGATGTCCGACTGGAGGAAGAAATGCCCCTCCAGCAGCAAGACGGAGAAGTCCAGCTCAAACACCTGAACGTTCTGAAGACGGAGGCCGAAGAGGAACAACCTCTGCAGGCAAAGCCTGATGTGGAGGAAGACCTGGAGGAGAAGACCAAGGAAGACCTGGAAATAAACGAATTAGAGGAGAAGAAAGAACCGGAACTGAAGATAGAGGTGGCTGAGAAGGAGAACGAAGAAAAGGTGGAAATAAAAGCGGGACAGACTGGTGAGGTGGATCCTGCACCGGCAGAACCTAAGATAGAAGATAATGAAGAAAAGAAAGATGTAATGGAGGAACCTAAAGATGGTGGTGGTTCTCTGTCCTCGCCCAAGGAGTAGTGCTTATGGGTAATGGAGTGAGGAAGAGAAACCCGGTTAACCTCATATTATTATTATGTGTCCTTTGGATCTACTGTACCAGTAACTGACAACTACTCTATGTGGTTTGGACAAGTTAAATGTAAATCCGAATGCAAGTTAGTGATGCATATCTTATTGCTTTAGCCAGAGGAGTCACTCAGATACTTGCTGGTTGTAGCTAAATTTCACATTTGTGTCATAAGCACGCCAGACAACTCCAGAGCATCCTCGTAGCTTGTGTAAATTCATATTTTACTGTGGCGTTTTTTAGACAGTGTTGTTTTGTTTTTATCGTGCGGATCTGTAGAACTGTGCTGAACCTGTGCCTGACACGACTTTGTAAATACGTCCTCTAATATTGTCTTAATCACATTAACAAATGCACTACCATGCCACCACTACCCTGTTTACAGTCATAAACACAGATCTCAGATTTGATCAGATATCGGATTGAGGATGTTCACCGTTTACATCAACACCAGCTGACGCCAAATGGTTTGACTCCTTTGATAGAAGTAATTGTACATATGTTGTTCGTATCCCAATGGAATTAACTTGTTCACATACATCTGACTGTAATGGACGATTTAGCTTCGGCCTTGTATTTTGTCATGTAGGCCCCCAGCCTGGCAATTGTGTTGGATTTGGTTGGATTCAGTGTACTGACATGCCACCGTCTTGCCTTGGGTATTCTGCACTGTCATTAGTGCTGTGATTGTGTAGCAGCTAGTCTTTAACCTTTCTGAAACGAGCAAGTCTCGTTTACAGACATTACTTGCCTTTCTCTGACACGTACTCTATCTTTGTTTACGCTCTCCGTCTTTCTCTTGGGCTGCATGGCATAACTGTAAGTTTGCCTGGCGAATGCTTTTCTGAAATAACCCAACCTCAAGTCTTGATGCTTTTTGTTTTTTACAGTCTTCGATGTAGTGTGTCCCTACGGGAAATGTTGTAACTCTTCTCGAGTCTTTTATGTATGAAACATACCTATTCAGTTTGCTTATGATACAGCTGTTGATTAAAGTTTCTTGTACTGATGAAATAGCAGTTATTGTGTACATGTAAGACCCTTCTATATTGTGCTGTTTGCAGAGACAATAAGGTAAGAATGTTTTTGTCTGTGTATCGTTAAACAAAATGGCATGTAATAAGAAACTTGGAGACCTTACCCAAACAAGGGGACAGGTTGGCTACTATTCATTTCATTCTATCATGTTCCGGGGGATGTTGTGATGAGTGTCTTCTACTTCCTCCCTGTGTAACAGTGGAGGATATGGAGCGTAATGATGGAACTGCAGAGAGGCCCTACTTCATGTCTGAGAACCTGCTCACCATCCTGAACAGGTCCAATGAGGGGACCAAGACACTGGACTGACCTGAAGGACTGTGTGTGTGTGTGTCTGTATGATGCTTATTGAATGCCTCACTGTGTGTGGATGTGTGTGTGTGCGTGCGTGTGATGGTTTTGTTTATTGACGGACAGATGACGTGGGTGTGCATGTGAGTTAAGACAACAAACGGGGGGAGGAGTTCAACTTCTATTATTAACCATGTCAGCGATGTGTATGGAAAGTGACTTAAGTCTGTTATAATGTAGTTGGGCGTCATATAATTTAACAAGCAAAGCAATGAGAGATTACTTTTTTTTCTTTTTAGAACAGTTTTCTTTTTGACAACAGTGCATACTGGCTACTGAAGTATCACAAGTGGTAATTGTGATACTTTGTTGTTAAACAGTAGGTTAAAATGACAGGATAAAAATGTATTTCATGGTTGGAATTGTACTTTTCACATTTGATTTTAGAGAACTGATCCTTCTTTTTTCTCTATTAGATGTCTGAGTATCTATTTTGGAAGTTTAAACTGTCGGGTTACAATGAATGGATGATGGTCTGTTGCTTTAGGCCTATTTATGCCACCAGTATTAAGTATCAGAATAACAAGCTTTCATGCTAAGACTGAAATGTTATATAAAGTTATTTTATTTTCCTCATGAGGTTGTCTTAATTAATATTGTTAAATGTTTACTATGCATTGCCCTGTGTTGTACTTAAAAATTATCAAAGCAGTTTGTACAGTTTGAACGATAAACTAAAGACTTGTTGGGATTGAAAACGTTTTTTGTGAGCTAGTAATGTCACTTACGTGTCAATTATTTTGTAATATGCAAGTTTTGTTTGTAATGTTATATTACAACATTACGTTTGTGTTGCTTTTCACAGTGAACATTCTTGTAAATAAAATGTTTTGTAGGCTACAAGACTTTAATGAAGTGTGTGATATGTTTCTGATGAAGACACTAATAGAATTTCAAGAGTAATCATTTCAATGAACAACATTTGTAGCAGCCTGTCTTGGATCATCCAGGACTTTCTCGTTTTCAGTAAGGAGACTCTTCAGTTGCAAATTACGTTCACACACCGTGTCATGACGTCATCGAGGTGACGCGCTGTCGTTTCTCCAGCCTCGAGCTAGTGAATGTGTACTGGTTGCTAGGCGACATCAGATATGCAGGGTCCGCGTTTTCGTTGCTAGCAGGACTTCACCGTCTCTTCGAAGAAACATCTGTGCAATTTCTTACTAAATAGTTATTTCTGTTAAATAAAATGCCTTTCAGCGCAGAAGCCATGAAACCGCCCCTCCATGATCAAATAACGGAACTGCAAAGGAAAATACATTTGCTTGGTGAGTTTCAACTTCAGATAACTTTACAGTTGCCTACTACTAGCTACAGTAACAGTCTAGGTTTGATTACAGATTGAACTATTTCTTTGTTCACTGTTGTTTCGTTAGTTAGGCTGTCTAACAATTGCACCATAGTTGTCTAAATAATTGTAACTAAATGATTCCACCCCTAACCAGAGTAATGTAATGGTTAATGTCGTCCGCTAGAGGGAGACAGAAGCGCATATTACGAGAGCTCCCAATCCACCATCAAGAAGAACAGAGAGTCCATTCTGCAGCTGAGGCAGGAAAACAAAAAACTTCATAAGAAGTTGGCAGACACTCTTGCTGTGAGTGAGCATTGAATCACGGATGGTGTGAGCTCGTTCTTTTTACTGCTCACGCACCATAATGAATGTTGCAGGTTTGTCTCTGTGTGTGTGTGTGTGTGTGTGTATCTAAGGTTGTGGCTTTTTTCCCCAGGGGGATGAGCAACTGATCAAAGATGCTTTTCAAAGTAGAGGCATGGAAAAGGCTGCATTCCGAAATATGTCGGGGAAGGTATAACATCCTCTCTCTCTTTCTCTCTGTCTGTCTCTCATGCACACACCAACACTCCCTCTCACACACACTCTGTCTCTCTTAACTAGTCTTATGTCTCTCATCCCAGACAGCTCTCGGTGTGCTGGACCAGAAGGTTTGTGACAAAAGGAAACGCCTCAACGCCCTCAAACACACCACGCAGACGTATCGCCAGCGCCTAGACGGCCTGCAGCAGCAGTACCAGAACATGAAGATAGAGGGCAGAGGACCTCAACCTGACGAGCAGAGACAAGAGGAGGAGGCCAAGGTAGAGGAGAGACACACAGACAGATCAGTCAGATATATTCGACAGAGGTAGATGTACTGGACAGACAGACAGACAGACTGACGGACAGACACACGTAGGCTGTATGAGGGTTTGATGTGTGGCCCTCTTCTGCAGAGTGAAGGGGAGGCCGGCGAGGAGCATCCCCAAAAGGTTCTGCTCCGACCTCACTCCCCACAGCCTCTGATTCTAGGCCCCCGCATGCTAACACAGCCCTGTAGTTCACTTCTCAAAGCCCACAATGGTCAACGTGTGTGTGTGTGTGCGCGTGCCTGTGCATCCATCTGTGCGCGCGCGTGTGTGTGTGGTTCTTCCAGAACTTGCGGGTGCTGGAGAACCGTCTGGAGAAAGCCCAGCTGAAGAGTCAGGAGGCAGAACACATCATGAGAGGATACCTGAAGCTCAAATCCCACCTGCAGGTTAGACACCCTCACTGACAGGAGCCAGAGGTCAAACTGAAAACAACTGATACTCTCCCCTTAAAGACCTAGGTTGTGGAGGCCATTTCAGACTATTTCGCATTGTAATCTTTTGCAACCAAAGTTGCTGTTCAACTATGACGTTAGCTTCCTTAAGGCATTCTGGGTTGCCGTGTGTGTTGTCGGGCGTCTTTTTTTGCAGGAGGAGAGCTTGACCTTCTCGTCCCAGCTGGACCAGCTGGAGGCGGAGCTCCTGACCCAGAAGCAGGAGCTGAGGAACCTGCAGGTCATGAACAGCGACGCCCACCTGTCCAAGGACACGGCCAAGGTGACCCTCCTCCACACCTTCTCTGGGGTCAGAGGTCGTGGCCGTACGCCTGATCTTTGAAATATATATATTTTTTTTCCCTCCCTCCACTGCTCTCTCTCACCCTTCTTCCCTCCATCTCTCCTTCTTTCTCCTTCTTTCTCCCTCTCGTCCAAGGCTGAGCTCCTGCGTCAGGAGGAGCTGGTGTACCGGGAGAGGAAGGAGAGAGAGATCATCCTCACCAGCTACAAGAAGCAGGCAGAAGAGCGCAAGGCCCAGGCCGAGAGAGTGGAGAGACGGGTGAGTGGCCCATTGAAGCTGCCCATGAAGCTCCTAAACCCAGCGTCACATCCACTGCTAAACTTGTGTGTGTGTGTGTTGTTTCCCGCTCACAGGCCCAGCGAGCGGGCATGCAGCCAGATGAGCTGAGCAGCGAGACCCAGCGCAGTGTCACTGGGGTGGGGGAGGAGGAGAGGGCCATCTCCACCTTCGAGGAGGCCTTCCAACGTATCAAGGAGGCCACGGGAGTCACCGACACACGGGTACTGTACACGCAGGGACAGAAAGACAGAGAGACATCCAGAGAAAGAGACAAAGAGAGAGAGACCCCCCTCGTATTTTGCGTGTACATCTTAACACGTGTGTGACGTGTGTGTGTGTGTGCAGGACATAGTGGAGCGTTTCACCTCCCAGGGAGACACACAGAAGCACCTGGAGAACCTGAAAGAGGAGAACGAGAGAACCCTGCAGCGTCTGAAGGAGGAGAGAGACCAGCTGCAGGAACACTTCCAGACCCTGAAGTACTCTGGGGAGGCCAAACTCTCCAGGTGAGGGGTCAGGGGTCAACAGGTCAAATTATAGGTGAAAGATCACTGCTAGCAGCTAAGCACTAGCTAGCAGCTCTACTAATTGAAATGGGTATGATCATTTTGGTTAGCAAATTAGCGACCTTTTACCGCCGATGTTTTTAGCGTTGACGTTAGCATCGCTAGTCACTTCGCCGCCCCCCTGGCTGACCCTCTTCTTTTCCAGCCGTCGACAGGTGTTGGAGGAGCGTGAGCACCACCTCCTGGCGGAGCAGCAGAGGTGCGAGGCGGCCAGGGAGCGTCTGGACTGGCTGACCCGCACCCTGGGCACGGTGCGCGCCGGGGTGGAGCATCTCGCCGACAAGCTGCAGCACATCCAGGTGGCGGAGGGGGCCAGTCCTGCACCCCCTGGTGGCGAGGAGGTGGTGGAGCTGCTGGCTCGGACGGAGAAGAAGTTGCTGAGCCTGCAGGATGAGCTGCAGGGGAGGGACCTGGCCCAGGTCATGAAGGAGATGGAGGAGGAGGAGGTGAGGGGGAGGAGAGAGACAGAGGAGCTGACTCCCTTTAATGTTGTTGACCCTGGTCAATCTGAGCATTGTCAGTTTGGCCGGTCAACGTGAAGCGATGGAGGAGGAGGAGGTGAGGGGGGGAGGGAAGAGAGAGAGAAACTACAGGCGAGGTGACACACAAATCCAAAATGGTGGCCAGGGGATCTTCTAGAATCTGGTTCTGCTCCTGGGTTTCGATAAGGTTGCAGCTTGATAGTCAAGGCGAAATACAAACACACATCCCATTCACACGTCCACTTAAAGGACACCGAAAACAAGATTAAAAGAAAATATGTATCGGTACAGTTATGTCACACTCCCATATAGGACCACACAATGGAGAACACAATGGAGATAATAGGCAAGCCTAACCCACTGGTGCTAGAATATCAGATCTGTTTATCTGCAGGGAATGGAAACACAATCATTACAGCCACTTTGAAGTGTTTGACCAGCGTAATTATCTGCCTGCCAGACAGGCCGTGTTTGAGAACACAGTGTTCAAGTACTCTGAGGGAAAGAGGGTTGTGATGTCATCGGCCCCTGTCATTTGCTAATGGGGTGAACGTACACCACTTTCATCTAATTGCAAGGTGTTGGCTTTCTGGGGATGAAAATTGTCATCAGTGGAGTGTGTGTGTGTTGCAGTCACTTTTATTTCCCATTGCAGTACATTGTTCATGTCCTGATTTGTCTGGCTTTTAACACAACTACTTGATGATGATGTGTGTGTGTGTGTTTTGTGTGTGTGTACAGTTCCATGCCAGCATCGAGGGAAAGCTGCCACAGTACAACACATGCATCAAGCTACCCAAGGACCAGAAACTAGATTCAGACGACGGTGAGAGGACAACACACTAGCACGCACGCACACACACACGCACACACCCCCGAGTTACATAGATTAATTTAGCAGACACTGCTAAACGTTATGTTGGCACGGCCGGGATTCAAACTCGCAACCTTCTGGTCACTAGCCTGATTCCCTCGCAGCTCAGCCACTCGACTCCAAGAGCTGTTCCCATTTCCACAGTGTTTCACCCTCCCTTCCTCCTCTCCCCCCCAGAAGAGGAGGAGAGCGGCGACGACGAGGGTGACATCATCACCCGCGCCGCGCTCAAGCGCCAGTCACAGATCATCGTCGACACCAAGACCAAGAGGAAGACGAGGACCAAGAAGAAGAAGGGGAAACACTAAAGTCAACGTTTGAGATTTTTTGGCATATATGAGCTTTGGAAGATGAACAGAATATTGGGCTGTAAACTCCTATACTAGATCTAGCTATTCTCACTTAATGTAATTGTTTTTATGTCAAGCTTCCACAAGCAGTGATTTGGTTCTGTTGTTATTAGACTCAATTTGTAACAACAGGAGTAATTCAAATTAAAATATTCCTCATGCCGCAATCCATGAATGAATGTGTTTTGACAACAGAAATGTTCTTTTTACCTTTCCTGTTGGCTCAACACTTTCTTCACCCTCTATTGCTCTCTCTCACTGCTCTTCTACTCTCTCCTCTTTCCTTCTCTGTTCTCTCACCTCTTTCCTACTCTCACCTCTTTCCTACTCTCTCCTCTCTCTCCTTCTCTCCCATACAGCCAGCAACATAAACTCTGACCCTTCTTTACAGTGATTGGGATATTGAGTGCTTTAAATTGTCATCCTATCCATGGTGACATTTGATCGAACATTTACATAACCTCTGATACTTAAAAACTTGCTTTTGCGAAATGACCTATCAGAAAGCACAGTTAATCCCACAATAAAATTGCCTGTGTAATACTGTAAGACAGTAATTACAGTGCCATATAATGTAGCCAAGCCTTTAAAATGTCAGGGAGGGGCAGATTTCCTGACCTGAATGTCATCTATCTTATTGTTGCTGTGAATCGAAACTCGATTGAATGGCCGGGTCATTTTACACACACGCAGTCTTGGTTTATTGTGACATAACAGGCTTTCACAGAGCCAATGGGTTCATAGTCAAACACCCTTCCATCATGTACATTTTCATAATTCACTTTTCATGTGCATTTAGTACATAGTTCTGTAGCTGACAGTGTCAAATTTTAACAAACCCGTTAAAGAACACAGCCCATGCTGTTTCTTACTAGTACTCAATGTTTTTGTTGTCACTCATTTCAGAAAGAAACTTGTCAGTCAGTGTCTTGTCCATCCTCTTGGCTGACAGGAATGATTGTCTCAGGTTATAGTGAGTCCAAGATGCTGGTATGACAGGCTTCATTCACATGCTAGCAGCAGCCATAGCAGCAGCCATGTGGCTAAGTTATGTAAGACAGTCATGGAACACTAAACCACAGTGAGGAGATGATGTGTGCTTTGTACTGTGCAGTGTGTGTTTTATGCTGGTGTGTGTGTTTTGTGCTGGTGTGTGTGTGTGGTTGTTACATCATCTGCAGGGAAAAACATATAACCTGACTGTTCCTGCCTACTACAGGTTCCAAAACCAAGAAATCAACCCAACATCAGTTTACAGCTGGACAGGATAACTAACTTATTTGAAGATTGTAAGCAATGTAGACTTCTGGTGGGTAAGTGAGGTGGCTGAGTGGTTAGGGAATCGGGTTGGTTGCTAGTTCAATTCCCGGGCCGTGCAAAATGACAATGTGTCCTTGGGCAAGGCGCTTTACCCTACTTGCTACTGGGGGAATGTCCCTGTACTTCCCTGTAAGTTGCTCTGGATAAGAGCGTCTGCTAAATGTAAAATGCCTCTTTGTATTCAACCATAAATTACTAATTGAATTTAGTGAGAAGAGGTGAATGAGTGTGTTTGTTTTAAATATAGGCTTTGAATGCAGTGACGCACATAAAACACAAAGGCACAAAGGCCTACAATCAGAACTTACAGGTGCCTGAAAGCAAGGGCATTTTTACACTGCTGAGTGTTTACTTAATTGTCTAGCACAGCACAAACCATTTAACTATATGTCTGTGTGCTGACTGTTTTTTTTCTGCCACAGTAGTCTGCCACTGTGGGCCACATATTTATTTTTAAAATTCATTTTGATACACTATTTACATCATATTTTATATATTTTCTCAGAAAAGGACCGTTAAACATTGTGTTGAATGGACTGCTAAACAATACGACTGAGGTTAGTCTCAGAGAGAGACAGAGAGAGACAGAGAGACAGACAGAGAGAGAGACAGACCGACAGACACTGAGAGAGAGAGAGAGACAGGCAGACAGACATACACTGAGAGAGAGACAGACAGAACGTTCTGTTTGCTTACATTTAATTACGCACGCGCTCGACGCACCTGTTCCTAATTGAGCCACTCTTGTTCCTAAGTCGCTGTACAGACACACTTTCTCCAACAAGCTTTCTAGTCACAAACGTATTAGGTGTCAATAAGATGGCAACACGTTAAGCATGTAACTGCTTAGGTAGTTGCATATAAAAAATGTGTAGAAGAGAAACGTGGAAATAGGTAAGATAAAACACGTCGTCAATGTTAGGGTTACATAGATAACTCTTTTTCTCGGCCTCGACTATGATTAAATAGGGGGAAATGTATAACGTATCCTCAAATTAAACTATATTCATGGCATAAAGTGAAGTGAAGAGAATTCAAATGCAGAAATTGGTTTGCTCTTTTCCAATGAAAAGACAAGTTAAGCGGAATGATTGGATCTGACAAATCTGGCAACCAATGGAGGATCTTGCACAATAGAGGAGTGGGGGCAGAAAAAGAGGTGGGGGACAGTTCCACCCACACCCCCTTGTTCTCATAATGGCACAGCATCACAGGCTATCCACAGAAAACAAGTGACAACCAATTCCAAGGTTCACTTTAGAGCAAAACTCCTATGTGTATGGAATATTGTTCCTGTCTCACAGGGAAACAACATGTTTCAAGGAAGGATGGGTCTGTGTTGACCTGAGTCACAGGTCAAGTGAACCAGTCCAGTAAAGTAAGTCCCTGGTTTAGATTTTTTTTTAAGTTGTGTTTGTTTGCTGTTCTACAACTCTTTTAAGTAAGTGTGTTGATGGGAAGAATATCACTGGAATGGATTTGAATGAGATCAAACAAGCCTAATGTATAAGTATAATAATAGTTATTATATACAGTATGGCTAGATTGTTGTATGACACTCCCTTGACAGACATCATGTCAGTAGTTTAAGGTTTGGAGCCTACAGACGATTATAGGTTTAGTGTTAACAAAGTTGTTGCTCTTATGACAAGCTATGTTTTCCTAGGATGTATGTCTTTACTACTGGTTGCTACCAAAGCAGGGTTTGTCAGATTCAGTGTGGAATGTGGAATCCTTTCTCTCTGAAGGTGGAGTCCTTTGAGATGTATTTTAGGCTCGTAACGTATGAGAACTGTGTCCTTATCAGAACTGAGACATGATTTGCGTCAGTAGACTTGCAAGAGCTCATTGACTCCTCAAGGGTAGCACAGTAATGCACTGTCCATACATGTGGTCCCTATAATCTAATAAGGATCAAAGACACATCGATGACCTCTCTCTCTCTCGCTCTCTCCCTCTCACTCACACACTCTCTCACACACTCACTCACAATACAGCAGCAGTGTCAAGGGCCTCTCCCTGACTGTTGGATGAGTTGAGGGACTTGTGTGAGATGCGGTCTACCCTGGCCCTGTGTGGAGGAGGAGGAGGAGGAGAGCGGGGTCTCAGGGCCCGGGTGGGCAGGATGAAGAGGCTGCTCTGCCTGAGGCCTGCCCACCGTGTGGACGTGCAGATGGACACGGAGCCCGGCGTGTGGCTGAGGAGCTTCCAGCTGCTGGACCCGGAGGGACACCACGAGGTGAGGACGCTGACGGGGGGAGGGGGGGGGGGGGGGAAGGGGGGGGGGGGGAGGGGGGGGGGGAGGGGGGGGGGGAAGGGGGGGGGGAAGAGGGGGGGAAGAGGGGGGAGGGAAGGGGGGGGGAAGGGGGGGGGGGAGGGGGGGAGGGGGGAGGGGGGGCTAGTGAGTGGGGGCTAGTGAGTGGGTGAGGTGGGAGCATGTGAGGTGGGGTAAGCTATTATATCTGACTGCTCACGCACCTCCATGACATGTTTTGACTCAGTTTGAGCCCGCTTCCTGTTTCTAAGATGAACCTTGCTCTCAGACAATCTATACCTCCCACCCCCCCTCTGCGCCCACAAGCTTCCTCCAATAAGATGGTTTGATGTCAGTAGTGTGTCTCTTCAACAGGTACGACAGGTGTCCTAGATCTTGGTATAGTTTGACGTCAGAACTAAGTGTGTTTCTCAGGCTATTGTCTCTTGACTGTGTCACTGTATTGCCATTGAATATGAAATGCAAGTGATACCCAGGACAGTCAGTTCCTTCAGGGAACGTCTCATCTTTCCTTGATTTAAACGCGTCACTGGAACTGGTGTCTATACGTCATCGTGTTCAGTAACAGTAATAGCTTTTCTTCTTCCATAGCTGCTGCCATTTCTTTCTTGTGCAACTGTTTGTTTTGAAACCGTGATTTATTTTCCCGGACAACCTCTTTTCAAGTGTGCGTTGTCTGCTTTGTACATGGTGTGTGTGTGTGTGAGAGAGAGAGATAGTTGCTTGTCCTTTATTCCTCTTGTCTCATTAGTGATCATGAGTCCCTCTCACCTCTGCCACCCTTGTCCTCCTTCTTTGTAAACGAATGGAGGGACAGAGGGACAGAGGGACAGAGGGACAGAGGGACAGAGGGACAGAGGGACAGAGGGACAGAGGGACAGAGGGACAGAGGGAGGGCACTGTGGGCACGGATGGAGGGATGTTTACACATGGTCAGAGAAAGGGGACCAACATCTCATTAGTGGAACACGGTTGCTTGTTCTCCCTCACAGTAGCCTGTGTCCATCCTCAGACTAATGAGAGGGGAGCCAGTGCTCATACAAAGACCATCTGCTAGGATAGAGAGAGAGCAGGCAGCACTACCAGGGTGGGAATTCATTTCTCGTTGAATGTGTTGGTCAGCACTTCTATTTGTCAGTGTTTTGTTTTTACACTTTTTGTTTTTAAAATCTCTTCCTTCCACAACCTAAATATCCATCATGTTGCTTTGTACAGTTTCCATATGTTGGGAACTGGCCAAAGAATTCCTCATCTGAATCGAAGACTATCCGTTCCTAGATAGATGATTAATGTACCTGATGACTGACATGTTTTTTTATTTATTTTTTACATATAAAAGATCATTATCAGTTTAATTGATTAAAATAACAGATAATAATCAGTTCTAGGCCATAGTTTGAATCGGAAAGGGAACCGACTGGTTCTCCGTGGTATTTCTCACACCCTGCCTGTGAGTCCCTGGCTGATGAGCCTGGCCTGTGAACCATCCCAACAGGAACAGTGGCTCTGAGAACAAGCAAACCCAAAGGTATTTGTCACCTGAATATCACATTGTTTGTTTACGGGTTGTGTTTGTCATGCTGGAGGTGTCATGGACTCTCTTCTCATGAGGTGTTATTTTTCTATTACCATAAAACTCGGTTACAAAAGGTGCAAATTACCTTACAGTACCATCAGTGTGACAAGTAGACAAGAACAAACCCTTTTTTACGGTTTGTGTTAACTCTATGAACCAACTGTTGTGTGGAAGGTCAGAGACTAAATTATATCAGTCCTAGTTGGTATAGGCCCCCAGCTCTGCAATGGGCTCTAGGGGTCCCAAAAGCGTCCCAACCTTTCCTGCTGTTAGTGTTTCTCATGTGACAGAATAACCTGGAGCTCTCAGACAGTCCCAGCCCTAGACATGGTCCCAGCCCTAGACATGGTCCCAGCCCTAGACATGGTCCCAGCCCTAGACATAGTCCCAGCCCACACACCTGACCTGCTGATCCCGCCCACACTACAGGTGAGACCTGACAGACGTCGAAAGCACCGAAACTGCTCACGCAAATGAACGGCTGGGTTTCCTTTCTTGACAAATTAAAAAGATTTGATGACGTAGTTATCGTACGATAGAAAAAATGGGGGGCGAGTTTGTTCGTGATTTGCATGAACTTCCTTGTGTGCAACGACATCCCTGACATGTGAGGAACTGTTAACGCCTCCACATTGGATGAGCTGAAGACATGGAGCCTTAAAATACAAGATATTTGATCGTTTTTACTTCTAAAACGTCTGGAAAGGAATGGGGAAATTGAACCTAACAATGGTAGGCAACTCCAAATGTTATTATGCTCATTTGTTTTTCTTGATTCTTGTTTATGATATGAATAAACATCTTAACGTAAGCTGTATATAGAAGCATTAACTAAATGTTAATTAAAATGTAACTTTGTATCGTATATAGTTGAGGCACCACGGTAGGAAAAAAAAACGAAACTATTTCAATAACATTTACGATGGCTCTATATATTTTTTAATAGGTTCTTTTGTGTTTTTCAAACTTTAAAAGAGTAACGTTGTCGGTTTTATCATACTGTCACCGTACGTGTTAAATCTTATATATATATATTTTTTACATGTATTTAAAAATATATATTTATATATACATATATATATATATTTTACAATTAAAATGTGTGGGGCTGGCACACACCAGGAGTGTAGGTTTGCCAGGACTGAACAGTGAGGTAATGGGCCAGTTCAGTGATCCATGGGGCTTCATCAACAACCTTGCGTGCCTTTAACCAGAATGGAGGACACAGTAAATACTGGCCTCATGACTGGCCTGGCCTCTGGCCTCACTGGGGGCTGAAATGCAACAATAAAGGACCAACACCACACTGGTGCCTTTGTGTTGTTTTATGACAGACCTTGCATATAGACTAGTTTCCACTGGTAATAAATGTTGTAATGTGCATGATGGTCATATTTCATGCTGTATGGCAATAGCCAGCTAATATTTATGGCTGCCTCATCTTGTAATAAGCAAATATTAAGATCTTTCCAATGTACTTTCCAAGTACTCAGGGAGTTGGTGTCTAAAATTGGAAACTTGGAAACTCATCTGTGTCACGTGTCTTACGTGGAATATTAAGCATGTGGCGAGACAGCTCGTGAGCTGAGGCGTCTGGAGAGCTGCAGTTAAGCTGCAATTACTGCTGCCGACAAAACTAGAAATGTCAGCAAACCTGTAGACTGTCAAGCAGGATGGAAGTCGGATTTACATGCATTGCAGCATCTGAAGAATAACGATTATTGACTGATGCTTACCCATGATGAAACTGCTCAAAGTATGGGTGATTGAAAGAGGAACATAAACCACTTCAACAAAATGTTTGTGGGGGGAGAAATGTGGACGAGGAATAGAAAACGCTGTGATGTAGATTTAACTATGTCAACAATGACTCTTCCACTCTCTTCAGCTCTCCAGTTCCTTAAACAGCCTCTCCTCTCCTCAGGACCCAGTGCAGGAGTGGGGCGAGGAGGTGGAGGAGGGCGCCGTGTTCGGCATTACCCTGCGGAGGGAGCCCACCTCACCCGTCGCCCCAACAGACCCCGCCTCGCCCCAAGACGTCCACCCCACCCCCTTCGGCTTCATCCAGTACCACACAGTGAAGGTCAGGCCACGTCTGTTCTAGAACCATCCATGATTGTGGAAAAAAAAAACATCCTCCATATCTACCTGCAACTCATCTTTTGTCTTCCTGTTTTCTTCTTCTTCTGTGTTTGGAACGTGAAGGTGCGGCGGCTCAAGGCTGCCACCCTGGAGCGGCTGGTCTGCCACCTGCTGGACGCCCAGCACCAGGAGGGAGACTTCGCCCGCGTCTTCCTGTCCACCTACCGGACCTTCACCTGCCCCAACACCCTCATAGAGCTGCTCTTCCGGAGGTGAGGCCCACACACACACACAGCATGGTCCGCTTCTGTAGGGACCTTTCCTGAATGTTCCATTTGGCCTAGAGAGTCAGGTGGCTGAGCGATTAAGGCGTTGGGCTGGTGATGAAAGGTTGCGAGTTCGATTCCCGGTTGTGGCAACATTACATTATGTCCTTGGGCAAGGCACTTCACCCTACTTGACTCAGGGGTAATGTCCCTGCACTTGCTGTAAGTCGCTCTGGATAAGAGCGTCTGCTAAATGTCTCCATATGAATGTCTATTCATGTGGTTTTGTTGACCGTGGAAAAGTTGTGTTTAAAACGGTTTATAAGCCACCGTTTCAAAACGCCTCAAGACCTGCACTTAGAAGCTCCATGGCCTGGACCTGTGATAGCAGCCCTCAGTATGTTATCACGCTCAACAAACAAACTCACACCTTCCAGAGGAGTGTAGGATGGAGCCACCCCCTCTCACTCTCTGCCAGTGGCGTGACAACTGGAACCCTTTGAAACACATTCCCTCCATACTTGAACGTCGAATGGTTTGTGCGTCTAACCAGTTTCTTTGCTACTTGGCACTGTTCACTAACAGCTTAATTCCTGTTTCCTATCTCTAGTTTGCTGAAAGTAAAAACGCTCAATGGTGGGTAAAAAAAAAACTAAACAACATTTATTATTACTCTTGGTAAACTCTCATCCTTTATTCAGTTGAATATTCCCAGAAGGAATGACTGTCATTTCACTGAGGGCTGCCAGCTGGCATATTTCACCTGTTTTACAATTGGAAGGCCACGCCCGTAGACCTATGGTTTGATAAACACCCTCATATATCTGACATGCTGGTGGTAAAGTCCATGTCAAAGATGACCTCATCCATGGGGAAGGGACGCCACCTGCACCACTGGTACAACACGACTGTCTCTGAAAGCTTTCCTCTCTTTGTGTTTCTCCAGAGATGATGTGATGGCCAACCTGGACAACAGTGTCTGCCCCAGGAGGTGAGAAGGAGCTTTCTCTGAGCGCCTCTTCAACGAGGCTTTCCAAAGTCCAAAGGCCATGGGAGCGCTGACTAGTATTAACACAGCAGCCCCGCCCCGCATCTTCAAATGTTATCCATCCTTCGGTGGGAGACGCAACATTCCTCCCCCATCCTCAAGTCCCGCCCACCTCCCCTCAAGTCCATCCCACCTTCCCTCAGGCGTCTCATTCTTGTCAAAACCTGATTGGTCCATTATTGGTCCAGTAGTCTCTAGTACTGCACTGCAATGTACCCCCCTCACCCCCAAAAAATCTAAGGTGCGTTTGATATAATATGCCCGTCCCTCCCCTCTCCAGCACGCTGCTTCCAGTGATCCGGCTGTGGCTGGAGGAGTTTGGGGAGGACTTCCGCGAGCCGCCCCAGTACCACGCCCTCAGGCTGCTCGTCGTCCACCTGCGCCACCGCCTCTGCTTCCGTCGCCTGGCCCTGTCTGCAGAGGCGCTGCTCAAGAGGCTCCAGGCGGAGGGTAGGCCACCAACACCCCCCCCCCCCCCTCCCCCTACCTCCACCCCCCACCGCACGACACATGGATTCATGTGGGTCTGGAAGCGCAGAGCGCTAGCATATTTTCTTGACACGTTCATTCGCCTGCACCCACTCTCCCGAAACAACAGCACTGTGAGGGACATGTTACTGTACAGACTTCAGATGAATGTGTGACGTAAGAGCTTCTCAGTTTCTAAGAGCTTCTCAGTGGAAGTGTTTGTACTGGGTCGAAAACCCAGCCTTGATTAAGTCAAGGTTGGCGTGTGTGTTTGTGTGTGTATGGGTGTGTGTGTGTGTGTGCGTGAGCCATGCGCTTGTTATGTAACGCAGTTTCTGTTTGTTTCAGATCACAGCACCTGTCAGTCAACGCTGAAGGAGCACGGTGACTGTAAAAAGCCGGAGGAGGAGGGGCGAGGAGGCATGGAGACCGGGGAGGCGCAGGAGGAGCCACACGACCTGATGGACCTCCCAGTGAAGGAGGTGGCCGAGCAGCTGACCAGATTCGACGCCGTAAGTGTGAATCTTTGACATGAGGCAGGAAAAAAGCCAGTGTCTCTCTTGACCTCTGACTCTCCATTTAACTTCCTCTGTCTCCCTCCTGCCTCTCTTTCTCCCTTTCCCTCTTCAATCCTTTCGTGGTCTCTCTCTTTCTCCCACTCTTTCTCCCTGCCTTATTCTCACTTTCTATCCCCCCTCGTTTCTCAACTCACTCCTACTGTTGTCTCACGTCTCTCTCCTCTCTCCCCTCCTGTCTCTCCCCCCTCCTCTCTCTCCCCTCTCCAGGAGCTGTTTGTCAGGGTGGTTCCGTTCCAGTGCCTGGGCTGCGTCTGGTCCCAGCGGGACAAGAAGGAGAACCGTCGCCTGGCGCCCACCGTCCGCGCCACCATCGCCCAGTTCAACGCCGTCACCAACCGGGTCATCACCTCGCTGCTGTGCCCCTCCCCTCCCGTGCCCTCCGCTGCCACCTTATCGTCCCACTCCCACTCCCCCCCCTCCCCGGGCTCGCCCTGCTGCCTCCACACTAGCCCCGCCCACAGGGCCCGGCTCATCGAGAGATGGATCGCCATCGCGCAGGTCAGCACAGCCAGGCAGGATGCTGCCTATCCCTGTGTGCCAGCAACACACACTGACACAAACACACACACACACACACAATGCAGCACACACTGAAAACCAATTGATTATGTATATCTGTATCACCAGCATATGTTCGGATAACATGTTTGGATCCAGGTGTAGACATCCTCTGTGTGTGTCCCCCCCCTCCCCCCTGTCATCGCAGGAGTGTCGACAGCTGAAGAACTTCTCGTCCCTGAAGGCCATCCTGTCAGCCCTGCAGTCCAACGCCGTGTACCGCCTCAAGAAGACCTGGGCTGCCGTCAGCAGGCGAGTCATGTGACGCCTCCTCAGAGGAACCACCGTACAATAACTTAGTCTTTTAAACAGAGATTTACATACTTTCAACTCTACTTTTCAACTTTACACGCCTACATTGTTTGAACTGCTTTGGAGAACGTCCTCATGTTTATTTCTTCATCCTGTTTAACTCCAGGGAGTCCATGGCCACCTTCGAGCTGCTGTGCGAGACCTTCCCTGATGAGAACTGCGTTCTGACCAACAGGGAGATCCTGCTGGAGGTCAGTCCCGATCAAGCGCGCTCCCTCCTACAGCTCTTTACCTCGGTCGCCCTCACGTGCCCTGTCCTAAACACGCTCCCACCGGGAACGACATGTGGCTTTAGCGTAGTTCCACCTGCTCTGTTGGCTCACCAGACAGAGCATTTGTGCTTACATAGCGATGGGGGTTTCTTTCATGGGGGTCCGCCCATGGCTTTTCATGAGCGGGTTTGTTTCATAGTGTCTTATCTTGTTATTTTCCAGGATGGGAGCCAAGTCACAGAGGACAACAACCCGAGCACCAAGTCTCCTAAAGTCTGCCTCATGTCCAAGCAAGC
Source organism: Protosalanx chinensis (assembly GCA_030340685.1). Taxonomy (NCBI): domain Eukaryota; kingdom Metazoa; phylum Chordata; class Actinopteri; order Osmeriformes; family Salangidae; genus Protosalanx; species Protosalanx chinensis. The sequence continues at coordinate 2,196,808 of CM059342.1, read as the reverse complement.
GGTGAGAGTTCTATCCTTGTTCTTGAGCTGGCTAGTTGAATCCAGAGGGTGTTTCTGAAGCTTGCTGTTCCATTGTAGGAAAAAAAGAAAAGAAGCTGATTTATCTTTCAGTTCCTTATTTGAGGGCTTGAAACTAAAGACTAGAATGGAAAAAAGCTTTAAATAAAACCCCTAATCTCAGCGAAAATAACATTTCCACTAGGAGAAGCAAAGGCAGATATTCCTGAAGAGACCTTGTCATCATGCCCACTTCCCTAAAAGTCACACGGCGCTCGTCACGCGAAGATGATTTATTGCTCCCTCTCCCACTGGCCAACTTCCTCTTTGTAGTCAAATCAGTGGTTCAGGGCGCTGAATATTGCTTCTGAAGGCACAGTCTGATATATGGGAATGTGTGTGTGTGTGTATAAACACACCATGCTGGTCAGCCCTCTGAACCGGTGTCCCCCTCCTCCTTCCTCAGGCTTGCAGCAGTGGCATTGTCCCCTACCTGGGGACCTACCTGACCGTGCTCACCATGCTGGATACGGCCCTCACAGACACCGTGGAGGTGAGGGGGAGGCCCTGGGAGGCCCTGGGAGACGGCATGCTAGCCATCTTTTGTTGGACGTCGTTTTGGCAGCGCTTCATAACGTTGGATTCACTGAAACTCACGCATTCTCTCTCTCTCTCGTTAATGATTTACAGGGGGGCCTCATCCACTTTGAGAAGCGTAGAAGGGTAAGCACTGCCCCCTTGTGTAAAAACACCTCATTGTTCTAACGCTGGCAGTCCAGCCGTAGCCCTGACTCCTCCCCCTCCCGCTCTGAAACCAGGAGTTTGAGATCCTGTCCCAGATCCGCCAGCTGCAGGCGTCCTGTTCCCAGTACAACCTGCCCCAGCACCAACACATCTCCTCCTGGCTCCGAGCTGGAGCCCTGCTGTCCGACCAGGAGAGGTGAGGCCCAGTCCAGACACACACACCCACTGATCTCAGACAAGGATAGAGCTTGTTGCTAGTGGATGTTGCAGTTGTCTTGACCCCTTCCCACCCCCCCTCCCTGTTCCTTTTCCTCCTGATCAGTTATGAGCTGTCTCGCTACCTGGAGCCCCCCGTGGACCCGTGTCCCAGCTCCCCCTGCTCCTGGAGCCACCGCCTGCTCACCAAGAAGCTCACCTCGTGAGTCCCCCTCCAGCCACGGCACACACAGCTCACCTCCACACAGCTGAACCCTCTCACTGTCTCACATATCAGCGCATGACTTATTTCCTGTGTGTGCGTGCGTGTGTGCGTGCAGGCTGCTGTCCGTCACTGACGGCTCCAGCAGGAAGACGCAGGCAGACCAGATGAGCGTGTCGTCCTCAGGTTCCAGCAGCTCAGAGATGGAGGATCTCTCCTCCTCCACCCCCCAGCCCTCCCCTCTCAGACTCAAACTCAAGGTAGGTTCCTCCAGGCAGGCTCACGTCCTCGCCACTCAAATCAAGGGTCAAATCAACCCGGTCAGTTTGGATTCAAGGGATGAAAGAGTGGATGAAACGATACATAGTACAAAATGAACTAAGGTCATAAAGAATCAATGAGTGTTTCTTTTTATCGGAAGTGTTTCTCACATTCTGTTGTCTTCCTCTTCGTCTCTTCAGTCTCTGTCAGGCTCCCTCCATGATGTGGCCGAGGACTTCTCCTCCTCCTCCACCTTCTCCTCCCCAACTCCCTCCACCTCCTCCTGCAGCTCCTCCCAGGCAGACCTCAGCTCCTCCACCCCCCCTTCCTCCATGGTGCTGAGTCCGGAGCACTTCTCCCCCTCCTCCACCTCCTCCCCACCGTCCTCCCTGCCCGTCTACAACAGGCAGGTGGCGGACACCTGCATCGTCCGGGTCAGCGTGGAGTTCAGTAACAACTGCAACGTCTACAAGAGCATCCTGGTGGGTGTCCTGTGACACCAGCAGTCTGGGGGGGGGGGGGGGGGGGGGGGGGGGGGCTACAAATAAGATAACAGGGATACTGTCAGGGATACATGAAAGAGATACTTAGAAGGGATATAGGTAGACTTGATTTCATGCAGAGTCTTTTCCACCTTTGTGTTGTTGTTGTTGACTCTCCCCTCCTGCGCCCTGCGGTCCTCAGCTGACCAGCCAGGATCACACGCCCCAGGTCATCCAGCGGGCCCTGGAGAAACACAACCTGCAGGGCGTCAGCTGCCACGACTTCAGCCTCAGCCAACTGCTGGCCCCCGACAAAGGTGAGGCCCACCCTGCCCACGAATCAGCCTGGGAGACCGGGGGGGACAAGCAGACAAAGCATCTACTGACACTCAAAGGTTAACTGGTTGGCGTGATACAAACGAATTGACATGCATGTTTAGTGTTTAGCTGTGTATTTAGCACAGCATTTGTTTTGCGCTTCAAATTCGTTTACTTTTTTGGGGGTGGGGGCCATGTTCTCTTGTTCCAGCACAGTGTTTTAGATTGTTTGTCGTCCCCCCCCCCCCCCACACTCTTTTCAGAGCTCCACATTCCAGACAAGTCCAACGTGTTCTATGCCATGTGCACCCAGGCCAACTACGACTTCATCCTGCGTCAGCGCTGGAGGAGCCACAGCCGTCACCCCTTCACCTCCTCCCTCTCTTCCCCCTCCTCCCCCTCCTCCTCCAGCCCCGGGGCTCGGGACAAGGTGCGCCACAGTAAGTAGCCTGACACCCGCCTCCTGTGGCCCCCTCTCGCCCCCCAGAGGGAGAACCTTGTCTAGATTCCCAGCGAGCGTCAAGTCCCAGCCTCCGAAAGGTTACCGAACCTGGTTCAAGAGCGTAGCATGTGTATCCGCTAGTGTGACGTATGCTTCCATGTAACACGCTCTGTAAGATGGAGCTGTCTGCATTGAGATGGGTAGATATCGTAACCTGAGGACAAGCGCCGTGGAGGGTTTTTTGGCACTCGGAATCGATTCGCTGGATGGAAAGGATGGCGCTGAAATAAACATTCACGTATGGAATGCGCGGAAGCATCTGGAATGAAGGAGCTCGGATGGACAGCTACCTGGGACGCACGTGATTGTGTGTCGATGTTTCAAAGTATTAGCAGGCTGGGGGTGAGATTCACAGAACGCTGTATATCCCCCCCCTAGCGTCAAGGAGACCAGGACGGAACAAACGAACCACGGATTCCATATGAACCCATTACTTTTTCCTAACACACTAACACCAGCCAATGTTGAAAAAAAATAAGCTGAGGCCTTCACGAGGATGACCACACGAACGAAACTGTCAATCATTTTTGGAGGTTAACGCCATCTTTGCTGAACAGCTACGCTATTTCACCTCTGAACGAGCCTCTCGACACTCGAAAGAGAGGATTTGGTGAAAATAACTGAAGTGAAAACTAAATTGTATTTACCACAAGCGCACACACACACACACACACACATACTCAGCCACACACACCACATAACAGACCTATCCCAGCCACTTCTCTATCCATAAGGTCATGCTGGTCATTGGCCAAGATGGGTTCAGTCCTCGTTAGTGGACAAGTGTCATCCCTGTGTGGTTTCCACAGACTCAGGTGGGGTCAAGTCCCTCCAGTGGGCGTGGCCGGGGGGGGGGGGGGGTAACACGTGAAGACAGGTGTGGCTGTTTGGGATTCCCCACCCCAGGAGAAGCATTATTCCCTGGACCCCCAACATGCCATCTAGCTCTACCACTGGAACTAAGCCAAGGAACCACAACTATAGCGCTAACGATACCTGTGATGTATTTTGAATGCTTGGTTTATAATGTACTAGCCATGTTGCTGAAGAAATAGCTAGCCGTCACGCTTAAGTGTTCGACTTTGAGGAAGAGATTCATTTATTTGTGTTGTTTTATTCACAGCTTTGGTTACAGGCATGTTAACCACTGTTAGGGCCTGGCCTCATGTCTGCCCTCTAGCTGTGGATGTTGTTGTTGTATTTATGGTTTTCCGTTGGATAAATGTGAATGTCTGCCTTTTTAATACCTGTGTCTGTTGCCAGTTGTCAAATGAAGGAGTTGCGATTGCCTGCGTTGTATTTAAGATGCTTCTATGTGCCACTTTGCAGATGCAGATAGAGAATGTTGTGTGTAAAAACTGTCTGTTTTTAGTTCTGAGTGCTGATCCTGGGTCAGTTTGGATGCTCATTCTCACCATGTCTGGGAGGAGAGCAGACCTACAGTGCTGATAAGGAGTTCTAGGCTACGGCTCCATGTAAGTGAACGTGAAGTCTTGAATGGACTTGATTTAAGATGGACCAGAGAAGGTGATAATGGACGGTCACAGGAAGTTGTGGTTGCGTTGAGGTTGATGTGAAGGTGGAAACACCAGAGGGAGGAGGTGTGTGGTTGGGTCGGTGGCACCTGAGGGCATTTAGCAGTGTTAAGACTTATTTATTGTTCGTTTGTTTTTGGGGTGGGGTGGGGGGAGTAAAGGGAAGCGAATGGGATATTTGTGCATAGCCTAAAACTCCATTATCTGCACTCTAGCCTCTGTACACTTTGGTAGAAAACTGCTCCTGCGCATCTTAATGAATGAGAGATCTGTGTGTGTGTGCGCGCGCTCACAGGAAATGGCGTATTTATGCTTGTCTGGTCCAGAAGTTAAAGCACTTGTCTTTCAGTGTCTCTGTGTTGTTTTTAACTATGAAATATGAATAAAGTAATTAATATACCTTAATAAAAAATGACAAAAGAGTTGATCAACTAACTCCTGTGCCCTTCCACTTGGCGGTGCTTGGTTTTGTTTCAATACCATGGAAGGAAGTGTTTCTGCCTTCTGCTGTCTTGGCTTGAACCACCAGAGGGCAGTGTCTGTTCAGCAGTTGGTTAGAGAACTCAAGAACAATAAAGAACAGCAGAACTGCAAAAAAAAATTTAGTCACTCATCACGAATGACGAATTTCTGAAATGGGAATATGAGAAGGGATTTGGGATTCAAAGATAGACAAACTGGCAGACAGACAGACACAGACAAAGACAGAATACCTGAGCAGATAGACTTCCTCCCCTTTTGACATTCCTGCTCTGTCTCTGTCCTAAGAAAGGTCAAGGGTCAAAACGACAGATGCCTGCCCCCGTCGCCTTAATGGGAATGAACCCAGTGACTTGCCATCAAGAGCAGGTTCGCGAGCGTCCCCTCCCTGTCTCCACTTCCCCCCCCCCCACCACCACCACTCCCCTGAAGTATGCCCCCTCCCCCCTTTAAAAATAAGCGTCACAAAGACGGGTCACAGCCCTGTCTCACCTCCCCTGACATGATCGATAGGTCCCAGTTTCCACTCCCTGCCCTCTCAAATTGTTTTTCTGGTTTCCTGGAGTCTTCTTTCCAAGAACTGGTCACCAACACACATATGAGAACCTCATTTTGTTTTGTGTGTGTGTGTGTGTGTGTGTGTGTATTTGTGTTTGTGTGCAAATATGTGCTTGTACATTTTCAAGAGGAGCATGGTGTAAAGCACATTCTGCTGTCTTCCATCTTGGAGACTTCCTGATGTTGGCTTCCACAGCTCTTCATATTGTATATCCATGTTCACACACACCAGATGGTAAGAGTCCTGCAGCTCAGTTCCTAGTAAGTGTATCTGCGTGTTTATCTATGGAAGTGGGGTGGGTACTGTGGTGTGTGTGTCTTTGCGGTTGAAACTGTGGCAGGAACATGAAAGCATGTGTGAGGAGATTGAAACATACCTCTGTGTGTGTGTTTGGACCACTTGTGGCTCAGTGTCACGGTGCAATTTCTCTTCACGTGAGCAGTCATGTGGGTCTCTAACCTAGTTTGGCCTCTAGTTTGGTCTCTAACCTACTTTGGCCTCTAGTTTGGTCTCTAACCTAGTTTGGCCTCTAGTTTGGTCTCTAACCTAGTTTGGCCTCTAGTTTGGTCTCTAACCTAGTGTGCGCACATACATGCATAAACACAACAAGTACACGTATTTCCCACGGCAACTTCATTACTTTGTCATGGTTCTTTGTTGTCTTCATTCTTCATCCTAAGGCATCCTGGGTAATTGAGGCAAATAACTTTTCCCCCCCAATGCTCAGGGCCAGAGTAGGTCATCTTCCTAAAGGCTAATAGCTTACACACACCCATACACAGTTACTCTCTGGAGGAACACTACCTTGTGAACAATGGATGGCTCCCGGGCAAATATGGTCACAGTATTGTGCACACAACAACACAAAAACACACACTCTTTGTAATTTGCCCCAATGCTATTTACGTACGTGGAGAAAGACAGCTGTGCAGTAACAGGGTCAACATCCCCCCCTCCAGTCAGCCAATAGCTAACCATACCATTTTTGGGTTACTGTGTGTGTGTGAGAGTGTGTATGAGAGAGAGAGAGAGAGAGAGCAGGGACGTTTCTAGGATTGAAAGAAAGGGGGGGCTTAGACCCTGGCATTTTCTGTCTACGGGGGGGAAGTGCGAGCGAGCTAGCCAGCGATTCCCGTTTTTCGAACTTGTGGGTTACATTTTTGACGCTCAAGTGACCGACATTTAACTGTGTCTGTTGTGTGCGTGCCTGTCCACCTGTATACACATGTAGATTAACGATAAGAATCATCCATTAAGCAATGTTGCCAGATTGCAGAGTAGATTCGAGTAGAAGAGATTACAGAGACCAATAGAGAATAGTTAAGTGAAGCAGAGCGGAGCATACTATTAAACTAAAGTTTACACAATAGAGTATAATAAAGTACATCACAGAATAGAGTACAGTAGAGTCCTGTAGAGTGTGGTGTAGCAGAGAACAGATGGAGGGATAGCAGGTGTCTAATCTGGGATGGTTAATCATTTTAATACTGACCGTCCAGACCAGAACCTTCAATAACAAGACCTCAGTCACCTGGACTGGAGACTGTTACCAAGACAACCGCTGGGACAGAGAACTTGCTTGAACAGGGTCGATTTAGTGTGTGCTTATAAGCTTTCACACAGACGTCTATGGGCATAAGTTATTTATCTAGAAATTTGTAAAGTCAAACCAATGATAGCTTAGCTCTTTATAATGTGGAAAAGGACTGTATTGAGTAAAAAAGGGTAGATAAGAGCGTAAACCCGAAACGGCAAGCTTCGAATGATGACATCGACCCTAAGTCAATGGATCCAGGATATACTAGATCACTGTGCTGAAGAAATCATTCTGTCTGTCAAACATTGGCTGCCATACGCATATACACATTACACACACACACACAGGATATGTCAAGATCAAGAAGGATGTATGAGCATTGCATAACATCAATGCTGACTCATCTCTCTGTCTCTTACACACACACACGCACTCACACACTCTCACACACACACACACACCATATGCCCTAGTGGCCTACTCCCTGCTCCTCACCGAACACCAGTTGCTTGACACTCAACTTTATGCGGTCTACAATGATCACTAATCAACTAAAGTCGTTCACAACTTCAAGACCTTCTTTAAAAGCGTTTTAAAATATAAATCTATGGATTCAGTTGTGTGTTCCGGTGATCCAAATCAAGTGCACCAATGTGAGGTCATGGGATGTTTCGCCGGTGTTCGTTTATCTGTGTGTGTGTGTGTGAGGCCCTGTGGAATGGCACTGGGTGGTTAGTTAGGCAGGGCCAGGATTGCCCTACTTTTTAGAACGCGTTCCTGTAAGTCAGACATGCTGAGATGTTAAAGCTGTGGACCTGTAGCAGCCTGTCTGAGACTCCCTCAGAGAGCCTTCCCAACCGCACACTGTTTTGTTTGTTCGCAATTTTCAGCTTCTTTTTTTGGATGGCAGCCTGCCTTTCTCTGAATCCCTCTCTCGTTCGCTGGAGAAGAAGAACATGATCTTCCCCTCCCTCCCTCCCTCCCTCCAGTTCAATTGCACTCTCTCTCTTTCTGTTTTGCTTTAAATTGTTATAAATTGTCACACCCAAATAGATGTTTTTAGAATGTTTGCAGTATAAAGTTTAAAGTATTTTGTAACTTTATTAATGTAATGAGCTGCCCCCCCTTTCTCCTGTCAGTGACACCAAAGTAATGTGAGTGAGTAATGTGTTTTGAGGAACTAGTTAAGGTGAAACAAGGGGAAACACACACACACACATGCTGCAAGTGGACAGAAACACTAAAAGCAGTAGACAGATGAACAGCACAGGCTGTACCAGCACAAAAGCTCACCGAGATCCAAGCTCTCAGTTCAAGCACACACACTTAAACACACTCCTCAAGCCTTATCCACGCCATCCCTCCACCGCACCCCTCTCCCATCCTCCATCCTCCATCACCCCCCTACCCCTCCCCCTCCCCGCTGACCTACTTTCGCAATGCCGTGGTTACATAACCGAGGTTGTGTTGATCACAGCAGGCTTAGGCTACACACACGTACACACAAAGCCACACGCCCCTCATAGAAGACTAGGAAAGAAACAGCTCTTTAGAGCTACCTCATAGAACACACACCTGTCTGTCCCGGGGCAACAGGGTGCGTTAGCAGGTTTGAAATCATTTCCTGGCATCCGTTGCAAGCTCTGTGTTTACCATGACTCAAGACAAACAGGAAATCAACATGGCTACCCTTCTGTCATCCAAATGACTGTTTTTGCTTCTACCCTCTTCACTACCTAAGTTTGACAGAGCGTAAACGGAACAGGAATATAAACCCACATGACAACTTTAAAAAAAATCATCCGTGAAATAGAAAGTTGCCGGCCAAAAGTTGGTTCCAACTTCATGTCTATTAGGATGAAGACAAACAGCGTCATGTAATAACGTTAAAGTTGTGCCCTGCGAATTCCATGGACTGACTGTGAAGTACAGTTCGTTCTGAAGGGGCAGGTGTTTCTGCATGGGAGGTGTGTGTGTGTGGGGGGGGGGGGGGGAGCGGGGTGTCTGTGTGTGGGTGTCTGTGTGTGTTTGTTTAAATTGGCAGAAAAAGAAGGGTTTGGATTGTCAGAGAGGAAAGTAGGTGGGTGTAAAGTGAACGTGTGTGTGTGTGTGTGTGTGGTTGTGTGTGTGTGGTTGTGTGTGTGTGGTTTGTGTGTGTGTTCTGCTGAATCCCAGCCTCCCCTGAGCCCCTCGATCTGCTCTACTGACCAGCCCCCTCAGGCTACACCAACCGGAGGCAGACATCTTTTTTTCCTTCTTTCTCCCCACCGGGAGTTTGCCCGACTGAACACTGCAGAGGCGTGTGACGTAACCCCCCCCTCCTTTCCTCTCCCCGTCAGCCCCTCTCTGAATTCCCCTCTCTTTCTTCTCATCCCCCTCTCCCTCCCCTCCCCCATCTCTGACCTACTTTTCGCCCTGACCTGTTTTGTGAGCTTCCGCATGCTACAGCTTTGGAAGAAAAGAGAGAGAGCGAGAGGGGGGAGGGGGGACTACTGAGTCTACTACAAAGCACTGCGGTTTTCATCAGAATGTCACCTTGCCGCAACACCGTAGCTGCCGTGGCAACCTGTCGCGCAGTGTTAGCTCTGCGGTAGCCGCATTAGCTAGGGCCGTGGGGGTGGGATGCAGGGGGGAGGTCTTGTTACCGCCACAGGAACAATAGGACTCTGTTCCACAACACGCACACGCATGCATAAAGGCACTAAGTAGTCGAACACACAAACACATCGCACAAGTAATAGTTCTGTGGAGGGTGACTTTTGGATTTGTTATCCTTTGATATAGCAACTGGTTATAAAGGATAACCAGTCCGTGATTGCCAATCATTCTCATGATGTCTATTATGCAACCACGTGCTGTGATGTAACCAACCCTTCCAGCTTATTCTTGACAATCTGCCTGGACGAAGAGCTCCAGTTCTCCAACATGTATCACCCAACACTTCCTGCAGAGGTGCCAGTCTTAGAAATTCCTCTCCAGCCTTTTTTTTTTGAAGACGTTATATAATTTGTTATGTTCGCTGCAGTGTGATGCATTGTGGGTTTGATTCCCTGTTCCCACTGTGTCAACACATTTCAGACTATCTCGTTGATGATTCATAATAGCTGTGGGGTCTTAGTTCTGTTGCGTAACTCAAAACTAATAAAAGCCTACTTAGGTTTTATCAAGAGACGCGGGGATATATTGTGCGTGTAAGTCGTTGTCAAAGGTGATCAAACTTTGCACATCCGCTGATAATCAGTGGATATGTATGGGAGAGGTCAGTTTACAGACCAGTGCACTGACGTGCTCTAAGGTCCAGCCAGTCAACCAATCAAAGTCTACCGCAGCCTGCAAAATCACGGTGATATGCGATATTCAAGGTACTATATCTGTTTGTGCGTGTGCAACATATTTCCTAACTGCCGCCCCACTCCACCCCCACCCCCCTAAAGCTGTGTGTGTGTCGTGGTGCGTCAGTCAGGGAGCTTATGGCATAAATATCTAGGCCATGAGTTACATCAGCCATGTCAGATTCTGTTGCCCCAGAGGGTCATCGGGTGCCCGGGTGTCATGATGACGCCCTTCAACTTATAATTAATCCTCTCTGCCCTGAACCATGGGGCGAGCGGGGGAAGTTACTGAGAGATGTGTGAACTCTGAAATGCTGCAATTTAGTTTCGTATCTGTGAGGATTTTTACAACCTCATTTCACAGGGGGTTCAGGACTGGATGTTCTGTGCTGAAGTTTATACATTTCCCACTGGGAATTTTGTTTGAGTGAGTTTGTTTTGCAGCTGGTTTAAATTGCCTGTCCCTGAACATCGTATTGGTTTTTCATTTTTTTTATCTTTTTTTTAACGATGAGTTAAGGCTACCTTCAACAGCCAGACTTCACCTTAACTCTAAAGTCGTCATTTACGACTTGATTTTTTTGTTGTTGCAAGGATCACATGAAACGTCTTCAACTTTGGAAATTCAACATCCGTTTATTTTTGATCCTTTCACAATACCAAAAAGATTTTTCCACCCCAACAATATCATTGCACTTTCAACAATGTGAAATATAGCAATATACTAACGGACACAAGCCTCATTCAAATTTCCTCCATTTCATTTAACAGCAACCTTTCGGCAAACAACAAACGTTACACAGTATCACAGAGTACAAATGGGGATGGGAGAATCATGAGAAAACACATTTCACAATAAGGAAGAGCATAGGGTATAGAACACAAGGGTTGGGACACATTAATAGCCCAAATAATAATATAAATGGAATATAATAATAATAAAAAATATTAATAAAATAATAAAGTAATAAAATAATGGTATCCAAGAAAAGAAAATGAGAGCAAACTTTACATTTATACACAATGGCCAAAGGCACGCACCTGGAAGTGAAACAGTTAACATTGTTTGTACTGAGCATTACAGATAAGACTACATATAGGTGATGAGATAGAGGATGGATCATGTGGAGTTTGAAAGAGGCACGTTAGAAAAAAGAAGTTAAAGAGCAGCTTGATCTGTTGGAGCTCAAGTGTACTAACCACTAACCTCCAGTGATGCTAAGATTCAGAGCCTGCGTTTGTGCTTGTAGGTAGCTGACCCTCAAGACAGGGGTTTTCAAGGGTAAAATGGACTGGTAACTACAAAGAGTTGTACTCTGGTGATATGCTGATGGCAGCCTTGACAGTGTGGCCTTATATGATTGCAGGTTTCCCATTGGCTTATCCTCAATGTCACCTGGGTGTTATGAATTTCGGCCGCATACAACCTTGATATGATGTACCCAAAGATTAGACATGGAACTCGAAAAGATGTGAAGAAATATACAGGTATGATTTTCTACAAGCTGTGGTTCATACAGACATCAAAAGGAAACATTTTTAGGCCTTTTGTCAACAAGTAAAAAGACTGTACAAAGACTGGAACAAGGACAAACTGGTAACTTTTCATGTCTTCAACTTCCACTTTCCCCCTTGTAGTGTTTGTTTGTTTTTCTGGATTTTTTTCGTTTTCTTCTTAAAATATATTTAAATATATGTAAATCTATATAACAGTAATATACAATCCAAGTGTTTGAAAAGTGATGAGGTGTCTGCTGGGCAGAAGGGGGTGGGGATCACGGTAACTGATGAAGATGGGGGGAGCAGGAGGAAGAATGGAACTCTGTCTGTGGGGAGGGGGAAGAAACGTATTTCTTTGGTCAAAAGAATGTTCCCATAAAGTTCCCGGTTCCCATTGCAAACTGTATTCCTGCTGCGTCGGCCACCAACCAAGCCAGAATGCGAGACGTTGACCTCCCCTTGACATACCAGAGGTTTGAAGGTCACATCTGACCCAGGGAGCACCACAAGGCTGGATCAGGGCCTACTGTCATTATACCGTCCAACCGTTCACTGGGATATAAATGTTCCATGATTTCCAGAGGAAAACAAATCTCACAGGCTGAGACGGGAAACGAGTTCCATTCTAGTCCTTCTCGCCTTAAATATCTCCCAGATCTGGGATCGACTGTTGTTATTATTAGAAGTAAGGATGGAGGGAGCAAGGTCCATGGAGAGAAAATTGTGAGAGAAAAAAATGGAGACACAATGAACCATGGACATCCAACCTGCTCCAGAACAGCTAGACACCATAGCTTTTTGTTTTGTAAAGTCATTGTTTGAGCGGTGCAGGTAGTACGTAGTTCGGTTTCTGTCTGTAACAGGGTCACGGTGGGCAAATGGCATAGTGAGAAGTTGTGAATTACCAGTAGTTTGCAGCGGAAGGTCATAGGGCGACATCTTTGTTTTGTTTCAGGGCCGTTTCTCCGGGCCCTAATCCCTCCTCTTGTTACGTCCATTTCTGCCGCTGGATCCCTTCTTCCCACCTTCCTTTCTTGCCTCCTCTCGCTCCTGTGTCGTCTGACACTCGTCCTCGCTGTACTCGGTCGCATTTTCCACATCCCTGCTGTCCCCACTGCCGTGCCCACCTTGTTGGTTGCTGGGCAGGGCGAGGTAGGGATGCTGGGGCAGAGTGGGAGATGGTGATGCTGAGGAAGGGGAGCAGACCGGCGCATCCCCTTGGGTTCCGCTCGCGCCATTGGACAGGGCTCTGTATTTGAGGCGGAGCTTGTGGGGCAGGGCGGTGGCTTTCACCTCGGTCTGGCAGTCGATTCCATGAATCTGGCCTGCGCCCACCATCAAGGCTCCGTTTTGCAGTGCCCTCTGGTTGTAGCTTCCCATCTCAGAGGAGGAAGAGGAGGGGGACTCGTCGTCAGTGGATCCCTCCTTGTCGGAGCTGCGGGGGTCCCCGTCGCTGGAGGAGGTGTCCTTACCACATGAAGAGTGTTCCTGGTAGTACCCCTCAGCTCTGGGCCCCCCTTCGTAAGTGAGGACTGGGGGCTCTTCGTCCAAGGTGCTGAGGTAGGCCTGGTGGCGTGGGTAGGAGTGGGCCTTGCCCTCCTCACTGCTGTGGAGGAGTTCTGGGGCAAAGGGGTTCTGAGAGTCCTTGTCGTTGTCTTGGCCTTGGTAGCTGTATGGTCCAACTTCTGCATCATGCTGCTGTTGGGAGTGGCAGTCATACCTGGGTTTTTCGGTCGAGTCACAATGGCTGTTGGTGTACTCGTAGGGAGGGGAATCCAGGGTTTTCCTCTCCAGACGCTCAGCGACATCCATGATGCTCTCTGTGGACTTGATGGAAGGATGCCCTGTCTGGGTGTTGTGAGCCCCAGACGGCCTGTTCTGCTGGGCCTGATCCAGCTCCTCTCTCCTCTGGTTGTCCATCGGATAGGATGTGCTGCCAGAGCGGTAAAGGATCACACTTCTCTGGGCAGAGGTACCCTGGGAAGCTGGGCTGGCCTCCTGGTGGTGGTGGTGGTTGAGCAGTTGCTGGTGTTGGTAGTCCATGGCACAATCTGCCTCTTGGGACCTGTGCTGGTGACCATGAAACACTCCATTGGACATCCCATTGGGGATTTTGTCCATGTCCATGCCTGTGGACTCCCTTTTGATTTCGTAGGCCATGGGTTCAGGACTGTCTCTGGAGGAACCATCAGACATGTCTGACAGAGAACCACGAGGGGAGTACTTGGGGAGCGGGGTGTGACGTTCCCCCCGGCTAGACTGTTCCGCTTCGGAGGAATCAGAGTTGAGCATCACCTGTGAGGCGCTAGAGTAGCCACTGCTGGAGAAGTAAGGGTTGCCGGTCGGGTTTCCGTTGGTGCCAGCGCCAGCCGCGGAACTGTTGGAGATCTGCTGGCTCTTCTCCATGTAGGAGGCGGTAGTGATTAGGCCGAACCGCAGCTTCAGCTGCAGCAGCTCGGTCTTCAGACGGACGTTCTCCTCGTTCAGCGCCATGACGCGATTCTCCAGCACCATGTCGTTCAGTCGCCGCTTCTCTCTGGAGCGTTTGGCCGCCTCGTTGTTCTTGCGGCGTTTCTCCCAGTAGGAGGCGTCTTTCTTCTCGTCGGAGATGAACTCTCGCTTGCGACGACACGACATGTTGGCCTTGCTGCCTTTGCTCTGGCGGCCGGAGCGAGAGCCTCCGTCGGGCTGAGGAGACGGAAGACTCTCGCTGTAGTTGGAGTACGTGTCCACATCCATGTTGTTTTTGTTAGCGGATGATTGCAGGTGTAGACTAAGGCTTTCCATTGAAGTCTTGTTGGGGCCAGAAATTTCTGGCAAAAAGGGCAAAGGGGGAGGGAAAGGATAAGTGCGTTTTTGGATAAAACTTTTTGGGGAGGGAGGGTGTTCTTTTCTCTAAGTTGCAGGATCTGCAAAAAATTCTGGATGAGGTGTTTGAGCTCCTCTTAAGGAGAACCTCATTGATTTCGTTGTTAAAAGTTCAAGTGTCAAAATTGGCCAAGAAGATCAAAAAGAGGTGGAACTCGACAAAAACCTCGCACATTGAACTTGTTTTCCCAAACTTCACCTCAGACAAACTGTGAAGAGCCACTGACTTTGAAGGTAACGTAAAAAAAATCTCTCAGAACTGGTTCAAAGTAGTCGTCAAGTTGGTAACCTCTTGTCGATGGTTTGGCAGTTGTGGAGACTTAAGAAGGTATTCTCTTGTATTTTGGTCAATTTTAACCAGAGCTTAGCTGTTCAATACTGTGTGGGCTGGTACCCAGTCTTTCTGGGGCGTATTACTCAGGGATGTAGGTCACTGTCTACTCCAAGGGTTTTTCCACGGCTCAGCAATCCCAAGGGGCCCAGTTTCAGTGCTGCTTGCTCACGAGGAACTAGACTATGGAAAAGAGAAAAACAGAGAGAGGGAAGATTCATTAATTGTCTGACTTAAATACCACATTTAACTGTGACCTACATTTGGCATTTCTTGTAAAGCTATACTGTTTTACACACACCACTGAACATGTTACCACGTACAGTCTCCTGATCCATATGTAAAATAATTAATAGATTTTATTAAACATCATTCCTAGTCAGAATACACCTTTTGTCTGGCTATTCCAACTCCTGCTAATAAGTGCAGTGTGTAATAACCCATGTTATGCAAGATTTGACATCAGCTCACTTTAATTTGAACATTCATGTTTTATGACCCTTCAAATCCAGTATCGTTCCTGCTATCATGTTCTGCTACCAGCTGCCAAAATAAGCAAGGCTATGAAAGTGGTTAAAAGGGTAACAATCCTCTCTTTCACAACAGGTAAAGAGAAGGGCAAATAAAATGGGAGTTGGAAGACTTATTTCAGACATAACTCATCAGAACTGGAAGGAGGGATAGAGTTACCAGAGAACGCGAAATGGGTTGGAAGGGTACAAGGGCAGGGAGGGAATGAGGGAAGGAGTGGGCAGCAGCGGCGGTTAAGGGGTGTACACTTTCCAGAGGGAAAATAGGTCAGTCGTACATGGTGGGGGTTAGGTGAGCAGGAGGGCTAGGCTGAGCACAGCTCTAATGTGCTGCAGAGCTCTTGTGTAAGAGCCTACACTGTCACAGTCACATAACCATGCCTTGGCATGGGCTGAGTGAGTGCCAAGGGCTTCAGACATACAGGCGCAAAGAGAAAGAGGAGAAAAGAGTGGGAGGGAGAGGGGAAGTTGGGTAACAGGGCAATCAGTTTGTTAACAGCCCTTACTAAATGTTTGTTACACAAATGATTGTGTACACACAAAAAGACAACTGAAAGTTTATGCCTTCAACTGAGGTCTATTTCTCTTCTAACGATTTTGTAACATTCAACTTAATTATGTAGCTGACATTTAGGCAGACACGACTTGTTATCTAACTAGATCTTGACTGGAGGTATTTATATATATATATATATATATATATATATACAGTATATATATATTGCTATGGCTCTGGTCCACCTATTCAAATAATTCAGCTTGTCAAGGTCTGTCTTAAACAAAATGCCCGCTGTTCAGATATCACACAACACACCCGAACACGGTATTCTTGGCCAATATCCTTCTCAGTCAACAACACTGCGGCGTATTGACTCATATATGTAGGTTACATAACATGCTCTCTCTGTTTGGGTTCTGAATTTGTCGCCCCGGCTGTTTAAAATAAATTACAATATTATAAATGCACCGTTAAACTGACTGTCAGCCATGTGTTATTCGGCATGTTCCCTGCACACTGATTCGGGAAAACACAGACCTACACGCAATATAGGCTACTAATCTAGGTCACTGCTGGGTTATAATTCATTACTTGGGCACAACATCACTAAAGTAAACAGGGCACTTCCGTCAAAACAAGACGTCAATAGCCGTCAGTCAAGCGGGTGCCAGATTTAACAAAGGGAAACGGTATCACTACAACAACTCGCCTATGACTGTTGCGTAAGATATAAACTATAGAAATCAATAAAAATAAATGTAATAAACGTCGACGACTTATTAAATGCTAATATTATGAAAGCGGTACTTGGTAGGTAAGGAAAAAGCAAGGAGGGGAAGCTCATACAAAGCCTCCGTGTTCGCTGTCCCACTGACCTAGAAAGCGCTCAGCGCAGTAAACAGCCTGGTGTTTGACGTTGCGCCATAAAATAGGTTAGTAGGACTCAGGAGAGGGAGCGGCAGAGAGGAGGAATTAAGAGTGTGCACTAAAAATAGAGCGGTGTGTGTTAGTTGGTCTGGGGGGGGCAGGAGGGAGGTGTGGGGGGGGGGGGGGGGTAAGGCAGGAGGGAGGTGGGGGGTAAGTCAGGAGAGAAGTAGGGGCAAAGTGGGGGGCTGAAGGAATTCAACCGGTGGACATAAGGAATTTTACAGACACTGCGGTATATATAAAGAAAGGGATGACGTCAGCAGCAATCCCCCATCATTCCAACGCAACGTTAATTACTTAATATGCTCAAGTCCTGTAAGGCTCGGCAGTGGCAAACATCGTGCATTTGTGAAAATTGAAGAAAGAAGAAAATTTACAAAGAAAGAGAGAGAGGGTGGGGGGGTGTGTTGCATAGGAAATGGCATTGACGTCAGAGCACACACCCATATTCCAGCCCAAATCAGGCACCAGCTTCACAGAACTGCCCGCTGGAAGTCCAGTTTTACAAGAGGAACTCCTTGTTACACACACAAGCAGCACAATGTTGGATTATAAAACATTGTACTCATGTCTGGCTCTCATAGTTTAGTTTTACTAGGCTACCTACTTAAAGGGGGACATATTTCCAACAAAAACTCAACCTTCCCACGCATTTGAGTGAGTCAAAACAATGACTCACCGTGGCTACAATTCAAAGGGGAAAAGGGAACTTTTGACTGAGGGATGTTTAGTGAACTTGTCTTCAAGCTCCTCTGATTTCAAGTTCTTTCCAAAAAACATTCATGCAATCACACGCATGGCTAAGTAACCATTATTATAACACTGCAATTTAGTATTTCATACTTATCAGCAAAAAGTAACTCTTTCTCAAAAAGAAAACCTTTCTCTAGGGGAGAGAGACAGAAAAGTCCCTATGATCTGAAAGACTTCAATTCATACTGATGTAATGACCCAACAGTTTCACAGTCTTAAGTCTGTAAAAGTCTGTTCTGTTTTGTGGAAAAGACAAAGACAGAAAAAAAGAGCTCAGTACAAAGGCTCTTAAAATAAGTGTATTTTTTTCCAGCTGTTTCTTGTCCAAATACATCATGTCACTAGTAGTCACTGGAAGCTAAGGTTAAATAAGGAACCATGGAGACTGTAAAAGGGGGAGAGAAAAAATAAATAAGAAGAAAGGTTTCCTTTTTTCCTTCCCTTTTCCCCCTACAGTGTGTCTAGTTAGAGGCTGCTCTTACTATGCGGTCACAGTCTTTGGCTCTTAACTCATAACCCTCATGAATGATCCTCACCAGAGGCCAAGTTGACCTACATTTGGAAGGGACTGGAGACCAACAGGAGCCTCCAAATGTCAGCGCTTTGCTGCTGTTATTTCATGGAGGGAGGGGGGGGGGGGGGGGGGGATCAATTACATCACTTCCTGAAGGTCCCGCTAGTCCCAACCACAACCTTGTTTAATTATTGTTTTAATAACGCATGGCGCAGGCATGCAAAATCACAGCTCATTGATGGCTACTGTACACTGCACCCACCCCAAACTGGAAAGTTCCAGATTGTATCAGCTCGAGTTTAAATACAGTATATGTGTGTGTGGTTTCCATTAACATTTACATATAAACATGTTTTGTGATATATGGGTTACATAATGGTTTAGTGTGGAGGACATAACATATATCAACCTATGGCAGGTAGAGTGGCTTGTGTGCCCAGGGCCCAGGGCAATAGTCTGGGTTGCTTGTTACAGAAACACCTGGCTCCTCTTTGCATCAGATTAGCACTTAAAAGGATTTGACTCCTCAAATCCATGGGTTGCAATAATACATAATAAGTAAGGCCTATAACACAAAATACCATGTAAAAAAAATACTTATAATTGGTGAATATGACTGGAAAATGTGTATTAATAATTGTATGTCTCACTAAATGCATTTATATTCTGATAGACTACCAGTATAAAACTACAACCTACTGTAATAATGTCAGTATCATCTTTTCAAATACTGACTTTCTATCTAATATCATGTTCCAAGGTTAAATAATAGATACAAAGATTATTAAATTGTCTTATAAAACATTCAACATTTGATTCTTCATGTGTTAAAAGGTTGTGTCAAATGACATTGCCCAGGCTTATGGCTCCATATAGAAAGTGCTCCACGTGACAGGGGAACAAGTGTTCCACGTTAAAACGTCTTAGAACGTCTCTAGAACTTAGAACACGACATAAGGAGGTCAAACAGGATAAAACCCCATCTATTAACTCTATGATGAAAAAGCTTAAGATGCTACAAAAGCCACATGGCACTTAAACAAGGAAGTTATTTATAGGGCCTATACTTGGAAATCATCACCTTAAATAAGGCAACCACTTCATACAGCTTATACATGTACAATTTCCCCTTCATACACAATTTCCCAATTAGGGGACTAATAAGGGATAATTCCTTCTACATCTGCAATTAAGACTTAATTCTAGACCATTTCCAGTGCATAACTAAGGGACATTTCCATTTCCAAAGATCATTCAGGGTGGTCAGAAGGAAAGATTACACATCGTGTAGGCAGCCTCCATTCTCTGGAGAGAGAAAAAATAAATGGGGATTGGGGGAAAATATTTGCCTCGCCTTGACATTGAACACATGGAGGAATGTCGCCTTCAAAACCCACACAAAAGCACCCCCATCCTATAATTAACGCCTTATACAAAAAAACTCCATGAGCAGCAAATATTCAGGTTTGGACACATTATGTGAAAAAAAACCTACTCTGTATGTAATTGTGTCAAAGTCACAAGCTTGTTACCGGCAGGGCGAGTCGCCATGTGAACAATACCCCCATACATAAGCATCATCCATGTCTCAAATCTTTAAAAGAAAATCATGAAATCAATAGGGACCATCGCTATATTATTGTCCTTTTACGAATGAAATTATACTATGTATTTACTATTTATGCGCATAATTCGGCAACAAAAAGAGAACAATTAAAACGTACCTTTACTGAAGTGACGTGTCTCCCAAAAAAATGCACGCTGCCCAAACACAAAGCTGTCTCCTTCCGCAGTACAAGTTCTTGTCCTCTATTTCCTCTCTGTTCTCTTCGTTCACAGATGAGCTCTCGGTTGAAATCCTGTCCGGGTTTGCGTCAGTCTGGATGAGCTCCTCTGGTTTCTGTGTCTCTGGTTTTGCTCGGAGTCTAGTGTTATGTTGGGGACGTGCTCCACTTTCTCTGCCTCTCCCCGCTAGAATGTATGTTAGTAGGTCAGCAGGTTGCGTAACAGCAGCGCTTTGGCTGCCTAGTCACGTTTTTGTTCTCCCTCTCTCTCGCGCGCGTTCCCTGTAAGTCCCCCCTCCCTCCCTCCCTCCCCCCCTCTTGTCCTCCGTGTCCATTGATGCCATAACAGTTCACGGGAGAGGGGCCAAGTGACTAAAGACCGGTATAGGCGGCGTAATGCCAGACTCAGATGTAGGTCAAGGATTTGTAGGCCAGTGGGTTACAAAAAGGACAATGTAGTAATACCATGTTTGGAGACAGGATGTGGGATAGGCTTTTTGCTCTTTTCATTAGTTTTCAAACTCACCACATTAAGGGAAGCACGCAATCCAATAGCCATTTTTCATTTCATTCAGTTTAATACAGACCAACATATAAAGTCTGAATGTAAAAAAATATTGTTTAGTACGATAGTTTTTGATTCAGATAGGAACATTTTCAGTGAGTGTAGGCTTCACTTTTGGAACAGTCAGTAAATGTTGCTGTATGTTCCTCATGTGGACACGTTTCTCCGCAGAAACTTCCAGTCCATTGCTTTGTGAATGGATGTAGCCTAACTACAGGTTGTCACAGGAACAATCACATGATGACCCTTGATGAGCTCTTAATGGCATTGCAATGCAGCAGCAGAGCTGCAGACCTGGAGACGTCCTCCGAGCCCAGCGTGAAAGGGAAATTTGTGTTTGAGAGAGAGAGAGAGATCATATCCCGCATATCCCCCCCCCCCCCTTTGGTTGGTCTCAGTCTGCAGACAACCTTGAGGAATTGTTGGCCTTGAACATGGGCTAACCCCTCCCTCCATCCCGCCTGGTGCATTCAAGCCAGCCCCCCCCACCCCCCACCCCCAGTCATTCATACCCCATCCCCCACCCCCAACCACCCGTCCAGCTGCAACTGAATGCGAAGGTTGCCTTGGCGACAGCCCTGACGAGTGCCTAGCAACCAGCAGGCTCTGGGTGCCATGGATTAGGGCAGAGGGGTTGTAGACTGGGAGGGGTGTCAATGGGGGGAGGGGGGAGAAACCCACTGGTGTCTCTTTCAGTCTTGTTGTTTTTGTCAGCCTGGGTGAGGTTGGGGCTTGAGCTTGTTCAGGCTTGGAGAGGGGGGCTGGGTATGTGTGTTGGGGGGGAGTAGGGGGGGCTGGGTATGTGTGTTGGGGGGATGGGTGTGTCTGTATGTTAGGGGTGCAGTCAAGATAGCCATGTTCTGCTACTGGTACAAATATCCTGTCACTAGAGTTTGTTTACATTTACATTTATTCATTTGTGTGTGTGTGTGGGTGTGTGTAAATGTACATACACATATACTGTCATTTTCATGTTTCAAACATACTGCACTATTTAACATATGTCGAAAGAGTTTAATCTGAAATGTGGAAATTGAAGTAGACATGAAATGGAACAGCAGCGTTTTATTGCAACAAGAACTGCCGCATGTGTACATGTGTCTGAGCAGTCCTACTCTGTCTGGACTGGAAGTTCACCAGAATAGCTCATTGATCAAGCTCCAACGTGAAGACAGCTCAGCTCTGGTGTATGGCGCCACCTGGTGTTGATTTATGGACACTCCCCCACATCCTTGTTTCAAGGTCTGATCTGATCCAACGGAGCCTTTGTTAAGTGATATTTCTCCTGCAGGGCAGACTTGGGAAGGATTCATAGGTTTAAGGTTTCTTTTGTAGATTCTTGGAAAACATCTCTCAGAAAACAAGCTAATCTTTTTTTCTCAAAGAATCTCTTCCTCTCCTACTCCTCCCTCCCTATTCTTCTCCTTTGTCTCGCTCACTCTTTTCTCTATCTCCCTCCCTCTATCTCTATCTTGGCTCTCTCTCTATCTATCCCTCCCTCTTTCTCATGCTTATATGATCCTTTTAGGCATGTATTTCTGGGCAGTCCGTACAAGTTGGCCAGGCCAGCGTGAGCCAATCAATGATCTCCTGCCCCTTCTCCTCCTCGATGCTTAAAATAGCTATTTTCGTCTTGCTGACGTGGTACATATGACTCATCCTGGTACCCAGGGTCTTGTGCATTTGCCGCACCCCCCCCCCCCCCCCCCCACACACACACATTCCATAATCAGGCAGTGAGGGTTGATTCCATCCTCTTCCTCTCTCTTCCCTCCGTAAATCACTGTGTGTGGCGCACAGCAGCAGTGTCACATGAGTTCACTTGTATCGTGTCCCAATACAGTGATGATATGTGACCGATAGCACACACCAGACTACAGGTGCAAAGGAAGGCAGAACCAGCCAATACATGACTGGAAATCTGACAAAAGGACAAGGTCTGAGGTTTCTGGACATCAGCAAACAGCACAGAGGTCAACCCCCCCCCCAACCTGCAACACGATTGGTTCTTCGTCCCCTGTGTTTGTTCTTTGTTCCAGCCTCGTGTTCTGTAATGCAGCACTCTGTTGTGCGTCACGCCGCTTGCAAAAGAGAGAGATGGAGGGATAATCAGTATGAAAGGACAGTGATAGAGTGGACACAGTGGGAGAAGCGAGAGATGCAGAAAAGAAAGGGAGAAGGGGGAGAGAGAAAGAAAGAAACTAGATCTTGTCAGCCTTTGTGTCCACAAGGGACAACCACGCTTCATTTGAGGCACCAGCATGCAAACAGACAGCTATATATAGACAAACAGAAAGACGAACTGTTACATCATCACACTATCAGAGCACACTGACTTGAAATATATGCCCTTGCTGTTGTATAATTTGGATGAAAGCAACATTGTACATATACATTAAACATATAAATGCTGCATTGTTGCATATTTTATATCAACTCATGTATGATATGAATGATATATGCCTTTGATACGTTAAAACTGTTAACTATACATTTCTTTAAATACTATTTGGTTTGACTGGAGCCTCATTTGAACCCGTGGGATAATTTCTAAAAGGAGAACAGTTTATAT
The DNA here is from genome assembly GCA_030340685.1 of Protosalanx chinensis. Classification (NCBI taxonomy): domain Eukaryota; kingdom Metazoa; phylum Chordata; class Actinopteri; order Osmeriformes; family Salangidae; genus Protosalanx; species Protosalanx chinensis. The sequence goes on along the minus strand of CM059342.1, from coordinate 2,173,800 downwards.
CTTATAATACATTTTTTATATAGGTATACTATTAACTATTATTTACAAGCTTTTTAAAATAATAATAATAATTAGCTCAGCTTCATCGAGCTAGTATGACATTCTTCTGGATGGGCTATTGTAATAGTTATGGCTAAACTGAGTCACACATCTTACAAGTCGAAAGAGTCAATAAATTCAACAACATTGTATTTTTATTAACAGCACAAAATATGACATGTATGTAGCAATTCTTTTTGCACTTTGCATATTCACAGTGCATGTACATTTTACTATTAAGCCTATTTGTTGCAAAACAGGGACCGTAAACAAACATGATGATGAATACAACTACAACAGAAGATGCTGTAAACACATTGACAGTGAATTAAAACATGATTATTGTCTAATCACATACATCCCAGAGAAAAGAAACATATGCATATTTTTACTAAGTTGTGCTCAAAACGACATTCTTTCATTCTCCACTGTTTCAAACTGACCTGTACAGTGTAAGCAGAGCGTAAAAACATTTATTATATATAAAAATATCACTTGGAAACAGGACATCACAGTGCCAGAATATCAATGTACACATAGAAAACCCAACAAGTTTGGACTGAAGTTAAACACAAATAGATTTAAACATCCGGTTTGGGTTAGAATTTCTGTTAGAATATGTTGTTTGGTCTTGTGCTTGTGAACTGATGGTATATGAAATGAAATAGGTCACTGCCAGCATCGCTTTATTGTAAACGTGAAACGCAACACTTGGTCAGGTCTGCTTCTGTTGCTTTATTATTAGCTGCTCATGTCTCAGTGCTAGTTGCTATTCCTGGCCCAATTGCTTTTCTTTGCTGCGGTTACTGCATTTTAGCCATTTTAGAGCTTTTTTGGTTGAAGTCTCCGGTTCTTACTTGTCCAGGATGACCTCATGCTGTTCTGTGCACTTGATATAGCTCTCTGACTTTGAATGTGAAGTAGTTCTCTGAAGCAGTGGTTTCCAGTGCTAAGCTAAAGTGGGTTTGGAGCTGGTTTCAAAACTGAATGAAGCCAAGTTAATTTCTAAAATGTGAAAAAACACATCAACAAAAGATCGTAGTGGTAGATGGTTACAGGCTTAACTGCAGTTCTAAAAGCAGAAACCCAGAATCCATGATGGAATCGACCAGAGTTATTAAGAAATGTCTTAGTCTGTGTCCACAGTGATAAATCCTCCGATAAACGCCCCGAATATGCCAACTGTTCACCCTAACGCCCCACAGATTAGGGTTAATCTTTGTCAAGTAGAATGTTCTGGTGCCCTCACACCAATTTATTTAGCAGCTGCTGAGAGAAGAGCTTCTTGAGCTGGGCAACCTCATGTGAGAGGGAGCTGAGCTGAGACTTCAGGGCACCATTCTCAGCCACGTACTGGGAGTCTGTTGGGCTGTGTTGTGGCACGGAGCTGTAACCTGAGGAGAGGGTATAGGAGTGCGATGGTTCCTCCCTGCCGTGGACTTCCTCCCTGGGCCACGTCACGTTGCCCTCAACCCTGGTTTCCCACCTGGCCTGGTTCCTCTGCTGGAGATTTGGCCCCACCATTGCTACGGGGCAGCTGCGCCGGCTCTCTGGGGAGACGGACCCTGAGACGGATGTATCCCCACTGTCACCGCAGCCTCCACCGGGGGCCTTGAAGCGGAGTTTGTGAGGGAGACTCTTCATGCCTTCACTGGAGTCCTGTCTGGCGTGGTATCTCCTGTCGGCCTCCGGGGGGCAGGAGTGAGCCTCGTAGCCAGACTCCTCGGGCCTTCGTGGGGATGGACCCCTGGGCTCGCCCTGTCCGTCATCGAAGAACACAGGGCTTCCCACGTTGGAGCTCCCTGGGGTGGAGAAGCCGGAGTCCTCCGACAGTTGGCTCCCGTCTCGGCCACTTCCAGCTCCTCTAACCCCGTAGGCACCACCCAGCTGGGGAGGATGGGAGAGAAGGTAAGGGTGCTGGTGGTTGTGGCTGGTGTTGCCACTAAGGGGGGCGTTGTGAGGGTAGGAGGTGTCAGAGTTGGGGTGGTGGTAGTAGCGGGGGCCATGGGGCTGGGGGCAGGAGGGAGGTGCGGGAATGGGTTGGATGGCCACGTCGGAGGGGTCCTTGACGAGGCCGAAGCGGAATTTGAGGGCCAGCAGCTCAGCCCGCAGCCTGGCGTTCTCCTCCAGCAGGGCGAGCACGCGGGTCTCCAGCACCATGTCGTTGGCGCGCCTCTTCTCCCTGGACCGCTTGGCCGCCTCGTTGTTTTTCCGCCGCTTGTCCCAGTAGCCCTCGTCCTTCTTCTCATCGGGGATGAACTCCCGTTTGCGTCGGACGGCGCTGTCGTCGTCCGAGCCCGCGCTGCTGCCACCGCCTCCGCTGCTGGAGCCCTCCGTGCGCTTCAGGGCGGAGCTGCGGCCCAGGAGGGTGCGAGCCAGCTGGCTGCTGGAGGTCAGGATGGAGACAGCCTCGTCGGTGAAGGACAGAGCCCCAGTCAGAGGCCTTGGCTCCAGGCCACCCCCCCCCTGACGAGTGGGCCCTGACAGCTCTCGGAGCACACTACCAACACCATGATCCTTCATAACTAAACACTCAGAAATGGGAAAGGCTAAACTCATGGGCAGTTGATTTGTGGTGCTGGATGGGAGTTTGAGTTTCAAATGTCACTTCCTTCTTCCTGTGAAGAACTCTGGTTCGTGATGCAATGCACCCACCTAGTGGCTGAAGAGGGATTGAAAAGAAGAGAAGCTTAATGCAGATTCACATAACACTTATGTATGACCACAAAGCATCCCGCAACATAATAACTGACATTTGAAAAAAAAGAGTAGAAGTCAAAGTATGTGTAGTAGTTGCATTAGTTGTAGCAATTCTACCGCATTATCAAAGTGTTTGCAAATAATTGAAATCCACAATAAAACCGTTCAAGAATCGGAATAGGCTATGGTGTATGATATTTTTTCTTTCGAATAACTACATTTACTTTACATGCAAAGTACTACACAGGGATTTTGCACAGAAACCCAGTTTTATTTTCAACAGAATGAGACACAGATCGAGAATGCGCGCTGGTTGCTTATTTGCCTGGAGGCGAATCGTTTCCGAACATTATGCATCATTGAAGGGACATAGAGTGCCCCAGACAGTAAACTGGGGTTGCCAAGGTTACACGGACAGGTGATCATTTTATGGGCTCATCCAATAAAGTTGACCTTATAAATACAGGGTGTAATATACAGATAATATGATATTACATAAAAAATATTAATAAATGTATGTTACAGTTATCGCTGCATTTTCCTTTTAAAAAGTCACATTCATTAGAATAAATCTGTTTATATAACATTTCACACACTGACACATGTCATGTTATGATAAATGTTCCATAGAACGTTAGTTAAAATGTACTTACCATTCAACTAAATCTCAAAGAAGTAGGCTTATTGATCTTGTAAACAACCAACAACAAAAAAATAAAACTCTTAATCTGATTAATTACAATTATCACGATTTCTGTTTGATTACAGTGGCATGTGGAGCGCGTCTTTCCCACAGGTCGTCCTGCTTGTTTCTGTCCAGCGAGCTCAGCCGCAACTCGTATTTGTTTCTGCTTCCCCCAGGGACAGATCAGGTCGTTAGCCTCACCTCACATGAACCCGCCGCGGCCTCAGCGAGAATCGACGGATGAATAATAAATAAATAAAAACGCCGCCTCCCTAAGCGCGTCTGCGCCGCCCAATCAGAGAGAAACGCGAGCCTATCCGCTTTCAGCTGCCGCGCGCGTCACGCTGCATCCATCTTTATTTTCTCCAGGCTGTGAGTGATGAGCTTACATTGTAATCTTGAGAAATAAATTGAAAGGCTTACTTCACTTGGAACTGCTGTTTGGCCATATTTGAATGGTTCTGTTATGGTGGGTGTTCATGTTCTTTCCAACACTCACATGAATGCATCAGAAGTCATGGTAAACATAAAGTGTGTTGAATGAGGTATAGAAACAAGATAACCTTAACTTGTGCAAGATGTGGCATTTCTTTCTTAAGGCTGCTGACAACGTCCAAAAATGAAGTCCGAGGTGAACTTCTGACATAAAAGTGACGAAACGTACATTTTGTAATGCACGGTTTTAAAGCGGGCAAGACGCACGTTGCCTGGTATGTTTGTGAAGGGTCTATTTATTATTAATAACTTTTTCAATGGCTATCAAATAGATGTGGGACCAGAGCTGCATAAGCAAGTGAATTAAAAGCATAACAAACATGGCCAAACTTTTGGAGACCTCGCTTAGTACAGGCTGTCAGTGTCCTGTAATGCCCGGAACACGACCTAACCCCATTATAGTAACAGGCTGTGTTATTACACAACTGAGAGACTCTGGTTCGCTCTACAGTTATTTAATATGTTTATCTCTCTCTCTCTCCAATTTTCTACTCTCCCTTTCTCTCCCCCCCCACCCTCTCCATTTCTCTTCTCTATCCTGCTCTCTCTTCCTCTCTCCCTCCCTTACCTCCTCTATCTCCCCCTCTCTCTCTCTCTCTCTCTCTCTCTCCCCCCCCCCACCCTCTCCATTTCTCTTCTCTATCCTGCTCTCTCCCTCCCTTACCTCCTCTCTCTCCCTCCCTCTCTCTCACTCTTGCTCTCCCTTTTGTCCTTGCTTGCCCCCCAGTAAACCCTGTGGCAGAAGCCCTGTGCCCTGGCCAGACCCTCCCCGGCTTGGCCGTTCTGTTAGCCCCTGCGTGTTAAAAGTAAAAGGATTTGTAGCCTGGCGGATTTTCTTGTGATTTATCAACAAACACAACTTAGACATAAACATACACAAATAAACAAACAAAATAAGAAAATGAGTCAGGCTGTGCCGCTGCTACTCACAATGTTATATTTTTCCTGACCCATTAAGGGCTTCAAACACAACCCTGTAGAGTTGAAAACAGCATTGCAGCAGTTTTATATCCTACCTTTTTTTGTAGCTCACATAGATGCAAAACTATGAGCCTTCATACTGTATTTTAAAGTCTATCCTGTAGACTTCCAAGATCATCGGTCACTGATCAGAACAACGTGTGTATGCGTGTACCAACGTGTGTATTCTCCACATATTGTACATACTCTTCCACAGTTAACCTGATTATCGTGGATTGCAAATGATTGACATTACTGAACCGCTAACTGGAGTCACACAGGATGCCGATCTGGACTGGTCACTACAGAACCTATAGGATGATTCATGGTAAGGCTAAATGTGGTTAAGAATAAATGGAAAGGCAGTTTGTGAGATCAATTCCGAGTATAGCCTACAGCAATTTACGGGGAAGCGCTGTCAGAACTAGGGATATACTTGACAGCTTTCTAAATTACAAACCCACATGCGCTGAACATAACTACATAACACGGGCTGAACATAACTATTCACCAGCACAGCCAAATGAGCATCAGTGTGGAACTGTTTGGCGTACGTGTCTGTTTTTTTGCATACTCCTTACTTTAGACAGCCAAGATAAACCTTGGGGAGATAAAACAACAACTTCCTCCAGATGTCGCAAACCGTCAGTTGTGCAAACCGGGCATTAATTCACCCGCGTTGAGAGGGATGATAAATGACGTGTTGCGACATTCATCGCAATGTTTTCAGCTGTCGCAAACCAAAGTTGAGTCACACTATGAGGTCACTTTGTGTTGATTTCCAATTCAGTTGGTCTAACTTTTCAATTTCTTTGTTTCTGGTGACTTAGGGAAATGTGACTAAACCATTCCTCTTTCTAGTCATCAAACGTATCACCTGGTGACCCCCTTGGCGAGTCGCTAATTCAATTTGGATTAAGGTGTGGCAAATAAACAGGTAATAATCTTAAATACTTAATCCTCCTACTTGCATCCCCACAGTCACCACACAGGGGATGAACCCTGGGGTTTGGAGTCTTTTAGCTCCCCAGAAAGCAAAGTCTTTGTCAGCCTGTGCTGGACCGCAATAATGGTGTTGAGGGTTTAAACATGGCTCAAACAAGTACTTAAAGTCTCCACCCCAAGCATTGAAATGTTTTAATTTTTATCATATCTTGTACTCATGTCTTCTGTCTCCAGAGTATTTCGAACCTTTCAAATTCTTTCCATACACCACGCACATAACTGCATTACATTTATCCCTAAAATAACATAATTTCTTGTCCTGTTAATCACTTAAGATTGCGGTTTCCCTAGAACTGTTTATCCCCAAAGCTGAACAATGGCCTGTATTGTGTCACCACGACTTTTCCAATAAAAAAAGATTATGTGAAAAGCTATCCTCATGTGAATGCAGCTTTGAGCCCTTCTGCACTGCAAAACAATACGAAACGCACACACACAAAAAACACACACACTTAAAAGCAAATGTATCTCTCTGTGACACCAGGTCACGTTACAGTCCCTGTAAACAAGTGAGAGGGGAAAAACAGAGGAGGTAACGGAGAGAAAGAAACAAACTGGAAAGATGGAAAGCTTGGACTCGCTTGCATGTGTGTCGAAGCATGTGTGTGCGTGCGTTGAAGAATATGTGCATGATATGTTTGCATTTCGTTGAGAGAGATGTGATGAGCGTGTGTGTTTGAAAGAGTGATAGAGAGTGGGGGTGTGTGCGAGAGAGAACGAATTTGAAGCAGGAGGGGTCGTTATGTAATGTCCCCTGCCCCCCTCTCCCCCTCTCCCCCTGTTCACCCCCCTCCCCTCCCCATCATGACCATGCGAGGAGAGCGTATGAGGTCACGATCAGCCGAGGTTAGGCAGAAAGAGTTGTGTGTAGTGTCCCACAAGAGTTTCCAAGACTTCTGTATAAAATGTAACTTCCTACAGTCCTTCTGAAAGTGTGAAACACCTACGATTAATGTCCATTGTATCCTTTTCACTTCCGCATCCTCATCGAACCTGACAGCTTCGGCATGAGGACCCTCAACACTACCAGCAAGGCCACCAATCATTCAGCCTATCGAGGAGGGCAAACTTTAGTGCCCCCTGGATGAGAAAGGTGCATTGGTTCTCTGGAGCGTGACTTTGGACTTGATGGTTACAGCTGCAGTTCATTCAGGCTGAAGTCCTCCAACATGTGTAGTCCTCATCTGAGTTTGGATTACCTCAGGTCAGATTGTGAAAGAGGAATGCTGTCAAGTGCAGTGTGGGAAGGTGTGTTTGTGTGTGGAATGGTTGTGGATGGGTGCATGAACTCTGAGGTCTTCTGTTTGTTTGGCACAACAACAAACCAGAACAAAGAACCAAGAACGAAACCAAGCAAACACAGTTAAACGGTTCACAAAAGCCCACACTTTTTAAGGAGGAGTGTCTCGTTTTATGGAGAGGGTCACATGAGGCCTTGTTTTGACTTCTGGGAGTGTTGTAGGGTGGTGTTGGTTCAAGTAAGGACACAGCTCTCTCTCTTTCTTCTTGTCTCTCTCTCTCTCTCTCTCTCACTCTCCCTCTCTCTAGCCCTCTCTCCCTCTCCCTCGCTCTGGTTCCCCGAAACTCACACCCGCTCTCCACAATCCACTCTAGTCCACCGGGGTACAGCTTCTTCCCTTTCTCTAATCCTTATCCTGGATTTGGAAACACAGTCAAGTTTAATTCCCATTATGAGAGTTTGCACAACACAAAAGCAATATTTAATTAGCATAGTGATGCTGAGGGGGCAGACAGGGTGAGTCATAAAAGGAATTATTTGTCTTTTTTTGAACTCTGAATACTGATCTGAATGGAAACTTTGCCTCACAATACTGGATCTGTCTTCAGCTGAATGATTGTCACTGTTGACATTTAATCATTTAGCAGACGTTCTTATCCAGAGCGAATTACAGCAAGTACAGGGACGTTCCCCCTGAGACAAGTAGGGTGCAGTGCCTTGCCTAAGGACACGTCATGTAGCCACAGCCGGGAAAGGAACTCGCAACCTTCCCGATCACGAGTCCAACGTCTTAACAGCTCAGCCACCTGGAGGAAATAACATGGTGGAGGGACAATAGATGGAATTAGAGAAGGAGATAGGTGGAGACTATGTGAAATGAGTGTGATGACAGCCTTCTAATTTTACCTTCCACTGAAGAACTGGGGTGGAACAAATGTCCTTGGAGACTCTGCAACGTTTCAAACGGAGGCTTTGTACAGACTGGATCTAGAAGCCTTTACTGTATTATCCTTGTTAATACAGAATGGAACTACAACTGGACAAAATTGAGACAAAAACATCTACTCAGGGCTTGAATGTCTGAGTAAAAAACATATTGACATCACATTGTATGGAAGGACTCTTTGGAATTTAGAACCATCATGGCAAAAAGGCAGTTAGACTTTCAGCTATTTTATTCCTCTCTGTCCCGTTTTTAACTGTCCTGCTCGCACAACACAATGGACTTTTCCGGAATTTTCTCAGTCTTGCTCTTTGGTGGGTTGCCAGGTTAGATCATACTGCAAGTAACATCAAACCGGTGCAGTGTCCAGGCCTTTGTGGGGCATGATGGTTTGTCCAAATGGGTTCTGCCGTTATGAATAACTTCTGTTATAAGGCCAGCAACAACAACACTCTATTTTTTTGCATCTCTTGCATCTCCCGCTTCAGCCTTGGAAATGTTCTCAGTATATTTATACAGTATATATATATATATATATATATATATATATATATATATATTTCTTTATACTTAAAAAAAAACAAAAAATCAATTTGGAAGAAATTGCTATTTTCACATCGTGCAAGGGACAACTTCTACAATGAATTCACTGTCATAACAGCGTCCTGGAATGCCATGGCAATAATTAAACAGAGCCAGTCCTTTTTATAGATGTTTTTTTGGAAGAGGGGGAGAAAGGGTGTTGAAATATTACGAAACACAAAGTAAGTGTGTGTGTGTGTATCTGTACTGACAGACCAACATTAAACCGATCTCAATAAGGTGTTGAAGGTCTGTGTGTGTGTGTGTGTGTGTGTGTGTGTGCGTTTGTTTGAATGTATATGTCATGTCTTGCGTAACCAGCTCTGATTGCTTACATAAGCACAGGCGGTTTGTGACACGAACAGTCATCATCAGCAGGGTGAGTATAGATGGCCTAGTTTTCCGGTAGTGTACAGAGCGTGCCCAGTAGCATCCCAGCATGTGGTCCGCTAATGGATCCTCTCATTTCTATCAATTTATATTGCACTCCCCCCCCCCCCCCCCCCCCCCCCCCCCCCCCCCCCCCCCCCCCCCCCCCCCCCCCCCCCCCCTGCTCCCCTGTAGTACATAGTCATTCTAAATATGACTAACTATGAGAGAACTTTGTGGGCTAAAGCTCAGCGGTTTCTGTAGAGCTACTTGTTTTGCATCTCTGTGTTAAGAAGGGTAGAGAGCCCAGAGAGAGCTAGAGAGAGAGCAAGAACAATTGAATGACCGATGAGCGCGGGGGGGGGGGGGGGGGATGAGAATGAATAGAAGCGTGAAAGAATAAGCAGAACACAGTTGTTCATTCATCTGATTCTCAGAGCAGAACACAGTGCAACCTTTTAGAAGCACGCCTTCCATGGCTGTCCTCATCTGACTGTGTTCACACCTGTCTTTGAAAACTCCTGCATTTCACTGTGTGCGTGCGTGTGTGTGTGTGTGTTTAGTGTGTTGCTGGGGGAGTGTGTTGATGGGTATGCTTGTATATTCATGCTGGTAAGTTTATGTGTACGCACGCATGTATTCCTGTGTGCAGAAAATACACTTCTAACACACACTCACAGCCAGAAAGAGGGGAGAAAGAAAGAAAAACAGAGAGGGGAGCAGGCAAATCAGTTCAGGAAGGGAGGTGGAGGAGGAACAGAGCATAGGAGGGTAGGGGAGGTGAGAGAAGGAGAGGGGAGGGGGAGAAGAGTTCAGAGGAGGTGAGGTGTGGTGGATGAGGTCGAGGAGGGAAAAGGCAGAGGAGTACAGAGTAAGGGAGGAAAAAGAGAGCAGAGGAATGAAGAGATGAGAAGTGAGAAGTTTAGGTGGGTTGAGGTGAACAGGAGCACAGGAGGACTAGCAAATCTGGCAACCCAAGTATATTACGAGTGCAATTGCAACACACAACATTTTAAATAATATCAACAGCTTTATTCAACAAATGGATATATAAAGCCTATATCTATACTGTAAAGCTGTTTTTTGCCCATGTTCATTAGACAAAGAGAGCGTTAGAGAGAATGCGAGAGAGAGAGATAAAGGGAGGTGGGGGGGAGAAAAGAGATAACACTGTAGGTCACGACACTGCCTGTGTCCTCAGGTCCACTTGTAATCTTTATCTTCTTTTCTCTCTCCCTCTCTCTCTCTCCCCTTATCTCCCTCTCTCTCTCTCTCATCATCCCTCCATCCCTCCTTTGTCCCATCTCAACTGCATAATCCATATCCTTGCAGAAGAAAAAATACGTAATCCAATGACTAAATACAGGAATGCGGACATCAGTGACCCCCATACCAAACTACGCTTTTATCAGCCGCCTTGCACTGGAACAGGATTAAACAAGACAGATATACAAGACATTGCCCTTGCTGTTAGCAGTCACATAGAGTCAGCAGCTACATCCATTTCTCTGAATGTTTCATAACATGAACTTCCAACCCTGTCCAGAGAGTTTTGACTGTATGTGGGATGACAAACAAAACAAGGTTCCACACACGTTAAAGCTCCAGAGGGTTCCAACTTTGGGTTAGGACAGTCTTAGGACAGATAGCATCATTAATAATGCATAAAGTACAATACAATGATTATTTCATGAAACCTGGCCCCGGTTTCTCTCTGCTTCCCCAAGCAGGGACATTTTCCACAGATCTCAGAACCATGGTTCTCCACTAGTTTTCTATAGAGCAGAACCTTCTGAAATCTTTTAAGAACCCTTTATGCTTATTTTTGGTATCTCGCTTTATGAAAGGTTAGTGTCACCTACCACGTCCTTATCTCTCTTTGAACTTTGACCCCTGTCAGGCTTTGATCTTGTTATGTAACAGTTCAGTTTCAGGTAAGGTTCACCTCTATAACCTCTACAAGTCACCAAGACAAATCGATATCTGGTTAACGTAAACGTAAGGATTCAAGGAATACCTAGAAATGCTAATACGAAAGGCTTAGACATAAGACGAACCACGTTTGGTCATTAGAAGCCCTTATCCTTATTAACTCAATCAGCTGTAAACCAAACCCTAAGTCCATGTATTAGATCCTTTCATAGACTATGGCACTAATGCAGTAAACAAGCAAAATCATGAACTGAATTTAAACCTAAAGAATTCCGGGCTTTTGAGAAAACATTCAGGCCTCAAGCCTCAGAACGCTGCTCCACCGAATCAGTGTTAAAATGTGTATTATAAAAGATGACGTTATGTGAGTAAAAACTATATATTTTAAGGGTTCTGCTGCTACTTGCCAGAAAACTGATAACTATCTCATGGAAAAATGTACTTCCACCTACATTAAAACAGTGGTGTAGAAAGATACTGGACGTTTACAAGATGGAAGAACTTGCAGCAAAAATACGTTTGAAAACGGACTCCTTCATTAGAAAGTGGTCACTTGTCAGGACATATTTGGAGAAGAAGGAACTATTGATGGATAAAAAACTGTGATGAAAGTTTTACCAATGAATGTGTTTGTGTTTACTTGTTGTTACATTATCTGTAAACATATGCATCTTTCAATAAAGTGTATTATATACTGTATGTGTGTGTGTGTGTGTGTGTGTGTGTGTGTGTGTGTGGGGGGGGGGGGGGGGGGGGGGGGGTTGGGAAAGAAGTGATTGCAGAACACAGATTTGAGATATGTGTGTGGTGTTCCTGTATGTGTGTTTTTGTGTGTTTTAAGTCTGCTGAACATGGAGATTTACAGTAGACCCCTTTCAGCAATGTTCTGAATGCACAGCCATACATTGTAAGACATGATGTAGATGGTGTGTGTGGATGTGTACATGTGTGAATGAGTGCCTGTATGCTTGCATGTGTTAAAGAGAGAGAGAGTGAGAGAAAGAGGGGGATGGGGGCATATTGGATGAGGAACTCTGTCATCCGACATCATAAGGATGAATCACACTGCGTTGGGTTACATAAGGAGACTCTAACGTCTCTTCGTGCCAAGAGAACATCGCTTTGAACCACATTACAGCAGCTTCAGCAGGTAACAGTTCATACTAACACGAACATAACAGCTGTCGATATGTTTTCTGTACAACATTACCATCTAGTGGCCATTTCTTTTTTGAGTGTTCAAATTTAGCCATTTTATGAAAATTAAATTCTAGAAAAATAACTGGCAGCCATTTTGCACCGAAAATAAGCTTTATTTGAATGTGCAAGTAAGTAATAAAAACGGATGAAAACATTTTGAAATTCATAAACCGCTGTAGCTTTAGACCCAAAGAAGCTAAGGATTATGACTTTTAAGACGTTCAATAGAAACATTCCGTAAAAAGCTATAATATTACCTATAAATTAAAAATATTAAAAATAAATATAAAATTGGAAAATAGACATTTAAGTTACATTTGAATTAATTATTTACAGCCATCATCGCTTCCATCTGAAGCTACCGATCATAAATGCCAAAGAAATCTACAAACTAAGCATAAAACAAGTTTAAGGGAACAAACCTAAACATCTATGAACTATGTTCTATAACAAAACATCTATTACAGGAAAAGATAAAGAACCCACGAATATAGTTCCTAAACCTGATAAAGTTCCCTTTTTTAAAGATTTCACCCAATTTGACAACATAGCTGACCTAACAAAATGACATGTTTGATATTGGGCCTTTGTGTCACTCAGGACCATTAAGTGACAGCACTTAACAGAGGCCCTTTTTTAGTGTTCAGTCTAAATGTTGACTCAGTGTTGCCTGCCTGTAAGTGTTGTGTGTATATGTTCATGTGTGTGTGTGTGTGATCTCCGCTCCATGTGAATACTGTGTGTGAGGCAGAAAGAGAGTGTGTGTCCCAGCTCAGGTGTGTCTCTTCATGTGCAGGGCCAGGTGGTCGGAGCGGGAGAAAGCCCGCTGACACAGGAGACACTCGTACGGTTTCTGGCCGGTGTGCTTGCGGAAGTGACGCGTCAGCTCGTCAGAGCGTGCAAACTTCCACCCGCAGCCCTCCCAGGTGCAGTGGTAGGGCTTCTCCCCTGGGGGGGAGGGGGGGGGGGGATATCAAAGGTTAGCTGTGACAGGATAGGAACTTAGCAAAAAAGAGAGCAAATAAGGACGTGGGCATACCCTGTATCTAGAACTGAGATACTGAACTAGATACTAAAAATGCTCATAGAATCTAGAACATAAATTCTAGGTATTGTTGCCGCTAAGCTATTGTTAGCTACTGTCACCTGTATAAGGTTATGTATGAGGTTGAATATGTTACAAAGGCTGTGTGAAGGCTGTCATGGATGACGTATTACCTGTGTGAGTGCGCAGGTGAGCTTTGAGGTGGGAGCTCTTTGTGTAGGTCTTGCTACAGCCGAGGTATTCACAGCAATGGACGGCAGCTCTCTTTTTTGCGGTTGACCGCCGACCCCGCTTCCCCTCCGTCTCTGCAGAGGGAGCCATGGGGCCAGGCAGGTGCGTCTGCGACTGGGGGAAATGGCTCGGGGGTTGGCTGTGTGTGTAACCGGCCTGGTGGCGGTACAGGCCGGGGTGGAGGGAGTACCCAGGGACGTAGCTGTAGTGTCTGGGGTCAGGGCTCATGTTCGAGGCTTGGATGAAGCGAGGGTTAGGACTGGTCGCCATTGACGGGTGTTGAGGATAGTAGTGTCCCGTTAAGTCCCAGGAGTTGATCTTGTTCAGGTTTAAATTAGCTCTCTCATGGTGTCTCTCCTGGTTTTGGGCAAACGGGAAACCATAATGGTCCACCGTTGGTCGCGCTTGTAGTTGGTCATTGCTGTACCCTGTGTTGTAAAGTTCCGGGAGGGATACGTCCATGGTTTCTATAGGGGATAGAAGCTCAATCATGAGGCTACTGTTGCCCATATGGAGCCTTTCCGGTGCTACCTGTTCCACTGGCACCCCTCCATCTTGGTACAATCCACTCTGGTCCAGCTGAGGAAGCTGGTGAGTGTTGCTGTGCATGGAAGTATTCATTTCAGGTGATATGTTGGTCCAGTCCGACAGTAGGAACTCCATGTCCCAGGAAACATTGCCCTCATCATCTAGGTGTTCCTTTGTCATTGGGTGAGGATCCTGTTCCTGGTCTGTGTTGCCAGGTAACTGTCTCTTACTCGGTGAATCCAGACCGAGTGAAACATCCTCGAACTTCCACACCTAGTGAAGGAAATTACTCCTTTTAACCATGATAAAAACTTTACTGGCTACAGTGTGTAGCTGTGTACGATTGGGTAAATTATCTCAACATCATTATGCGTGTCGAAGTGCAATATTCATACGTTTATTAGATGAAAAAATAAACTTTTATCAACTAATAAAATAAGTCTACGTATTGTCAAAACTAAGAGAAAAACCATACAAACAGAATGAGCCTACCTTCATATTGTCGTTGGAGTGAAATACGTTTGCAAAGGAGCTGAAGGAGGGAAGTGCAGCCTGAGTCAAGGCCATCCGATTGGCTGGATGTCGAGTTGAGTGACAGAGGTCAAGCGGCTGGGAGACTGGTCGTTTCTTTCGAACATATGACCATATCGCAAGGGTTTGAATTAAGTTCCGAAAAACAACGCGTTCACGTTTACAGTGCACTTTTTTGCTTGTTTCTCAGCCTCCCAGCACAATAAAAAAAATCACAATGTCAATAGTTTCTTCATACTCTATTTTACTGTATCTCCCCCCTTTTCCCTTCTTTAATCCCCCTTCTCTCTTTCTCTCTCTCTCTCTCTCTCTCTCCCTCTCTTTCAACCCATTTAGCGATGAACCTAAATCACTCTGTTCGTGTGTACTTTGTGACAGTTGGGGGATTGGGGCGTGTCTTGGTATGTGTGTCTGTACAGTAGTGTCACCCCCTGATCTCATCCTGCCTCCTGTCCTGGTTCTCTCAATGAAGACTGACTTGTTCTAACTACTAGCACTGTACCTCCTCTGAATTTCAGAGGGATAACTTCAACCACTACACCTGAATAATGATACTGACAGTTCACTAGACCAAGAAAGCCTTGAGCAGTGCCTTGAAGAAACAGAAATGTATTTGAGGGAGTTGTGAAATAATGGCATATAATTAGAGTTGCTCATTACAAATGCCCATAAAGGTGTATTTATATAAAAACAGATTTTTCTCAGAGAAAGGTTGGTTTCCAACCAATCATAACTGGTTCTTAGTGTACTCAACAGTTTCCATTATATTTTATTGGTCGTTCGGACTAGGCCCAGACCTGTACATTAGCTTCAACATACAAACCATGATCAAATATTGCCATAATTTAGTGATTAAGTTCCAGTGATTAGAATGACAACAACACAAAAAAATCCCATAACATAAAATATTTACAGAGAAAAAGCAAGAACAAAAAAAGAACATTATACTGTTCAATATTTCCTCCCTATCCAAAGCTCAAATGGGTAACAACCTCCCCCCCCCTTTCTTGTCTAACTACCATTACCACACACACACCTCTGCCTGCTGCATGACATGCAATTCTGAGAAGTGGACCTGTGTGTAGCCAGTGATTATGTGCCGTTTTGTGATTATCTGCTTGTTCCGGGTCCCAGGAGGCCCCTGCCTGAAGACAGATAAAGACATACTGACTGCTGCTTGTTTCTGATGACTGGGTAACCTCCATCACTGATAAAGAGACACTCTCTCCCCCTGCTTTCTACAGGGGACAACTGCTAGGACTTGGATGTGTTAAACAAAGGCTAGTTCCCACCAGCTAACTGTAGGTTCACGAAACCTCAACCCACAACCCCTAAAATGAAATGGAAAACTATAAAGTGGTCCGAAGAGTTGAATGGATGCTGTTTGAAGGGTTGCTGGTTCTGTTCATCTCAATCATCTTCTGACACACTGGAGCAGCTTTCTTTGAATGAGTCCATAAGTCCATGATGCAGCCTGTTTAAACACTGAACATCAACTGACCATGCACTCTCACTTACAACATAACCTTTAGACATTGATTAGATGTTAAATTAAATGAAATTAGATGTTTAATTAGATGTTATTCCCAAGTGTGGAATCATATGTGGGTGAAAAACTGAAAATAAATAGTCTAAGTATGATTAATTAGAATTTGTATATATATAGAACTGTAAAAGGTTTTTTGAGGTGCATTTCACCTCCACACCAGTAGGTGTCGACACCCCCACTCTGAGAGTCTCACACTGACAGACAGAGCTCAGCTGATACGGAACCGGAGGCAGCGTGCAAAAATGTTCGTTCAAGATAATCGGTCTAGTACCAAGATGTTTCGACTGATCATCCGAGCTGACGCGGGAGCGATCTGGATCTTGTTCGGCATCTTCTGCTGCCAGCTCAGCCTCGTGTCTGCGGATGACATCGTGGTCGCGTGCGGCGGGTTCGTGAAGTCCGATGTTGAGATCAACTACTCCCTGATCGAGGTGAGAACCTGGCCTGGTGCTCCTGATCTGGACTGACAGTTTGAATGAAATACAATAACTAACTTAATAGTTAACTTGACATTAGTAATGCAAACTCATTCAATAATCAGTTTTCAATGCACAGATCATTTCATGATTCCCGCATACTGACACTCCGGGCACTGTGACTGCAGGACCACATTTGTTGTATATTTCTAATTTAGACCCGTGTAAATGCTGCAGTTGCCCCTTAATCATTTTAAATACGACAGACAAGACAGCAAACAAAATTTAGAGAGTCAGTGCATATCTGGGTTTGTTTTTAATGTAACTCTGGCTGTATGTATTGATAAAGTAAGGACGTTTCCATTAAACCATCCTTGCCTCATGGCCTCCCACCCTAAATCCCTCAGTGCTGACGAGGTACAACACAGTTTCCCAGTTAAAGCTTAAAGGATTATCTAGTTAACTAACTTGTCAAATAATCTAGGTAGGGCCACGGCCTCCCCACTAGGAGCCTAATGACAGCTGCTGTTGGTGCATCACATCAAGTCCATGTGGGTGCTGGGGAATGGTTCGTTAACACTCTTTTTTTCGTCAGATAAAACTGTACACTAAGCAAGGGTCCTTAAAATACCAGACAGACTGTGCGCCCATCAATGGCTACTTCATGATCCCGCTCTACGACAAGGTAAAATCCAGAGAAATGTAGATTATTGCTTAAAATCGTCTCCCTGGTTAGTCACTGATGGTTGTTAATGGTTGACATTATTGTCAAATGGTTCGTTTGCAGGGGGATTTTGTCCTGAAGATTGAGCCTCCGCAAGGGTGGAGCTTTGGTAAGGAGGGTGTGCTACTAACAGCACCCGTGTGATCACATTCATACTGTATTCATTCCAGATGAATCAGCGTTGGAGACTGTATGCATGGTTACCAGTATTTAAAATGTATGTTGTGTCCACAGAGCCCACCAGCGTTGAACTCCATGTGGATGGGGTCAATGACATCTGCACTAAGGAACAAGACATCAACTTTGTCTTCAACGGTTTCTCCGTGTCAGGAACGGTGCGAGACAATCATCGGAGAGACACGTTTACTGTGGTTGTTGTCGTACGTTTTCTACATTCTGTCTGCGGCTTTCTTTTGAAAGGTGCTTGTTCTGCCCTGGTGTGTTCTAGGTTCTGAGTAAAGGGCATCTGCTGGGCCCAGCTGGAGTGGAGGTCAGACTAAGCAGAGAGGGAACTGAGGAAAAACAGATGGTTCTCACGCAGGCTGGCGGGAAGTAAGGGAACCGCTCACTCGTGTTAAGACCAGAGAAATGACCTTGAAGCTAGCTCACATAATGACATCTTTGGTGCGTATTGTAGACTTTTAGAATGACTTTTAAACCCCAAAAATTTATCTGTCACTTTTTTCCTTCCATGCAGGTTTTCCTTCTTCAAAGTACTTCCTGGAAATTATGACATCACCGCCTCCCATCCTTCCTGGTCTCTGGAGCAGGTTGGTGTTTCAGTTTTTTCAGCCGAAGCTTCGTTCCAAGTTGCCGCCGCAGACCGCTTAACCTTGTCCTCCGCAGAGCGCCACGTCCGTGCGAGTGTCCAACGGCAACGCCCCGGCCGCCGAGCCCCTGGTGGTGGGAGGGTACGATGTCACGGGGGAGGTGCGAAGCGACGGCGAGCCGATGAAGGAGGTCACCTTCCTCCTTTACTCCGCCAGCGTGAAGAAAGAGGTGGAGACCCCCCCCCCGTCCCCCTCCTGTCTGTCTCTCTGTCTTTGTGTCTTTTAAATCTGAGGTATTTACCTCGTTCAAACTAATGAAGCCAATTGAAATGTACGTGAGGGTAGGCGTGGTTTATTGGACGCTGTAAAAATCCCTCCTTCCTTCCTTGCACCCCTCCAGGATATCAGCAGCTGTAACATGACCCCGGTGGAGGGGGCTGAGTCTGGGGATGACTCCCTGCTCTACCTCTGCAGCGTCCTCTCCCAGGACGACGGCACTTTCACCTTCCCCTCCCTGGCCAGCGGGGATTACAGCGTGGTAGGTCCTCCCAAGATGGCCGCCGCCATTTTCGTATGTTGGATGATAAAGGAAAGAAAGACAATGTTTTAGAGTGGATGGCTCCCAAATGGAAAATACCACCATAGTCTCGTTTGTAACTGGGATTTTCTAAAGCCCGATTCTTACTATCTTAGAAATGTGTGGGTTTGTTTTGTGTTGGTATGTATAGTTTAAGGAGGTCCTAACAACAAGTTGTCCTGTGTCTTTGTCCTAGGTGCCCTTCTACAGAGGAGAGAGAATCACTTTTGACGTTGCTCCCTCACGCATGGATTTCCGAGTGGAGCACAGCAGTTTGAAATTAGAGGTGAGGGGTCACTGGTTTCTAAACTAGGGCTTTCAAAGGCTGCGTTTCCTTGGTGATCTGGCTCATATGGAAGGACTACAAAATACAAACTATGATTTCATTTGAGGTCCTGGTTCTATTTCCCTTTTTGCCCTCAGCCCATCTTCAGGGTCATGGGATTCTCCGTGACCGGTCGGGTCCTCAACAGCCAGGACGGGGAGGGGGTACCCGACGTCACGGTAACCCTCAACAACCAGATCAGAGGTAACCATGGCAACGCGGGAAAAACCCCCCCACCTTTGCCTTACCTCATTCCCGCTGTCTCTCACTCACATACTATCTTTTTGCGGTCTTCAAGTTATGACGAAGGAGGACGGTTCTTTCCGCCTGGAGAACATGACCGCTGGCACCTACACCATCCGCACCCAGAAGGAGCTCATGTTCTTCGAGCCAATCACGGTCAAGATAGCACCCAACACGCCCCAGCTGCCTGACATCATCACCGCTGGGTGAGCCAATCAAAATCCCTGGAATATTTAGTCAAGTATTGGATTCATTCTGTACCACGAACAATGTAATGGTGTTGATGTAGAGGGGGTGTAATAAATATTTGTGGTTTAAGTTCCAGTGGAAAAAGTCAAACACAAACACGTATTTGAAGGGAAGATTTCAAATAAAAAGAAAAGATTGTTAACTGGTTTCCTTGCTGCCTGTTCCAGGTTCAGCGTGTGCGGCCGGATCGCGGTGAGCCGCCTGCCTGAGGGTCTGAAGCAGCAGGGCCGCTACAGGGTCACCCTCACGCCCCTGGGGCAGGACCAGACCGCTGGACGCACCACAGACTCCGACCAGCAGGGCGCCTTCTGCTTCCAGGCCAAACCTGGGGATTACAGCGTCCAGGTCACCCTCCCTGAATCAGAGGTGAAGGCCGGCCTGGCCCTCAGACCTCAGGCCCTGGAAGTGTCCCTGGTGGACAGGCCCCTCTCCGACCTGCTGTTCACCCAGTTCATGGCCTCCGTCTCAGGCAAGGTCTACTGTCTAGGTGAGGCGATTCTCCTGCTTCTAGTTTAGGACTCACTCTGATAGGTTTACCACATATGTATCAGTATGAACCCAGCATGGAGCTTTGTGTGACTAAATTAAGGTTTGATTTGAATATTTTGTAGAAATGTCTCTGTTATTTTGCATGCTCCACAAAATAACACAGCGCATGGCGTAGTCCCAGTTAGCTGGACAGCTTCATCATCACCGTGCTCACTGTCGTTTCCGTGGCGTTGATCTTGTGACCTCGTCTCCCCAGCGTCCTGTGAGGATCTGTCGGTGACCCTGCAGCCGGTGAGCCGGCAGGGAGAGAGGAGGAGCGTGCCGCTGTCCGGGACTGGAGAGACACTCAGCTTCTCCTTCGACGATGTCATGCCCGGAAAATACAAAGGTGGAGAGAGAGACGGAGAGAGAGAGAGAGACACAGAGAGACACAGAGAGAGACAGAGAGAGACAGAGAGAGAGAGAGACAGACAGAGAGACAGACAGAGAGACAGACAGAGAGACAGACAGAGAGACAGACAGAGAGACAGACAGAGAGACAGACAGACAGAGAGACAGACAGACAGAGAGACAGACAGACAGAGAGACAGACAGACAGAGAGACAGACAGACAGAGAGACAGACAGACAGAGAGACAGACAGACAGAGAGACAGACAGACAGAGAGACAGACAGACAGAGAGACAGACAGACAGAGAGACAGACAGACAGAGAGACAGACAGACAGAGAGACAGACAGACAGAGAGACAGACAGACAGAGAGACAGACAGACAGAGAGACAGACAGACAGAGAGACAGACAGACAGAGAGACAGACAGACAGAGAGACAGACAGACAGAGAGACAGACAGACAGAGAGACAGACAGACAGAGAGACAGACAGACAGAGAGACAGACAGACAGAGAGACAGACAGACAGAGAGACAGACAGACAGAGAGACAGACAGACAGAGAGACAGACAGACAGAGAGACAGACAGACAGAGAGACAGACAGACAGAGAGACAGACAGACAGAGAGACAGACAGACAGAGAGACAGACAGACAGAGAGACAGACAGACAGAGAGACAGACAGACAGAGAGACAGACAGACAGAGAGACAGACAGACAGAGAGACAGACAGACAGAGAGACAGACAGACAGAGAGACAGACAGACAGAGAGACAGACAGACAGAGAGACAGACAGACAGAGAGACAGACAGACAGAGAGACAAACTGACAGACAAACATTGACTCCCTTGTCAAAATTCCCACGTTTACTTGTAATGTATAATGATGTATAATATAACTTCATGAACGATCCTCAAGCCTGACCCCACCTTGGTCTCCCCCCCTGTACTCTCTCCAGTGAGTGTCTCCCATGAGGAGTGGTGCTGGAAGCACAAGTCAGTGGAGGTGGAGGTGCTGGATGGACACGTCCTGGGGGTGGAGTTCAGACAGATCGGCTACATCCTGCGCTGCTCGCTGTCCCACGCCATCACCCTGGTCAGTCCTGTGTCTGTCCGCTTCCTTCCGTGTTTTCTGCGCGCTCAGCGAACACCCCTTGGCCGAACCAGCCAATGTTTCCCGCCTCTTTCTGACTCTTGCCTTGCGCAAGCTGTTTTGTCATCCTCCTCGTTCGGGAGCCTTCTCTACCAGTTTAAGACGGGCTCTACCCTAACAGCCTTCCCTGCCGGTGGAAACCGGTCTCTCTCTCCTCACAGGAGTTCTTCCAAGATGGCACCACACCGGAGAACGTCGGGGTCTACAACCTCTCAAGGGGGTCAATCGCTTCTGCCTCTCTAAACCTGGTAAATTCATACCTCTGTTCTTCTTATTGCCTCTTTCACTCGTCTCCTTCCTCTTCAGCGATGCACTTGCTTAACGTTTATTTTCACTCCGGGTTGCCAGGTGTGTACAAAGTCACCCCGCGCTCCTGCCACCAGTTTGAACAGGATCACTACACCTACGACACGTAAGTCTGCGTCGACGGCAGAGGTCGAAGGTGACGTTTCGAAGCGCTGCCCTCACCCCGCTCCCGTGTCCTTTCTCCCACCCAGGTCGGCACCCAGCATCCTGACCTTGACGGCGGTTCGACACCGCATGACCGGCCTGGTCACCACCGACAAGATCCTGGACGTCACCATCACCATCAAGTACGAAGTGTGGCCTTTCTGAAGCCTCTTAATTTCTCAATTCCATATATTTGGGCCATTCCTCACTCTCTTACCTGTTCCTCCTTCCCCATCAACCCCCCCTCCTCCCCGGCAGGTCGTCCATCGAGAGTGAGCCTGCGCTGGTGCTGGGGCCCCTGAGGAGCCAGGAGGAGCAGAGGCTGGACCAGCAGCTGCAGGAGATCGAGCTGCGACGGCAGGAGAGGGAGCGGCGGGCTGCGGAGGAGGAGGAGGAGGGGGGCAGCCCCCCCGTCCAGGAGAGGGCCGACGAGCTGGTGGGACCTTTCCACTACGAGTTCTCCTACTGGGCCAGGTAGGGACCGACTGCGCAGGGGGCGGGGGGGTCTGTGTGGAGTTTGGAGCGCTGGTTAACGTCTGTAACACATGTGTTCTCAGGGCCGGGGAGAAGATTACAGTCACTCCCTCCTCCAAGGAACTGCTGTTCTACCCACCTGAAGTGGAGGCTACTATCACTGGAGGTAAGAGAGTGTGTGTGTGTGTGAGATTCTTAAAGGATTCTAACAAAAAATGACAGATTTGTGTGTCCTTTTTAGTTGCTTATATTGTGTAGCCAGTGCTTTTTCCTGCATGCGTTCATCTGTATATCTAACCTCTCCCCTCCTCCTCCTCCAGAGTCATGTCCAGGGCGAATGGTGGACATCGCAGGCCGGGCCGGCCTATTCCTGGTGGGGGGCGTGTCCCCAGAGCTCCAGGGGGTGGAGATCTCCATCACCGAGAGGGGGGCCGCCGCCCCCCTCATCACCGTGGCTACCAACGAGAACGGGGCGTACAGGTGAGAGAAGGAAGTCAGTCAAGGTCAACGGCCTTGATTTCCTGTTCATGCGCCAACCATTTCCTTTCCCTGTAATAAAAAAAGGCTTTTTAAATTGTTATATATCTTTCTGGTCCTGGTTCTGTGTCCCTCCAGTGTTGGCCCCCTGCACAGTGACCGCCTGTACGACATCAGTGCCAGCAAGGAGGGCTTCGTCCTCAGCCCTGTGGAGGGAACCCAGGGAGACTTTAAGGCCTTCGCCCTGGCTGGGGTCACCTTCAAGGTGACCTGAACGCTGCTTTGGCACCCTCATTATCCAGTCCAATCCAACTTTATTGATATTGCACTTTAAAACAACACGGTTGACCAAAGTGCAGTACATAGCAATATTAAAAACGCAATAAATAGACACACACTATACACAGTAAAAACAACACAACATTAGGTAAAAAAACTCAACAAATTGAGACACATTGTACACGGTAAAAGTCAACACATCACTGAAAAGCTAAGGTAAAAAGATAAGTGTTTAGAGCCGACTTAAAGACGGGTATGGACTCTGCCTGTCTAAGGTGCAGGGGCAGCGCATTCCATAGTTTGGGACCCGTGACAGAGAAGGAGCGATCCCCTCTTAAGTTTCCTCCTTGATTTTGGGACCACTAGTCATTAGTTCACCATGATGATGTTCTGACTCGGGGCAATCCAGGCTGCTCGCTGTTTGACCACGCCCACCTCTCTGTGTGCGTTCCTCAGATCCGGTCCGAGGACGGCGTCCCTCTGTCGGGGGTCCTTCTGTCCCTCAGCGGGGGGCAGTTCCGCTCCAACCTGCTGACCCAGGACACCGGACTCCTCACCTTCAACAACCTGGTGAGCCCTTTCAACAACATCGCCAATAAGAGCCCCGTGCATCCTTTTCTAAGAATTAAGAAGGGAATCTCAATCTTTGGTATTATTTTCAACAAAGGATGACCTTTTCTTCTTTTTATTTTCCTGCGTGCTGTAATTTTGGTTCGTGTCAGAATACAAATGTTGATTTGCCTGCTGGTGTTTTATTTTATTTTTATAAATCCCAAATAAGCACAGTGATAATCATGGCTTATAAGACACCCTGTTGGTTAAGAGTTTTAGCGTGGCAGAACAGTCACTAACCCGTGGGCTGTTATTTAATGGCTTTAAAGATAGATTCGTGGATGAATGGACTCATGGATGGTTAGAGGCACGCGTGAACGAGGCTTCATCGCTTCCCTCTCCTCCTCCCCCCCTCCTCTTCCTCAGAGTCCAGGCCAGTACTACTTCAAGCCCATGATGAAGGAGTTCCGTTTCGAACCCGCCTCCCAAATGATCACCGTGCAGGAAGGAGAGAACCTGAGTATTAACATCACCGGCTTCAAGACCGCGTACAGGCAAGTCAAATGTTTTATTTATTAATAAGTTAATTAATTAATTAGTTTATTAGTCCCATCAACAGATGCCATGAACACAAAATAAAATTATCAGCCCACTAATAAAGTTCCAGCACGGTCAGTTCATATCATCCCCTGCTAACCCGGGTTCCAAAAGGGCCGCCCCCTCTAACCAGACATGTTGTTGTTTCCTGTGGCCTGCAGCTGCTACGGTGCGGTGCTGTCCCTGAGCGGAGACCCCGAGCGGGACGTGGCGGTGGAGGCGGTGGGTCAGGGGGACTGCAGCCTGTACAGCGAGGACACCGTCACAGATGAGGAGGGCCGCTTCCGTCTCAGGGGCCTCCTGGTGAGTGCTGGGGCGGCTCGGCGTGTGGCCCCGTGTGCCAGGGGGACTCTGGGGGACCGCTGCTTCTAGAACATGCAGGACAGTGGGGTCTTGAGGACCAGGGTTGGGGACCACTGGTTTAAACGATGGTCTACTTAGTTCTTACTTACAAACATATTTGTATATGTTTTTTATGCATTTTTCGCATTGTGTACATCACGTATCTTAGTGTATTTAGAGTCAGTGGTATTCTATCAAAGAGCATCTATACCACACTAAATTCCACATTTGTGTCAAATTTACATGGCAAGTAAAAACGATTCAGATTTTCTATGTTTTACTAACCTTTGAATCGCCATGATAATCTGTGTTCACAAGTAGGTTTTTTCCATAAATGT
>CM059342.1:2145951-2148422 GCA_030340685.1 Protosalanx chinensis | reverse complement strand
ATTAGGGTGTGCGTTTGTGCAAATCCATCTCCGTACGCTATTTAAGGCGCCCGCGCTAATGTGCGAACAGCGAGCGAAGAGAGAGAGCGGGAGCCGGACGATTATCGTGCCACCGTGGTCGACTCGGCGAGGCGCGGCTGTGCAGCGGTCTAAGAGTTGTGCGTCTGACAAACAAGTGTTGCCACTTAATCGTGTGTGCGATGGCCCCCCAAAAAAGGCCACTGTGCTTGCCTCACACACACACCCATACATATGCGAGCGGACCAAGCGGGCGGGCAAATAGCCTCTCGCACCAGGCGCGCGCACACACACGTACTTGTCTAAAAGCATACACGGCAATCGTCCGTTCGCAGATACACTCCTTATAAAAGGAACCTGTGTTTTGCTCGTAGACGCTGAAAAGAGTCTTGAGCGAAGGCAGTTGGTCAAAGGTGTGTGTGTGTGATGGGGAAAAGGGGGGGGGGAGAGGGAAGAGAGGGAAGAGAGCGGTAAAAGGTGGGGATAGTCAGGGAAAACTTGTGGTTTAGAAGCTGAGCGAGAGAGAGAGAGAGAGAGAGAGAGAGGCTAACATTAATGTCCAGCCAGACATGTGTGTGTGCATGCTCTCCTGTGTCTGAGGGAGGGAGGGAGGGGGGGGGGGTGGGGGCACTGGGGCCTTATGGGTTCTTAACCATGCCCCCGAGAGCTCCCTGCTCCACAGAACAGCAGTGATTGGGAAAAATCATTCACTCCTTATTGGTTTCAGCACTCTCTGTGTGTGTGTGTCTCTGCGTGTGTGTGTGTGCGAGGTGTGTTGGAGGTTTTAACCATGTGCACGTGTGTGCATGTTCCTGCAATGGGGTGTGTGTGTGTGTGTGTGTGTGTGCCCGAAAGCCTCTGAAAACAAAGACAATATTGTTCTATCCCTCCCTCCTCTGAGTGGCCAATCTGTCAGAGTGAGGGGGGGTGTGGGAGGAGGAGGAGTGGGGGGCAGCACTTTTTGACTTCTCTCTTTATCCACACACACCCCCTCACCCCCCCCCCCCCCCCCCCCCCCCCCCCCCACACACACACACCCTCCTTAACTGGTGTGAGTTGAATCCGTTTAACATCAATGAATAGGCCTTCTACTGCTACCTCCCACCCCCCTCCCTCTCCACCCTCCCTCTCCCTCACTCTCCCCTCCCTCTCCACCTCCCTCGCTTCCCTTATTGGCCTCAGATAAACTTGAACATGTCCACAGTCAGCACCCTGCCTCTGCTGTTCTCAAAACATTTTTATCGGTGGAACAACGTGAGCGAGACGGAGAAAAGAAGCCTCGGCCCGGTGCTGGGAGGTGGGGGGGTGTGGTTCGAAAACGTATAGAACAGAGATATCATTGCTCTAGCTGGGGGTTTTTCCAGGAGAAAGAGAGAGAGGTGGAGAGAGAGAAAGAAAGAAAGAAAGAGAGAGAGAGAGCGAGCGAGAAGGAGGGGGAAAATAGCCTGGCAGTGTTGGAACAAGGCAATTATATCAGAGTCAGGCCAACCTAGCCCTGGTCTGTTTGCTTAAAAGACACAAATGGCTCCCGTTTAGCTACGTTTCAACATCTCCTTAACTCCCCCCCCCTCCTCCGCCCTCCCCCCCTCTCCGCCCTCCCCCCCACGCTGCCCTCCCCCCCACGCTGCCCCTCCCCCCACGCTGCCTTCCTCCTCTGAGAGCAAACATCGTCCCTCTCTCCTGTGTAAATCCTCCTCAGTTGCTGGAACCTGTCCTCGAACTACCGTGTGGATTCTGACAAAAAGACCCCGCAGACTTTGATTGGTTCATTCTGAATATTATGAATCTGCTGGGCTTCCAATGGCCCGTTGACTGGGTTTTCCTTATTGGTCAATGGGAGCATGTGCCACGTGTTTTTATGCATGTTTTTGATTGTGTGTGCGCATGTATGCGTGTGTGTGTACGTGCGTGTGCTAAGGCGAATGCTATTTACTGGGCCTTTAATGGGAGCCATTAAAATGAGAGGCTCCAGGTATTTACGAGCAGAGGCTAGCTCTCCCCTCCTCTCCCTCGTGGCCAGTCCAGTCCTCACAACACATCGTTTGTTACATCTAGCAGAGGCTCCTATCCAGAGCGACTCACAGCAAGTACAGGGACAAGTGCCTCGCCCATGGACGTCACGTTTGTCACAGCTGGGAATCCAACCGGCAAACCTTCTGATCGCTACTCCGACTCCCCTTGTTGAATGTATGGAATGTGTTGTTTGCTGTATGTTAAATGTGTATGTATGTCTGTGTGTGTGTTTGTGTGTGTGTGAATGTGCCTTGCGTTGTTGTGAATGGGCCTCGTGGGTTGTACCTTTGTGTGTGACAAGTTGGAAGGAACTTCAAAGGTGAAATAATCCCAATGCTGGCAAGGACAGAAGTGGTCTTTGGGGAGTGTGTGTGTGTGTGTGGGGGCGCTTCGGTGCGTATTTAGCTATATTGAGTCAGCCCCCCATATGACCACCCTCT
>CM059342.1:2108451-2143451 GCA_030340685.1 Protosalanx chinensis | reverse complement strand
AGAGGGAGAGAGAGAGACAGAGAGAGAGAGAGAGAGAGAGAGAGGAAGAAGGAGAGAAGCTGAGATATGGTGAGATATGGTGAGATATGGTGAGATAGCGAGAAAGACCGAGGGCCTCGGGAACGGGGAGAGAGAGAGACAAAGCGAGCGAGCTTGGTTAACAGTTCGAGAGAGAGCGAGGGAGAGACAGAACTACGGAACAGCAGCCGTGTCTTGAGGATGAAGCCGGCAACGACGCCAGCTGATGTTTCCCTGCAGGAAGTCTCCCCAGCTGGGGGGCTGGGCGAGTTACACACACACCCAACATCTCACACACACAGTTCATACACCCGCAAACAATAGTCCACCCTGGATTGGAAAGTGCATCCCTGCTGTTGAAAGAGACACGCCCCCCACAGCGGAGCTCTGTGTGTTGTTGGCGAGCCGTGCAGGATGGTAACCATATGGGGGCTGTCAGACAACATGTAGCTGAGCAACGGGACAGACGAGGGAGATGAGAGTAGCCGTAATCGTCGACATTGGAGGAACGGGGGGTGGGGGGGAGTCCGGGGCAGGGAGAGGAGAGGGAGAAACTGAGGGACATCTGCTGCACGACCTGTGGGGGTGGAAGACGAGCCAACAAGTATGTTTTTGACACGCGGCACGTGTGCTTATTTTCACGTAGAAAAAAATCGATTCAAAATGTCAGGGATACAGTAGGATTTATGAAGCTTGCGCTCTGGAAAGGGCTTCCACCCAGTCTTCTACCTCACGGTTAAAACACACATCAGAGGATGAAAGAACTCTCACAGAAAATCACGTACGCTATCAGTAAACATCCCCTGTATACTTCATCCCACTGCTTAATAGTCCACATACTGAGTGTTACCCTGCCAGATGTGTGTTTGTGTGTTTGTGTGTGTGTGTTTGTGTGTGCGCTCGTGTGTGTGCGCGGCTTCTCTACTGCAGCGTGTCCGTGGCGATGCTGGTGACATGCCAGATATGGCTGGTAAGGGCTTGTCTCTTGGCCATTAAAGCTGTCATGCTTGCAATGCGCCACGGCTAGTAACACGCCAAGCAGACGGCGGGAGGAGGGAGGGAGGGGGGGAGGGAAGGCACAGAGAAGATGGGAGGGTGGTGTTACTGGGAGATAGGAGGGGTGATGGGATGGATGTGGGAGGATGAGGAGAGAGGGGGGGAGGGCTGTCACCATCCGACCAGGGGGGAAGGGAGGGATGGAGGGGTGGGGAGGAGGGAGGGATGGAGGGATGGTTTTGGAGGCTTGCGGAGCAGCTGTCATCGAATAAGAAGGTAGGGAGGGGGAGCGGGAGAGCGGGGGGGATGGTGGGCAGATGAGCGATCTCCTGCAGTCAGACCGAGCTGAGCGGGAGTTTGTCCACCAGCAGGAAGCAGTGGAATAGCAGTTGGCATCGCCAACTCTTTCCATTTAGTTCCATCTTTTTTGGCCTTTTGGATCTTTTGTTTTTCTTTCTTTCTTTCTTTCTGGCTGTTCTCACACTTTGTCCAACCATTCATATTTCCCCACTGTCATTCCTTCTATGTCTCTCTATTTCTATGTCCCCCTTCTCCCCATCTCTCCTCTCTCCCACAGAAGCTCTGTTAGCTCAGTAAATCACCTAGCTGTCCAGGATGCCCAGTGGCTGCCTCCCTGTGTGTCTCCCTGTGTGTCTCTGTGTGTGTCTCCTGTGTGTCACCCTGCGTGTCTCCTGTGTCTCCCTGTATGTCTCTGTGTGTCTCCCTGTGTGTCTCTGTGTGTCTCCCTGTGTGTCTCTGTGTGTCTCCCTGTGTGTCTCTGTGTGTCTCTGTGTCTCCCTGTGTGTCTCTGTGTGTCTCTGTGTCTCCCTGTGTCTCCCTGTGTGTCTCTGTGTATCTCCCTGTGTGTCTCCCTGTGTCTCCCTGTGTGTCTCTGTGTATCTCCCTGTGTGTCTCTGTGTGTCTCTGTGTCTCCCTGTATGTCTCTGTGTGTCTCTGTGTCTCCCTGGTGTCTCTGTGTGTCTCTGTGTCTCCCTGTGTCTCCCTGTGTGTCTCTGTGTATCTCCCTGTGTGTCTCTGTGTATCTCCTGTGTGTCTCCCTGTGTCTCCCTGTGTGTCTCTGTGTATCTCCCTGTGTGTCTCTGTGTGTCTCTGTGTGTCTCTGTGTAGACGCATCATGTTTCTTCTCCCAGTGACATTTCTGTGCCAGGTGTGACAAATGGCAGGAAGAGAGGAAGCGTTTATTCCCGCGGTGAGCTTAATTAGCCTATCAGCCGAGCCTGGCACCGCCTGTTTTGAAAAAGACACACAGACATACCCACACACACACACACACACACACACAGGGAGACACAATCCTGCACCTGCGAGCACGCACCCCACACGCAGACATAAACACAGACTTTGGCACGCGCACACACACTCTTATATAGACCAAGGCGACACACTTTAGGAGTAGGACCACATGGCTAATTTGCTAGTGCAATTAAATGATATCTAAATTAAAGCCATACCTCTTTCAGTGCCGAAAACAGACTTTGTCATCTTGGGGAATTCGGCTTTGCCCGCTTTCTCTTTAGGAAGGTTAAATCATTTGCAAATTACAGATAATTTCCTGCAATTAGTGCCAGCAGTGCTTGTGTATGGGCCATACGGGGTCAGTGTGTGTGTGTGTGTGTGTGGGTGTGTGTGTGTGTGTGTGGGGAAATATGGCTGTGGAAAGGTTTTGTGTTGTCCGACAGATGGCCAGGCTGGATATCACACACCCCTAGCTTGGTACTATGGCTATAAAGGCAGCAGCCTCTGTTTCAAAATTGGAGGGTGTGATGAAAATTTAAATAAGCAATTTTTGTCATCGTGGAAATTGCCTTTTTTTGCCCTTCACACAGCAGTGGAAGGAGTGGGGGTATGCCTGTGTGTTTGGGTGATAATTTAAGCATTCCTTGCAGGGGTTGCTATGCGTGTGAATGTTAGAAAAGACTATTTGCCTCAATATACTGCAGTTACCCCTCTTGGGGACAAATAAAGGGTTTTCTTATCTCATTAGGACCATTTCCTAACCACTCATTGTGTGTTTGTTTGTATCTGCGTTGTTTGTGCCAGTCTTAACCACATCTGTCTTGCACATGCACCCTTGTGTTGGTCAAGGGTCCATGCCAACCTCAACATCTGCAGCTCAGAGGGGTCTGGCTGCCTGGGGTAGGGGCTGGAACGGAGGGAAGGAGGAGGGATGGAGATCTGGCTCAGCCTAGCATTACTGGAGCCTGGCTGAGGACCTTAGCCCTGGGCAATTCTGTGACAGGCAGCTGCTAATTATACACACACACACACGCACACAACACACACAGATACGCACACATGATCCTCCAACACACATCTATTTGTCCTACCCCCACCCTCACACTCCCACACACAGCACACACAGTCTTGTTTGTCAATGGGCTGTCTGAGGGGTGCTAATGATGTCTTCCATTAGCCGCTTCTCGACTCGCTCTGTCGGCAAATTACAAGCCCTGCTGGCTGCCAAAGAGCCTCCAGCCAGGCTGCAGCCTTGGCATGGCGCTCCGCTCCCCTGCTGCGCCGCAGGAAATGAACACCCCAAATGTTGCTGATGCTTCCAAACGCACCTGGGACACGTCTGGCCTTTGATGCCTGTCAGACAGGTTTTTTTTGTGTGTGTGTGTGGGGGGGGGGGAATGAAGGCGCGTTGGATGGAACTTCGGTTAGTCGGACGATCGCTTTGTTGTTGCCGCCGTGGTCTCGTCGTGAATTTTAAGATTGACAATGTTTCGGGGGAAACCGAGCTTACGGTGGTTCCACTGGGTTGTGGCTCGTCCTCGAAGGGACGCCGGGGCACGTTGTTAACCGAGGTGGGGTACCTTTAGGGAAGTCAAGCCCCATTGGTTAGCGGTGGGCTTTGATGTGAAGGTTGAACTTCAAGAACTTTTAAAGTGTTCCAGCCGCTTTAAAAGTTCTTAAAGTTCAACCTGAAGTGCTGAAGTCTGGAATTCAAACTAGAAAAGGACAAACTGTTCGAATGGAATAAGAGGCTTGCCGAATGACAGGAGCGTTTGTAAACATAAACCTTACAATTAACATGTGGCTAACTACCTGTTACCGACCTTAGCATGGGGCCCAACCTAGCACAATAATTGGTAGCTTGGTGCCTATTTTAAGGATTGTTGAATCATATTGCTAACGTTGCTGGATGGTAACAGGAACAAGTCTTTCTGTGTAGAACAGAATTCCACCTTCCTTGTCTTTCCCGTCGTTCTTGACTCCTCTTGCCAATGCTCTTCCAGGTCCAGTGACTTCTCACCTCCTCACTCCCTCCCCTCCTTCCCTCCCCCCTGCCACCCCCTGCCATGTGACCCTGAGGTTGATTAAGACAATCCACTTAGTCCAGCCGGGGGCTTAGCGTTAGCGAGAAGCCGAGCCTCCGGGATTAGGAGTCATGGTTGTTCGCTGCGAGAGGTCCCTCGCCCTCTCGCATTCTCAACCCACAATCCTCAGTCCAATTCTGGAGGGGTTAGGGGGAAAGGACAGGGATTCCCCCCCAGGCGTGCCCTCTACCCCCCTGCAGGGTCAGAATGCTAGCAGCCCCTGTCTGTCTGCCAGCCAGCTGGTCCAACAGTTAACCTGCATTCTGGGATGTCCGTTGATGGACCTTTGTAGCGTCATGTGCTCTATAAACAGCCTGTCATTTATTTAAGTGTTAAAGCATCAGTTTTTTTTAAGACGGCCTCTCAGAAGTCAAGCATAGTCTTAGTTAGTTGACAGGTTTTTTCATGAACAAGAACTGAGGGGGAGTCTTTGAAAGTGACGGCTCAGAAGATCACAACGCACAGAATCTCCCTTTGCGGTACCAAAATGAATGATGGAGGTATTTTAAGGGGTTAAAGCGGTCGTATCTTGTCTGACGGAGGGTTACCTGACCTAAGACTCTGTGAAGACAGCGTTTCTTTCACTTTGAAGCGCACCTGGGACACAGATTTATCGGGGCCTCGGCAGAGCTTCGTTCGATCATTTGGAAGTTTTAATGATTCCAGTGTCAGAGCGGAAGATCTTATCAGCCGTTTCCCACTTGTCGCTAGTTCTGGTGTTTAACGCTTGGCCTCACCTCCCCCCTCTTATCTTTCTGTCGATCTCCGGGTTTCCAGTCTCCGAGGGAGACGACCTGGAAGCTTCTGAGGTTTGTTGGAAGCCTGCTACAGAAGGCACAATAAGCGGGGGGGAAAAATTCGGCGCGTGTGACGATCTAATTAAACTGACCTCAGCTGCTTGAATGAAGGCCATTGGTTCTTAGAAGACAATCTGCTGCCAGGGACTAAAGAAGCAGACCACAAACGTACACGAGGTCTTTTAGAATTGTCCAGACCAAAAGGGAACCGTCAGCACATCCAGTAACCGCCTCAGTGCACCTTACAGTTTGTTCGGGAAATGGGCCGCACCGCAAAATTCGACGGGAGACAACTGCTGGTTTGAAAGTTCCCAGCTTCTGTAAATATGACACCGCTGTGGTGCCTTCTCAGACTCGTTGTCATGGTCTTCGTTGTCATAGGGAAGTGAGTCATCAGCGATCCGCTGGTTTCGGCGTGCGTGAGCCGTCCCACGTGAACGAGCACGCCCTCGCACACACACGACCACTGTACTTCAGGAAGAGGACAGGGAGGATGAATAGGTCCTGTATGCAGCCGGCTGTTTGTTCCTTTCGCGGTTGCCATGGCACCGCTGATACAACCAGGCCAATCCCGCCTGACCTTGGAGGTGAGGTCGCGGAGGGGTCAGGGCAGGATCCCATCTAGGTGGCACGCAGGGAATCCTGGTAATGCCGCGCTGACACTGAGATCACACGGCAAGCGGCTTTTCCACTAGAGGCACCAGACTTCCTCCTCCTCCTGCTCATGCAACCCACCCCCGCAACCCCCCTCCCCACTCTCACCACGTCCTATACACACAACACCCTCTCCCTCTCCCTGCCCCTGCGCCGGGCGCTTTTGTGTTGGGAAAGCCAGGGCCTCCTGGTACTCAGAGTAGCCTATAACCCTCGGATGCACACGCACACGCACACACTCACACACACACACTCAATGAATTGATTACAGCACATGGCGTAGTGAAACTCTCGCCGCGTCAAATTCACACGCTTTCACTCCTCACGCCCTCGCTTGGGTCCCTCGTCTCCCCTTCAGAGCCGACTCTGGGAATGGAGGTGTGGAGCCGAGCCGCTCTCTCCCACTACCCCTGAGCACAATGCAGAAGGAGCCCTGTCCTGAGCCATGATGTCATATAGCTGCTTCCCCTTTATCCACCTTCCCCTATAGGGAATATAGTATACACACACACACACACACAGACCCCCCACCCCCCTCCTTTCACACACACGCAAACACCCCCCGCAGCCTTTTATACCCGTTGCCGTGGTGAATGGGAAATCGCATGGCTGTGCAGTTCCATCACTGTCAAGTGTAGAAAAAAAGGTTGAGGGGTTTGGGCTGGAGGGAGGAGTAGGGGGAAGGGGGGGGGGGGGAGGGGGGGGGGGTGTTGTGTGTGTGTGGGAGGGGGGGGGGGGGTGGTCTCCTATGCAAAAACTATAATGCCCGGGTGTCATTTCACGGCCACGGCTCAACGAAGGACGAGCGGGAATGTGTTTTCATGTCTCTCTCGCTCTCTCGCTCTCTCTCTCTCTCTCTCTCTCTCTCTCTCTCTCTTGCTCTCTCTCTCCCGCTCTCTCCCTCTCTCTCTCTCCCTCTCCCCCTCTCTCTCTCTCTCTCTCTCCCTCTCTCTCGCTCTTTCTTTTTTCTCTCACACCCTTCAGATCTGCAGAACCCCTGTCATGTGACTGGGTCTATACAAAGCTCTGGATGTAATGGTTACCGTGAGTTCATTCAGACAGGGAGGGGTGTGAGGGGGGGTGGGGGGGTGGCATGTGTTGGGGGAGGGGAGGGCGATGTCGAGGGGGGGGGGTTGGGAAGGACACAGGGAGATGGAAGTGGGGAGCGGGGGTGTTGGTGAAATCGCCATTAACTTCCCCCGTTTTTATGGAGGGCTATGTGCTTCTGTGAAACACACCCGTCTGATAGTCATATGATGTCTCCTGAGGGGAAAGTACCCACTGGATGTGAGACGGAAGGAGATCTAGTCTGGAGTCTAGTCTGGAGAAGTGGCCGGCAATCAGCCAAATAAAAATGAACAGAACCATCTCACTGTACGAGAGGCGTGTGTTCTTTCGTACTATCAAGCTACACGTTTGGTTCCATTCGGTCAAATTGCCCTCCGGCACAAATCGAATTTGCAAAGATCGTCAGACAGTTGAATCAAAGGTGTTGGCTGAGGAAAACGAAACGCGTGCAGCTTGTCGGTGACGTAACAGCAGAGACCTTCCCCAAGGTCACCGAATCACTAGAACCCGATCTCCACGCGCCGCCAAAGACATGTGACATATCAGCTGCCACCGTCTCCGTAGAGACACGTGCCATCGCTCGAGGTCCTGGGGCAGCGAGGGAACCCGTGTGAACCCCCTGTGGCCCCCAGCTGGCCTTTGACCTTTAGGTGTCAACCCCCCCCCTCCACCCCTGGCTTTGGACTAGTAGAGACTGGCACTGAGTTCATCTCACAGCAAAGAAAGTGTGTGTTTGGTGCAAGAGAGCCAACAAGGAAGCAGGTGTGTGTGTGTGTGTCAAATGTGTTTGCGTGTCTGCATCCATGTATGGGTTTATCAGTTAATGGTGGCATGCGACGCGGAGCGCCATATCAACTCTTTTTTGGTGGGGGATTGAATGTGTGTGAGTGTGTGACAGTGTGTGTGTGAGTGTGTGTTTGTGTGTGTCACTAATCTCTCCACGTAAGCCTTCCAGATACAGACTGCTTGTCCAAGGGAAAGGAGGCCAGTTAGTGGGGCTGACCCATGCAGCAAATCTGATGTCACTTCCTGTTCGTGTTTGAAGGATTCCTGAAACACCTCTCTTGTTGTTGAAAGGGGGGCCCATTCAGAATCTGAGGGGCAATAGAATGTCGTTAATGTTTCACTTCGATTTCTCTCAAAAACTGTCTAACCTTCGCACAGCTGAGAACATATCCGACTGCATCCTCAGCCGACTGCGGTCGGGAGCTTTGACATCTTTAAAGTCACGTGACCTGGCTGAAAGGCTCCCTCATTGGTCCAACAGGTTTGGCGCCCGTTCAGAATCAGAAAGACTTTATTGATCCCCGAGGGGAAACTCTTTCACCACCGCATGTTAGGCAAGAAACGGTGCTTCCTCATTGCACCCGGACTCCAACAGTCGCTTTTAATAGCATAAACCCTGTAATGTGGCATCCTTAAGTAGCATATCTCCACCAAGAAGCTTTTTTTATTGCACATCTTGGTTTTTCATGCAAGGATTTCTCTCATGATAATTTTTTTTCCTCAGTTTATCTTATACTTCTTCTTTCATCCTCGTGTGTGAAGTTGTTGCTTTTTCAGGATGCTGGCACTTCCCACTTCCCTGTTCTATTCTTTCTTTCCCTTTCTGCCTGACAGTTTGTTTTCTTGACCGATTTCAGCTTCCACATTCATGCAAAGCCAACGTGGCCACGGGGTTAAAAAGACAAGAATATCCACTCCCGTCCAGACGCTCAGAAATGTCAACCTTTTTAGATTTTCGCCTTTGTCGGGCCTTCAAAGAAAAAAAAAAGACCTATTTTAAATCGCAAATCGTATGGCTATGTGGCACACATCTCAGACTAGAACATTCCTCTGTGCAACTTGGACTGCAAAAAAAAAAAACCTGACTGACTGAATCGACTGTGAATTCAACTTGCAGTCATGTGAGTCGAACCCGAGTTGTCCTAAAGCCGCTAGGAATTGTCACCGAGGTAGGCATTTCTGGTTCAAAGGGAAGGGGGAGGGGGGGGGGAGGTGGGGGGTGCTGAGGAGTGCTCAAGCGCCTGCTTCTCTCAGGGACTTCTGATGTTGCCACTGTGTTTCTCCCCTCTCACGGCTAGCGAACACGTCAGCTTGCCCCACATACACACAACCTCCTTTGAAAGCTTTTCACTGGTGTGTGTGTGCGTGTGCGTGTGTGTGTGTGGGTGTGTAGTGTGTGTCTGCTTGGGCATGTGCGTCCAATGTGTGTGTGTGCGGGATTAGCATTTTTTTGTTTCTTTGGTGTGCGCATGCATACATTAAAGGATATGTGTGTGTCTGAATAGGTAAAATTGCATATTTCTCTGTGTATTTGTGAGTGTGTGTGTGCGTGTGTGTGCTTGCGTTTCAAGGCTGCTGTATTGTGATGTAGCTCCTTACACGGTCCTGGGTGATTGACAGGTCTCTTTTTCAGCAGGGCCAGGCACAGGGCGCAGTACAAGACACCGCCATGCATACCAAAACCTAGAGGCTCATTCAGCATCACCACTAACCAAGACTGCTGGCTCCCACACACCTGCACATACGCATACACACACACACACAGACACACACAGACACATACATGCACATACACACACACAGACATACATACAAACACACACACACACAGACACACACACATACGGGACAAAGCACCAGCATTTTACGAGGCCATTTAAAGATAGAGAGAGAATTAAAGAAAGCAAAACAGAGACAGAGAGAGACAAAGAGAGACAGACAAGAGAGACAGAGAGAGACAGAGAGAGACAGAGAGAGACAGAGAGAGACAGAGAGAGACAGGAGAGAGAGAGTAAAATATTAAAGAAAGAAAGGAAAGCAGTGAATGAACAAGGTTGCGGTAAACGAGCCCAGCTTTGTCACATTAGCAGTTTCTTGTTGCTCTTCATGAACTGATCCAGGGTCCACGGTGCGTCTCCTCTGCTAACAGCGGTACCTCAAACACACTGGCGTCCGTCCGCAGTGGAGAGGGAGCGCAGCTCGCCGGAGCCTCGACGTCACGGCATGTGTGTGTGTCCGGCAGCGGTGTTAGGCCTGCTGGCCTGTCCGTACGTGTGTGTGCGTGCGTTACGTGTGTCTCATGTGTGTCATGCACAGTACTGATTTGGTCAGGGATCATCTCCCTCCAATCCAGGTATTTTTAAGAGCTCTTAAGCGGCCTGGTGTGTGTGTGGGGGGGGGGGGGGGGGGGGGGGGGTGGGCTGCCCACCGAGGCTGCCCACCGTGTGCCTGATCTCCAGGCTGGCCGGGTCGCCCGTGAGGTCACCGCCAGCTGAGCAGGCTGCTAAGCAGATGAGCGCCCCGGCGGGGGCACGTGTGGGGAAGTAGGCTAACACCCTCCAGGAGAGCGGCCTGCCTTCCTGTAGCAGCAGAGGACAGGTCACAGGCCAGGCTGTGCGCTGTGCAGACAGGGACTGTCCACTCCCAGCTTTCCTCGAAGGAGCCGCAAGTAGCATTACGTAAGAAAATGGAGGAGAAAAAAGAAACCGTCTAATCTCTCCTTCCGCGGTTGTGCTTTCTGTCACTGCGTTTCCAAATAAAACCTTCCCTTTTCCACAGTTTGCTGTCTTTCAGAATCAGAAGTTTTTTGGGGGGTTCTCTGTGAAAGTTACAGAGACAAGGTGTTTACTTTGGGAGTAGTTGGGATGTAAACCTTGCTGTCTCCATTCTCTTTCTACTGAGACCGTCACTAAAGTGTTCCTACTTCAAGTAAGGCCCTGTTCCAACGCTGCAAACAGTTTCCTTTCCCTTGCTCCGTTCCGTGAGCGAGTGGCCTCTGCGTGCCTGTATGTAGGGCAGGGCCCCGTTCCAATCCTGTAGACACACGCCCTTTCCCTAATCTCTGATCTAGTATAATTGAATGAGTGGTAGCCATGAGTTCCGCTCTGCTCTGTGATCTTCGCCAAAAGGAAACATGCGTTTGAAGAAGAGAAGCGGCCATCTTGGAATGGAGAGGCTGAATGATTGTATAAGTATTATGATTATCAGTGTCATCGGTATAATCTCCCCCATGGTAATCTTTCCCTAAGTACAGTGCTACAGTCCTGTTAAGATGCAGGGTTAGTGCCATACTCCCACTAGGCAGGGTCAATGGATGTTGCGTAATCATCTTGAAGTGATTACTTACAGTGCTGCGTGTGCATGTGTGTGAGGGAGGAGAGAGCATCACCTTGTCATCTTTTCAGCGAGCAGATGCTTTTATCCAAAGTGCAGCGTATCATTAAAGGCGGCAGTAAAAAAATAAAAAACGACATCGGCAGCCGCTTGCGCGGAGGAACAGGCCGTTCTCCACACACGGCAACGACGACCCCTATCCCCCCGCACCCCCCCCCCCCCCCCCCCCCCATGCAAATATTTATAATAAGCCTGACCTTGTAAATACGCTCTGTGTTCTGTGTAAGCGCTGGATGTTTGACTGCCCATGGTGGTAGCCGAGGGGAGGGGGGGGGACGACAGGCTGCACGTCAAAGGACAACCCCCCCCCTCCTCCCCCCCGTGCTCCCAAGTCTTAACGCACAGCAAGAGCATTCATTGACTGGGCACTGGATCAGTAGCTACTGTGCCAGCATGCTGCCAGCTTTAAATAAATAAGGCAACTGGCCTCGCAGACTCCCTGTTAAACCGGCGCAGGGAACAAAGGAAGAATGAGCGTTAAACTATTCACCCTCCAGGGAGTAGAGGAGGAAGGGAGGGAGGGGTGGGAGGGAGGGGAGGGGGAGGGGACACACAGACAGGTGTTGAGAGAGAGATATGAAGGGGTTGGAGATGGAGAGATAGAGAGAGGGAGAGACAGAGAGAGGGAGGGGACAGGTGAAATATTCTCCCCCCCTGCAAAGGAAATGAGGAAAAGTTCGAGTGAGGGCGGGGGGCGCGCGTGAGAAATGGAACTAAACCATCCCTGGGGGGGGGGGGGGGGGGGTGGGGGGGTAGACAGGGACAGAAGGAAAGAGAGACACAGGACAGAAATAGAGACGGAAACGAGAAAACTAGACACGCAGAGAATGCGAACGGCGAGCGATCGAGCGCGAGGTGAGGTCCGAGAGAGAGCAGGCGTCAGACTACGGATCCAATCATACATGATTTCTTTCCTGCCTCCCCGAGGCACACGTGGTCTTATTGTCACATGCGATTTGAATTCAGAAGTCACCTGGAGACATGTACGAAGTGATTGCTTTCAGACAGCCCAGAAAATGAGCGTTGTTTAAGCTTGTTTGTTCGGAGCCAAAATTGGTAGGTTTACCAAAAGAAACAAGTGTGAAAATGAAGCCGTAAGATGTGTGTGTGGGTGTGTTAGTGTGTGTGTGTGAGTGTGTGTGCCATTCCAACAGGTGTTCTCTTCCTCCCCATTCTTCATAATAGAACCCAAAATGGAGATATCCGTATCTCCGGGGCAAACATGTGCTGTCGTGTCTCCTGTGTGTTTACCTCACACACACACGCAGACACGTACTGTAGACACACACACACACAAAGACACACATTTAAACATATACATCCTCAAACAAACGCTCCCCCCCACCCCCCCCCCCCCCCCCCCCCCCCCCCCCACAAACACACACACACACTTCATGTTCTCCAAACCTTCCTGTGGATTAGCACACCCAAAAAGCAGTGTCTCCTTGTGAACTAGGCATGGAGAAGAGAGAGAGAGACTCGTGAGGGAGGGAGGGAGGGAGTGTTCTCTCCAGGTGATCAGCAGCCTTAAAGAGCAGTTACACAGAGGATTAACAGGCTGGTTTTCACTCACTCCAGGCTCAGACATGGTCCTCTTGAACCAGGGTCGGGGAGGAGGAGGAGGGGTGGGTGGGTGGAGCAGGAGGAGGGGGAGGGAAGGGAGATGGAGAGACCCAAATGAGAACGACGGTGGGCAGAGAGGAGATGAGAGGAGTTCAGGAGGAGAGGACCTGGCCACTCTCTCTCTCTCTCCCCACGCTCTTTCTGTCTTGCTTCGGGGTGCGTCTCACCTCCCCCCCCCCCCCCCCCACCTCTCAACCCCTTCCATCCCTCCCCATCTTTCGCCCTCATCCTCGTTTAATTCAGCGTGCTTTATTTGGCGTAAGTCGACAAGAATAAACAGCGCTGCAATGGGGACCCCCAACAATATATAATTATGAGCGCGGACGCCTGTCAAGTAGTAAAGCAATTGATATAATCATACGCTGGGAGAGAACATGGAATAGGACGTGCGTGCATGTGGGATGGAGGTGTGATGTGGTGGCGTGGTGGAGGGTGGTGGGGGTCGGGGGAGATGCGGCGAAAGACACATCCGTGGGTGTCAATCATAAAGATAGGCTTACTATTATTACAGTGGTGCAGTACTGAGCGCTGAGAGGCGTCTGGTGCTCGCTGTCACCGAGAGATAAGCAGCCGCCTTCTCTTTTTTTATATTTCCCCCCCGCTCCTCGGATTATATTTCCGTTTTAAAGTCTAATGTTTCTTTTAGCTTTACTTTTACGCATCTTCGATCAAACTCAAGCGTCAGCTGATGGTAAACAGGACATTACATGATGTGGGGGCTGAGTCTGCACACCCCCCAAAGAAACACTTTCTCAGCTGAATCTACGTGAGGAAAGACATTCAGTTGACATTTAAACTGAGTCTAAAAAGGTCTGGCTTGTGTTCATGTGTTCTGTGTGAGTTGTAAGAAGAGAGGGTTTTTCGTTTTCTGAAGTTAGCAACTGCAATGCTGCTAGAGAATATCTGTCCTATCTGTCTCTCTCTCTGTCCCTCTGTCTCTCTCTCTGTCCCTCTGTCTCTCTCTGTCCCTCTGTCTCTCTCTGTCCCTCTGTCTCTCTATCTGTCCCTCTGTCTCTCTCTCTGTCCCTCTGTCTCTCTCTCTCTGTCCCTCTGTTTCTCTCTCTGTCTCTCTCTCTCTGTCCCTCTGTCTCTCTCTCTGTCCTCTGTCTCTCTCTGTCCCTCTGTCTCTCTGTCCCTCTGTCTCTCTATCTGTCCCTCTGTCTCTCTCTCTGTCCCTCTGTCTCTCTCTGTCCCTCTGTCTCTCTCTGTCCCTCTGTTTCTCTCTCTCTCTCTGTGTGTTTCTCTCTCTCTCTCTCTTTTTCTGTCTTTATTTCTCTTTATTTGCTGGGGGAAAAACCCAGCACATCAAGTGCCTGGCTTGTTGTGAGCTCTATTTCATCATCGTCCTTTTGCTTCTCTCTCTATGTCTCTCTCTCTCTCTTTGCCTCTCTCTCTCTTTGTCTCTCTCTCTCTCTTTGCCTCTCTCTCTCTTTGTCTCTCTCTCGCTTTGCCTCTCTCTTTGTCTCTCTCTCTCTTTGCCTCTCTCTCTCTTTGTCTCTCTCTTTGCCTCTCTCTCTCTTTGTCTCTCTCTTTGTCTCTCTCTCTTTGTCTCGCTCCCTCTCTCACATGCCCTGCCGTTTTCGGGCGTCAGGGAGCAGAAGAACAAGCCTCTTCTAAGGCACTTAAACGCAGGCATCTGTCAACACTTCCTCACCTCGCCCACCCCTCATCCTCCCTCTCTTTTTTGTTTCTCTACCCCACAACCCCCCCCCCCCAAACACACTCCTCCCCCCCACCCCCTCCATCTTATACCTTTTCCCTCCCTCTCTTCCTCCCGGCCCAGTCTGCCGGAAAAGACAGGGACTTTCAGGGGAGGGGGTGTCTCGGAATCTGTAAACACACACACTCACACACACAAATGTGCTTTAGGCAGACACTGCCTCCCAGTCACACGCCAACCGTTTTTGCGATTCCATCGCCTCAGCGGCAGGCTCCGGAAAAATCTGTATTGGAGAACGTTGGCTGGCGCTGGCAGCCCATGCCTGCACACGCCGCTGGCGCTCGTTGGTCCCCTTGGTTTGGAAGCGACGGGCACGTCTGACGTGTCAGGTCTGATGAGAGCGTCGAACCAGAGACACCCTGCCTCTCCAGGGTGTGCACATGCCTGCCGTCACACCCTGGTCCCTCTCTTCCCTGCCTCCGTCACCTCCAGTTTAAGCTCCTTGTTGTCCTTGAACGCAGACACACACACCCACCCACCCACACCGACACACACACACCCACACACACACACCTTGTTGTCTCACAGTCAATACTGCGGCCGCCACCTCATTTCATGCCTCTTGGTTCTGTTAAGCCCAGCCTGGTAATACAGACCATGTTGATTGTTAATCTGACATTTGATATGCGGCTCACTCGCTGACTCTGATCGGTTGTGCTTGTTTGTCATCCCTCCCCCCCCTTCTCCCCTGTCTCTCTCTCCCTCTCTGTCTCTCTCTCACTCTCCTTCTCTGTCATTCTCGCTCCCTCTCGCTCCCTCTCACTCTCCCCCCCCTCGCCCTTTCTCCCTTTCTCTCTCCACCTTCTCTCTCGCTTTTTCTTTCTTTCTTTCTTCCCCCCTCTACCTTTCCTCTACCTACCTTCTGCAGGACGGGTACTACTCCCACAAGCCCAAGGAGAAAGTGCGAGTAGACAGCAACAACGAGAACTCCGTCCCCAAAGACTTTGAGAACATAGACAATAGCAACTTTGGTGCCCGCTCGCAACACCCCCGGCAAACTGCAGGGGGCGCTAGCAGCAAACAGCACCGGGAGCGTCTCCAGGAGAAAGCCCACGTCCAGCAACAACAGAAACAGCAGCAAACCTGGAAGGACAACTCCGCCCCCAAACTGAGCAGGGGCTCTAACGAGGTGCTCCAACACGGACGCCACGTTTCCGTCGGTAACGCCACCAGCGTCCGGCAAGGGGCGGGGGGCAGGGGCGGGCCGGCCCAGCGTCAGCGCTCGTCCCAGCCGACGGCGCCTCATCGCTCGGAGCCGTCGCAGCACAGACACCAGCACCCCCACCACAGACGACAGGCGACCACGGCGCCGCTCGAGGCCACGTACGACCAACCGCCCAAGTGCGAGATAAGCGGCAAGGAGGCCATCTCAGCCCTGTCAAGGGCCAAGAGCAAGGAATGCCGGCAGCACATCGCAGAGGTGTACTGTCGACACAAAGAGGGCCAGCTGATGCCAGAGAAGGTCACTCGTTACTGCCCCCTAGAGGGTGAGTACATAACGAGCGTGGTGATAATTGCACGAACATCGTTAATTGCCTGTGAGGAAAAACTGTACTCTGTTTCTGGGAGTGTTGGGATTGTAGAAACGTCAACAAATTAGTCTGTTTTGGTCATGGGGAGTCACGTGGCTTAAGGCGTTGGGCTAGTAATCGGAAGGTTGTGAGTTCAATTCCCAGCTGTGGCTACATGACTTTGTGTTCTTGGGCAAGGCACTTCACCTTACTTATGTACTTGCCTCAGAGGGGAATATCCCTGTACTTACTGTAGGTCACTCTGGATAAGAGCGTCTGCTAAATGACTAAATGTAAATATAACCCACCATGCTTGGTGCTGTAAATACGGGATTCCCCTTTCTGGGTGAGATCCTGTTTCTGTGATGTTCATGATGCTGGATTTCATTTTCATGCGAGCTGCATGCAGATGTCTGTGTGGTTACAGCAACAGCTGCGATCGTCAAGGTCCCACCAAATACCTTATTTTTCCATCTGTGTAGACAGTATGTCAGCAAGATGTATGGTTTGGTTACGAATGGTCGTTTTTGGAGAGAAATACAACGTGCCTTTAGCGGGAGGCCAAGCTGGATGAGCGGTCAACATTAGTGAGAGCTTCCTCTCCTTATAAGTTAAATTCCTGGCCCAGTCTTGCTCGGAAATATGTTCTCGCAGGGGAAAATGGGAGACGCTCTTTGTACGACATCAAATTGCCATCCAATTTGCCTTATGTTCAAACAAGCTGGCCACACATTCACACGCAGGCAGACAAATTTGCATCCGCACACTTTGTTTCAGGCACACACACACATAGTCACCCACACCCACACGGATACACTGACCCACCCGCTCACTCTCACACACACTTTTCCAAGCAGAATAACTGAACATCTGCAGCATGGCAGTGTGTTCCTGTAAACACAATCTGTGAGGTTGCCACCATCAGCGGGCACCACGCTTCAGGAGTTGTGTTTAAATAAACGGCACACACACACACACACACTCTCTCAGGAGTGGAGGGCATATGGAGGGAAAGGAAAAGCCAATAGAAGATTTCTTGGCCATCTGGTCTCTTCTAGACTAGTTCGTGTGGCTTCCATTGGTCTTCTTCTTCTTCTTCTTCTACTTCCATTGGTCTTCTTCTTCTACTTACATTGGTCTTCTTCTTCTTCTACTACTACTTCCATTGGTCTTCTTCTTCTACTTCCATTGGTCTTCTTCTTCTACTTACATTGGTCTTCTTCTTCTTCTACTACTTACATTGGTCTTCTTCTACTACGTCCATTGGTCTTCTTCTTCTTCTTCTTCTTCTACTAC
The DNA here is from genome assembly GCA_030340685.1 of Protosalanx chinensis. NCBI lineage: Eukaryota > Metazoa > Chordata > Actinopteri > Osmeriformes > Salangidae > Protosalanx > Protosalanx chinensis. The sequence goes on along the minus strand of CM059342.1, from coordinate 2,126,248 downwards.
TTCTACTACTTCCATTGGTCTTCTTCTTCTTCCCCAGCAAACAGCTCCAGTATTGCCTGTCAATGACTGAGCTTCTTTCATCTCGCCAGGCAACTCACCCGCCCGCTCAAACCTGACACCTTGTTCAAAGGAGACGGAGAAATATAAAAGGGCCTTCGCCCCTGCTGTGTAAAAACACGACAGCTAAATTAAATCGCTTTCATCTTCTTTCTTTTTTTTTTACACGCCGTCCGTCTGCCACTATTTTGTAATCTTCTACCTCATCCTTGTCTCTTCTGCTCTCCTCTATCTCCCCTCTGATTTGAATTCACAGCCATATCCTAGTTAGCGGAGTTGTGACAAGCATATTGTACCAATATTTATCTCATCTGTATTCTGGCCTTGAATCTCCTCTTACTTTGTTAGCATAAGCTGCTATTGGCCTAGCGTATGCCACGATGGTTAACAGCTAAGCTAATGTATTTCTGGCAACACTAAGTGGCTACGGTTCAGAGACAAAACTGGCATCGGCTACAAACAGTAGCCACGCTCATTATCAGCGTACATTAACAGCCAGTGAAGAACCCATTAGGTCCCTTAATTTCCCGCGATCCACATCATATGAGTCCACATCAATGAAATCAGTGTTCGTTTCAACTTTGCTAAAGGCTTCGTCATTAAAAGTGCATCATGGGGGACGTTTGTTGTTAGATGGGGGTTGGGAATTGAATATAATCTCCTAAAAAAAAGTGGGGGAGATTTTCAGTTTTGCGAGGAAAACCTTTGCCCTGTGAGTTTGGTGGGAGGATAGAGGAAAGGTTAGCGCGGCAAATCTTCTGTGAACGGTGGGGTGTCCCTTCTTGGGAACCTTCTGAGGAAAGGAGTCCTTCCGCGACACAGGGACCCTTTCAAGGCTCAGGTTGTACAAGAGCCAGAGTGTTCGACACAGCAGGGGCGACGTAGCTCCTTAGTACGGCTTTTGTCATGGGGGCAGGGGGACCTTGACCCTGCAGAGCTTCTCCAGCTCTCCATCTTGGCTCGGTTAGAGGGGGAGGACAGGGGCTGCGGGGGGAGGGAGGTGAGGCGTCAGGGGTAGCGATGGCGGAGGAGGGAGAGGTGATAGCTGATGAGGGAGAGGGTGTTTTAAAAGATGAATGGGTGGAAGGGGGAGTCGTGATCGTTGGGAGGGAGGGCAACATGAGATGCAGAGGAAAAGCAGTTCAAGACTTTTGAGGACGGTGTCAAAAAAATAAATACAAAAACGTTTCCCTCACAAATCAAGGAACATGCAGGCCTTACTGAGGGTAAAGTTTCAGAATCTTTTCAAGCTGTATTTTAGTCTCACACACACACACACATTACACTATAGTGCTCATTAGTTCAGCCAGACAGCATACCAACCGCTCTAAGTGCTTTGTGAAACGATGGACTAATTAACTCTCCTGCAAAGCTAACCAATGAACCTTCATAGACGGGCACCAATTACTGTTCAATATGAACACACCGCACACACACACACACACAAAACCCCTGACACTGTCAGACATACATACACAAAAAAATACAAATTAAATAACCCAAAATAGAAAGGGAGTTTCAGAGTGGGGGCGCTGACTGACAGCGGACATGTCCAATCAGATTCGCCCAAGCATGTCTGTTCCCCCCGCCCTCACTGTCAGACCCCGTGATGAAGACATGTTGGACGGCCGCCCTTTAAATGTGACTGATTGACACGGGGGCATGACCAATTGGAGGTAGCGGACCATGTCATTTCTCCCCGCCTCTGTTGTTAGCCCTTTAAATACAGACATGTTGGACAGTTGCCCTCAAATTCGAATAATTACAGGGAGCTCTTCGTCCAGATTAGAACCTCCAGGGTCTTTCTCTCCTTAGAGACAGCACACCCATTGAGACTGAAGACAGCCCTGCCCAAACACTCGACACCAGACCTTACTGTAACTTCCCGCCCTTCCAGAAAACACGTCCAAATGACATTGTCCTTTCCTCCTCCCCCCATGGACCCCTGGGAATTGCAGTCCATTCCCAGCCAGAGTCTGGATTACAGTCATTATCTTCCTGCAAAGCCTCTCTGTCTGTCACCAAACACGGGCTGTCTTAATGAAACCAGTCTGCTTTCTTTAATACCTTCGTAATTCGAAACGGCCTGGCGAAAACAGCAACAGCCTATCAAGAGATGCTTAATGTACGTCTCCTGGTCCCGGTTTCCATGCCAACAGCCCTTGCCAACAAGTACAGCGTACCAAGTGTTCCGGAAAGAGGAAGTCTGTTTGTTTGGAGGTTTATTCGACTCTGCGAATCACTTATGTGTTGGTGTTATTCTTTTAACAAGACTCCAGAGAACATGGGTCTGGTTTTAATGTGATGCCTGGTTTCTCGGAGGGGGCGGGGGGAGGGGGGGGGGGGGGAGGGAGGGGGGGACGAGACAAGGATGTTCTCGTTCTTCTTGGCTATTGTTTGTGTAAAATGAAAGGGCTTTACATTATGTTTTTTTGCCAAAAGGGGAAAACATGGCCGCTTCATCCGCTTCTCTGCTGCTGGAGCTTTAAACCCAGAGGCATTAGGGTTATAGGATTCTTCTCAGAGCGAGGATGGTATTTACAGCAGCTGTAGTGCCGGCTGGCCGTAGTTAAGATCCAGTCCATTTGGAGAACGAGCGAGGCTTCTATTCTTCTGGAAGTTTCCGTCACGTTCTACAGATGTGCGTGTGTAGATTTCTACACCATCTAAGTGTGTGTGTGTGGCTAGTTTGAGGATGAGTGAAGTGAAACCCCGCCTTCGCGTGTGCGTCCTCTTGCCCCCAGGTAAAGCCAACGCCAACGTCCAATGGGACGAGGATTCTGCCGAGAGCGTTCCGCCCTCGCCGGTGAGGATCGCCTTCGTGCTGGTGGTGCACGGACGCGCCTCCCGCCAGTTCCATCGCCTCTTCAAAGCCATCTACCACACGTCTCACTTTTACTACATCCACGTGGACCAGGTGAGGCGACCCCACACCACGTCACACTGCCGTGAACCGCAACGCCAGAGACCCCCCACCATTTTGCTTTTTCTCTCTCAATTATGATAATTTTGGGGGGCATAATTTACTGATTAATTCACTTGCAACGTAGCTGCGCAAAATAAGCTATGCGAATTCCATTTTGACAAACATACACATTTGTACGTCTCACCACAGTGTCCCGCACTCGCCGTTTGTTCACCCTCCCCTCTCCTCTCTTCTCTCTCTTCTCTCTCTTCTTTTCTCTTTTTAATTCTCTCTATCGCCCCAGCGGTCCAACTACCTCTCCAGGCAGGTGCAGACTCTGGCCTCGCAGTACCCCAACGTGCGCGTGACGCCCTGGCGCATGGCCACCATCTGGGGCGGGGCCAGCCTGCTCACCATGTACCTGCGCAGCATGGCCGACCTGCTGGCCATGACCGACTGGAAGTGGGACTTCTTCATCAACCTCAGCGCCGCCGACTACCCTATCAGGTGAGATGGGAGGCGGGACTTACGAGGGGGAGGATCCCCCATGAAGGGAGGAATGAGGGGATTTTTGGAGGGGAGGGGCTCAATGAGGAGAGAGAGGAGGCGGGGTCTAGGGACGGCCTGCCCTGTTATTGGACAGGATGCTAGACATCAGGATTCCCACGTTCTCCCACTAAAATCCGGTCTCTCTCCTGAACAGCGATATTGACGGCTGTTGTTTATAAACTAACCAGCTGTTTTACCTATCCTTAGTCTCACTACCTTTCAAAGGAAATCTATACAGACCCAATCTCCTGGACTAAACAAAGACCAGCAGTGATACGTTGAACCCAAACCGATCGATTGCGAGAGCCGTTCTGTCTCTACCCAGCCTCTTCACGCAATTTCTTCCTGAATCCTGTTTCCTCCATTGACTCAATTGAAGAAATTACATGGTGAAGTGATCGCCACTTAATTGCTCTCAGTCAATAGCTATTGACTTTTCCCAGCCGGTGTGGCCATCGATGCGTTTGTACAGCCTTACAGGTGCGCTTGTTTTGCTCTACTCAGCCGTCCCTTAAGGAGCCCTGAATGAGTAATTAAGCGGCCCTGAAGTCTAGCCGATATATGTGATGTCATGGAAATGTTTAGGTTTGAGTTCAGACCAACCAAGTATGGGTTCTACAAAAGATTAACACCCAATTAAAATGACTGATGTAGTGGTTTCACCTGCTGAGCCAGATGTTCAGCAGTCGCACTCGAGGAGCTGTGTTTGCCATTGGGACGAGAGAAATCGGAGGGACTGTGTCAACAGCTTGAGCCAACATGGAGATCTTTGATATGGACGACGATTGTTGATGTGTTTGGTTTCCCCCACGCGAGATAGGTTTATTGACAGATTCACAGGCCCAGAGGGGTCAACATGACAGGGGCATGTCGGTATTTCTGTATTTTCTTTGTGCGTGTGTATTTACATGTGCGTTTGCATGTGTGTGTGTGAGTGTGTGTGTCCTCATTTCCCTCGCCCTGTCCATCACCTCGTTCGTATGCGACCCTCGTCAGGGTTGATATACAATCATCGAGGAAAGAGCCGACACCGCAGTTTCTGATCTCCCTCTGTTGGGAGACGAAGGGAAGGAGGGGAAGAGTGACAGCGGAGGAGAAGAAAGGGAGGGGGGGGGGAGGGGGGACTGAGCACCATTAAAAGAAATCATATAAAATAGAAGAAGTGGCAGGATTCCGGGCCGTTCTCCACATAAATCCCATGTTTGTGTGGCTGCTGAGCCAGTCTGTTTGGATCAGAACTTGCAGTTTGGTGATTTAATAAGGATTAGCATACAGGCGAGCTTACATACAAAAAACCTGAATCAGGACTTTGGCTGTTTGGCACCAGCAAGGATCGTGTTGTTTTTTAACAGTATAACTAGGGGCTCAGGTGGCTCAGCGGTTTAAGGTGTTTGGCTCATAATCGGAGGGTTGTGAGTTAGATTCCCGGCTGTGGCTACATGATGTTGTGTCCTTGGGCAACGCACTTCACCCTACTTGCCTCAGGGGGGGATGTCCCTGAATTGGCTGTAAGTCGCTCTGGATAAGAGTGTCTGCTAAATGACTAAATTTAAATATAACTAACCACTGCCCGTAATACTACTTTACTAGCGCATTAAGAATTTGGACAGTAAGTTTACAGTTTGGAATTCAAAAATGGGCTGGAACTTCTTAAATGGGCCTCTTGCTTTCATCCATCCATCCATCAAACCTTGAACAGTTCCTACCCTGATCAGCCTGGTACCGGCACACACTCTACTGAGAATCCCCACCATTCATCACTCTGTCCATCCATCTGCATGTTACCCCATCTCTATCTCCATCTCTCCTTCCCTTCATCTCTCCATCCATCCCTGGTCCATATCCCTCCAGAGAGGAATGTGGTGGCCAGCCTGGTGCTGTTGTTATCAGTGGGGATGGAGACAGGCATTATTTCCCCTCTAATTCACAGATAATGTCCCGTCCTTTTCGCATGGCTGGCTCTCAAAGGCCTCCCAAAGCCCTCTTGGGCCAGGGTGGGGGCCTGTGTGTCCGGGGGGGGGGGGGGGGGGTGGCGGGGGGCGGGGAGCTGGTTTAGAGATGTGTGTCTATAAGCAAGGGTGTGAAAAAGAGTGTGTGTGTGTGTGAAAAAAGAGGGTTAGGCTGGTGCGCGTGAGCGTGTCTTACGGGAAAGGTTGCCCTTGCCATCTCCTAGGAGTGTGTGCCATGGCTGGGAGCAAGCTTGGTGCGAGCATGCATGTGCACGGGTGTTTCCATGCCAGTGTGTGTGTGTGTGTGTGCCTCCAGAGGGGCAGGGTGGGATAGTTTACACGCCCGCTTTGTCCGTCGATGAGGTTTCCTTTCCAGGCCTCTCCTTCTTGTCTTGCCTTCCCATTCATTCACTCTGCAGCTGCCTTTATAGAACATAACTCACAGCTCCAGGCACCACCCTCACTGTGGGGAGAACGCTCCTTCGCCCCCTATTGGTGGGTCATGATATTGTAACCCTGACAAAGATGTTTGTGTGTCTGCATTTAGTGGTGGGTGGATATCCAGTTAGAGGTCTGTATGTGGGTGGGACTGTGTCTGTCTGTGTGTGTGTGAGAGAGAAAGAGAGAGAGAGAGAGAGAGAGAGACAGAGAGAGGTAGAGAGAGAGACAGAGAGAGAGACAGAAAGTGTGAGAGAGGGAGGGAGAGAGAGAGAGGAAAAAAGAGAACATGTACAGGTGTGTTTGAATGCTCTTTTGTGCACGCTTGTTGGTCTGTAGGTGTGTTTATTTGCGTACGTGTCTGGACGCCGGGTTTGCGCATTGCGCGTGTTTGTGTTGCTGCGCGTTTGAATATTTATGTGTGTGTGTGTGTGTTAAAAAGGTCTTCCATAAGCACAGCTTCCTCAGGGCTAAGGAGCTGCTCCTTGATGAGTGAATGACATCAATATGCATTCCTTCTCTCTCCAGACAGCCGATCAGTTCCCAGACTCTCTGTTCTCCAAACTGAGCCATCATGATACACCCAGACAGGCATCTGTTTCACTTGCAGCCTGCAGTAAGAAGCATTGTTGGGTCCATTAAGTTCGACATGGCCTGTTAAGCCCTTAGCGTCAGCTTTTAGCCTTTTAGCATTCGCTCGTAGCCTTCAGCGTGAGTCTTTCTAACAAAAGCTGGTCCTTTGAAGCGTTTGACAACGCTTGACAACGTTTGACAAACCCCAGAATGAAATCCACTCCAATGGAGGTGACCTATTTCCGTAGTGTGGCTAAACATATAGCAGGAGATCCAATCAGCTTTAGACTTCAAATCCTGTTTATCGATGCCACATTGCTACTAGACATGTAACAAATGTAAAAAATCTAATGTCATTTTTTTTCTACTTGAATAACTTTCAAAAACAGATTAAACAACTGTTCAAATCGGTTGCTGAATTCTTTCAGCGTTCCAGAATCTTCTTTTCTTTGTTTGCTGCCCTCCGATTGGTTGATTCTAAAGGTGTATTTGATTATGGTTTACAGGACTAACAACCAGCTGGTGGCCTTCCTGTCTAAGTATAGAGAGATGAACTTCATCAAATCTCACGGCAGGGATAATGCCAGGTAAGATTACACCTGCACACATAAACACAGGGACATGTTTGGAGTGTAAATATTTAGGGTTACCACCGGCGCACACACACACCGTCCCTCTCTCTCATCACAGACTAACACAAACAATGAGCAGAGCCACATGAAAGAGATATTTGCACACACCCTCACACACGTCTATAATGTCAGTCTCTCTCTGTTCCTCTCCCTCTCTCTCTCTCTCCCTCCCTCCCCCTCTCTTTGTGTTCCCCTCTCTCTCTCACACACATCTATAGTGTCACTCTCCATCTCTCACAAAAACAAACACACACGTGCACTTTGGCGACCGACTCATAATCTAATGAGGTCCCATCCATGGCTTTATTAATCAACCTCCCCATGTACCCCGCCCACCTGCACCTAACGAGCTGCCAATCAGAGCCCGGCCTCAGGCCAGGCCCAGCCACCGTGTCACCCGTGCCCCCCCCCGCACATGATGCTTAACACACGAGGGAGAAATATCAGTATCAGTATTAGGGCATGCTTACCTACGAACTAATAATTTGATTTACTACAGTATTATTTATTACAATGTTACCCAGGTCTTGCTTTGTGATGTAACAGGATGTTTCTAGATCGGAAATTTGGGCTGCTTAGCTGCTGCCTGGTCTGTCTCAAGACAGTTTACACACCTCACCGATCGTGGTTAAACAAAGGGATTTATGGTTGTTTAAGCGTGCTTAACCGAGCGGTGTGTTTGCACACTCGCGGTCAACAGGTTCATCCGCAAGCAGGGACTGGACCGCCTCTTCTACGAGTGCGACACCCACATGTGGCGTCTGGGCGACCGCAAGATCCCAGAAGGCATTTCGGTGGACGGGGGCTCCGATTGGTTCCTGCTGAACCGCATGTTCGTGGAGTACGTGATTAAGTCTCAGGATGACCTGGTCACCAGCATGAAGAGGTTCTACATCTACACACTGCTGCCTGCCGAGGTGAACACACACACGCACGCGCACGCACGCACACACACACGCATGTAGTTAGACGCCACAACACTGTTCTGCATCCAACCTGTCTCGCTCGCACAAACCGACACACACACATGCTCATTTTAACAACATCCCCCCCCAACACACTCTCCCCCTCCCTCCCTCCCTCCCTCTCTCCCTCCCTCCTTCCCTCTTTCCCTCCCTCTCCCCCTCTTCCCCTTCCCTCCCTCCCTTCCTCTCTCCTTCCATCTCCCTCTCCCCCCCCCTCCCTCCCCCCCTCCCTTCCTCTCTCCTTCCCTCTCCCTCTCTCCTCCCCCCCCCTCCCTCCCCCCCTCAGTCCTTCTTCCACACGGTGCTGGAGAACAGCGCCCACTGTGAGAGCATGGTGGACAACAACCTGCGCATCACCAACTGGAACAGGAAGCTGGGCTGCAAGTGTCAGTACAAGCACATCGTGGACTGGTGCGGCTGCTCGCCCAACGACTTCAAACCTGCCGACTTCCACCGCTTCCAGGTGAGGCACGACGCACGCGCACACGCACACACGCACACACACCGGTTTGGACTGAGTTGGATGTGTGAAGTCTAGCTGGAGATCTTCAGCCTCCAGGTCCAGAGGTTCCAGAGTGAATTGATTGGCGCAGGCCGAGCGAATAAGCGCATATGGGAATGCTGATTGACTTTGTTGCTACATACCGTATATACAGCTAAAAACAAATACTAGTTCCGATAGTTCTCACGTGTCTTGGCACAAGATGCTCCTCGTACACTCCTACCACACACACACACACTCTTCCCACTACACACTCTCCTCTCACTCACACCCCTTCCACACATGCAGACGCATACACACTCCTCCCACGCACAAACACACACCAAACCCACACCAAAGACATTGCTCTGACCTCGTCCGCTCTCTAGGCCAGTCTGTGGCTGTCTGTCTGATCCAGGTCCCTGCCAACCCCCTGCCAACCCCCTGCCAACCCCCTCACCCCAGCTCCTTGGCATGGAGTAGGTCTGCTTGGCAAACCTACACCTACACACACCTACGCAGACACACACACAGACAGACACACACAGACACACACCTATGCCCACATGCAGACACACACTCAAAAACCAAGCACTGCATTTTACAGAAAGATGGAGGCTGGGAAGCGAGAAACAGAGAGAGAGAGAGCGAGAGAGAGAGTGAGAGAAAGAGAGAGAGGAACATAGGGAGAGAAAGAGAGAGAGGAACATAGGGAGAGAGAGAAACAAGCACATAGAAAACAGAGAAACAGAGAAAAAACTAAGACTGAGGGAGAACTGAGCGAGGGGGGATGGTGGCGGTTTGTTCACAGCGAGGAAAGACGAGGTAAACGACGCCTCAAGAAGCGCCGGCCGCCTCTGAGGAGGGAGCGCCTCCGGTTTGATCCGCCGCGTTAACGTTGGATAAATCTCCTCGCCCCCAGATATTCTCATTTGATGAAGTACACCGTGGGTGCAGCAGCATCATAAATCGTCTCGGGGATGCATGAGCCGACGCCGGGTTGCCAAGTTACAGCCCCGGTGCGAGAAAGTGCCGGGTTGCCAGATCCTTGATTATCCCCCCTTTTTCTGGGAGTTTACATGAAGGTGTGCCGTGCCCGAGGTGTGACTCTCAGAAAACAGTTTCTACTTTGCGATGACGGGCGCACGTGTCCAAAAAAGCTCTCTCTCTCTCTCTGTGTGTGGAGGCCAGGCAGCGTAGGAGGATGAGTTTTAGTGATCCAACGTTAACCGAAGACTCAGCCGAACGAACGGAGGGATGAAAGGAATAAAGTGGAGCTGGAAGGAGGGAGGATGAGGAGTGAGCGGACAGATAGATGGAGCGTTGGATAGAAAAATAGATGGAGGATGATTGTGGGAAAGCAGGGAGACGAGAAAGACACAAAGTGAAGAGCGATAGAACGCAGGGAGTGACCGGTGAAGTAAGATCTCTGTCTGCTCACCGGAACCTTCCACTGTACACACCCTGCCCACACACACACACACACAGCGCACCTACACACACCAACCGTGTAGAGCAATGCGCTTAAAAAATACACACGCATACGTCATACACAAAAACAGACGCACATTGCGTAGGCCCTTGGAAACGCCCTCCCAGCCACATTTATGAGCTTCATTCGATGGAACTTCATAAGGTGTCCCACAGTAGTGGGCCTCTTGTTTGAACGGGTGACATGTTTCCATGGCCTTTCCCAAAATGCAGCGGCCATCGAGGGCGGCAAAAGTTGAACGTCCCAAGCCTTAATGCTTTCCGACACAGCTAGATACCCGAGACGTGTTTTCTCTCGACCACCCTCCTCCGCTTCTACTCCTCCTCCCACCTTCCCCCCCTTTCTTCTCCTCCTCCTCCCCTCTGTCAATACAGTAGCCGTGTTGCAACGTGACATACTTTCCCAAAGCCTCTGGACTCGCCGTAATTGGTTTCCTCGCACACTTTTTCTTCCTTTCTCGCTCTCTCTTCCTCTGTCTCTCTTCTTCTCTCTCTCTCCCTCTCTTTTTCTCTCTCTCGTCTTCCTTCATGTCCCTATGCCTGCCCGTATCTCTCGTCCCCTCTCTCTTTGGCTCAGCCTCCTCTCCAGAGGGGCTTGGGAGGACGATGCGTTCCTAAATCTCACTCATCTGGCCTCGTCCCGCACGGACTCGCGATTGTTGTTCCCTGTTCATCAGTTCTGCTTGAATGGCTTTTTTATTCTCTATTTTGCTCGTTGTCGAAAGGTGGGGGAGTTGTTGAGTTGTTGTTGTTTTTGCTCTCCTGTTGATTCTAAGCCAGATGAGAGGGAGAGAGAGACAGAGAAAAGGGAGAGCGATGGACATTGAGGAGAAGAGCGTGAGAGAGAGGCAGAGAGAGAGAGAGAGGCAGAGAGAGAGAGAGAGAGAGAGGGAGGCAGAGAGAGAACAGAAATCCCTGTATCCTCACCTTGGCTCCAAACTCCACCTAACAGAATGACTGAAGATAGAGAGTAGTGAAGCGTTTCGAAGTGCTTGCATTTTCTGCCGTGAGTGATGGAGACGGAGAGAGGGGGAGAGAGAGAGATGGAGGGTGGCAGGCAGAGTGTATCTCAGTGTATCTCTCTCTCCATCTCCTCTCTCTCTCTCTCACTTGATCCTTCTGCATACCCCTGTTTCGATCTCACCCCCCCCCCCCCCGCTCTATTACCCTGCCACACACCTCCATTTACCATCCACCCTCCCATCTTCCCCCAGAGGCACTTTGTCACCTAATCTATCTTTCTCTCCTTCTCTCACCCTCCTCCTCCTCCTCTCCTCCAGCAAACGTCGAGGCCCACCTTCTTCGCCCGGAAGTTTGAGGCCAGTGTGAACCAGGAGATCATCAACCAGCTGGACAGCTACCTGTTTGGGCCGCACCCCCAGGGCACGCCGGGCCTCCAGGCTTACTGGGAGAACGCCTACGACGAGGCGGACGGCGTGGCGAGCCTGAAGGACTCCCAGCTCACCTACTACCACGCCTTCTCCAGGATGGGCCTGGCCAGGGCCCAGAGCTCCCTGCAGGGGAACCCCAGGGACAGCAGCTGCAGGTGGGGGGAGCGGGCGGGCGGAGACACAGGCGGCTGTGCTTCCTCGCACACACACTCAGGGACGTGTGGCAGAGTCACGTGGCGCTTGTCTTTTAGGGAGTTGGGCTAGGCATCAGTAGGTACCCAGTTCGAAACCCTGGCTGTGCCAACATGACGTTGTGTCCTTGGGAAAGGCACTTCACCATACTTGCATCAGGGGGGAATGTCTCTGTATTTGCTGTGGCCACCGAGAAAGCTATCATGGGGGGGGGGGGGGGGTGTCATGTAATATTGCGAATGCGTTCTCAGTCCCGCCCACCCGACAAACACACGAACATGCCCCAAACAGACACCGAATCTCACAGTCACAGATCCCTTCATAATCCTGCCACCGTAGCCACAAGCACATCACACGCACAATTACACCCACATTACACCAGACACTAATCGCTCCACACCAATACACACACACACAGCCGGTGCAGTCTCAGGTACAGTGACTCGTTAGCAGCCGACAGACCCCCCCGTCCCGTCCCACAACCACATCCCTTGGGGTCAAATGGGCAGATGGGAACCATGGGAAATGTATTTTTCTTAGGAAGGTGATGCAACACTTTGGCAAATGACACCGTAAGAACAGGAACAAGGTATCTAAGCTACAGTAATGGAGACTGGATGGAGAGGTCAATAATGGCGCTTTTCCACCGCATGAAATCAGCTCGCCTCGCCTCGCCCCTACTCGCATTTTTGGCGTTTCCACCGCAGTTCCATGGTACCTGGTACTTTTTTTACCTGGCTAGCGGGTACTTTTTTGGTACCTTCTCGCTCTAGGTACCAGGCGATCTTAAGTCGAGCTAAAAGGTGACGTCGGCAGACGGCCGGCCATTGATTGGCCAGAAAGTGTGACGAAGTCACGAGAGCGACTTAAAGTAACAGCGCCGCAGCTAATACTTATTACTATCAGATACAGTCCATTACACCAACAGTCTACAAGCTTTTTAAAAGTCAGATAAGTTACAAAAGACTAGTTCGTCAACATGGCTAAAATTATAATGTGGGTTCTGTCCACTTGTGGGTTGCGTTGGTGTTATTTACGTCGCGTACAAAAAGACGTCAGGGCCTACGTCACGCCCCTTTCGCCGACGACCAGGAAGTACTTTTTGAGGTACAATTTGCGGTGGAAAACCACCCGTGTTAACTACCAAACCGAGTATAGTCGGGTAGAGTCGTGCTACATTTGCGGTGGAAAAGCGCCATAAGAAAATAAATATAATAAATATATATTATAATATATATAATATATATAAATAAATTGATATTTACATTTACAAGCGTTTGCTGGTGCGGAGAACATGGGATGTGTTTATAAATGTGTCGCGGTTGCTGAGAGTCCAAGCTGTTCTCTGTTTATCAGCAGCTATATTCTTTATCTTTGCACACGGTCAACGAGTTCTGTTTACTGGTGTTGTGTCATCATCCCCCCCTGTTCCGCAAACAAAAAAAGTATTTCACCATCTCCAACGTTGCTTCTCCCAAATATTTTTTGGGGTGTTTAGTTTAGCATAACATATACAAATGGCTAACCTCCAGAATAAAAGTTCCCGTTCAAAGAGAGGGGCTTTTATTTTGATGTTTTTTTCCGGCTGAGGTCTTGTCTCCACGTCGGCAGAGCGTGGCGATGCAGGACGGAGCCTCGGGCTCCGCGGCACACCCCGCTGCTCTGTGGGTGGGCCCAGAGCCCCCGCCGGGCTGGGGGGGGGGGAGAGGAGGGATGAGGGGGAACAGGAGAAACCAGAGGAAACCAGAGGAAACACGTTTTCTGTCTGACGAACCGCAAAAGAGCTCCATCTCACCACGTCCAGCTGTTTCTACTCATGTGCCAGCTCTGTGAACGAGGGAGAGAACGGAAATGAGGTTGTGTGTGTCTATCCGTGTGGATCTATATGCGTGTGTGTGTGTGCGGTAGTGTAAGAGTACATGTGTGTGGATGTGTGGCTGTACACTGCATGTCTCTTCTGTGGGCCTGCATATTAACATCCTTAAGTGCGGTTTGTGTAAATGTGTGTGTGTGTGTCCGTCAGCAGATCACTGAAATGGGAACATAATTACCATGTGAAAAAGCTTTTACTTAGGGAAAAAGGCACATTCAATGTTAGACACACACACACACACCCGCACACAGTAGACAGTGCTGTCTGCGTGGACTCCCAGCATGCACACTGTGTGAGTGTGTGTGTGTGTGTGTGTCTGTGTGTGTTTGTCTCCATGTGTGCGTTGGAAGAAAGGGTGTGGCTGCCATGACGTCCGTGAGCCAGACAGAGAGAGAGAATGAAAGAAAGCGAGAGAGAGCGAGAGAAACAGAAAGAGAGAAACAGAAAGAGAGAGAAACAGAGAGAGACACAGAGAGAGAGACAGAGAGAGAGAGAAACTGAAAGAGAGAGACGCACAGAGAGAGAGACAGAGAGAGATACACAGAAAGAGAGAGAAACAGAAAGAGAGAGACACACAGAGAGAGAGACATTTCTGTCTCTTCACAGCCGGCTGCGAGCCCTCTAGGTAGCGTCGCAGGAGAACGGCTGAATGAACCCTCTGTGTTGCCCAGTCTGGTCGCAGGAGAACGGCTGAATGAACCCTCTGTGTTGCCCAGTCTGCCCCGCAGAGAGAGGGGAGAGGAGGGAGGAGAGGGGGAGAGGGGGAGAGGAGGGGGAGAGGGAGGAGAGGAGGAGAGGAGGAGAGGGGGAGAGGAAGAAAGAGGGAGGGTGGCTGTGTGTGTGTGTGTGTGGAGGGGGTGTGTGTGTGTGGAGGGGGTGGGGTGGGTGTTTGTGTGGCGGACTGTAAATATTTGCTCTTCAACTCGTTAGAGTAGCACTGCTGGGAGGGACTTTGGGGGGGGGGGCAGCTGAAAGAGTGTGTGTGTGTGTGTGAGAGAGTGTGTGTGTGAGAGAGTGTGTGTGTGTGTGTGAGAGAGTGTGTGTGAGTGTGAGTGTGTATATGTGTGTTAAGAGGTAAACTGAAGGAACAGGAGGAGATAAAGAAGGAGAGGGAGAGAGAAGGAGAGAGAAGGAGAAAGAAGGAGAGAGAAGGAGAAAGAAGGAGAGGGAGAGAGAAGGAGAGAGAAGGAGAGAGAAGGAGAAAGAAGGAGAGGGAGAGAGAAGGAGAGAGAAGGAGAAAGAAGGAGAGGGAGAGAGAAGGAGAGGGAGAGAGAAGGAGAGAGAAGGAGAGAAGGAGAGGGAGAGAGAAGGAGAAGGAGAGGGAGAGAGAAGGAGAGAGAAGGAGAGGGAAGGAGAGGGAGAGAGAAGGAGAGGGAGAGAGAAGGAGAGGGAGAGAGAAGGAGAGGGAGAGAGAAGGAGAAGGAGAGGGAGAGAGAAGGAGAGAGAAGGAGAGGGAAGGAGAGGGAGAGAGAAGGAGAGGGAGAGAGAAGGAGAGAGAAGGAGAGGGAGAGAGAAGGAGAGGGAGAGAGAAGGAGAGGGAGCGAGAAGGAGAGAGAAGGAGAGGGAGAGAGAAGGAGAGGGAGAGAGAAGGAGAGGGAGCGAGAAGGAGAGAGAAGGAGAGAAGGAGAGGGAGAGAGAAGGAGAAGGAGAGGGAGAGAGAAGGAGAGAGAAGGAGAGAGAAGGAGAGGGAGAGAGAAGGAGAGGGAGAGAGAAGGAGAAGGAGAGGGAGAGAGAAGGAGAGAGAAGGAGAGGGAAGGAGAGGGAGAGAGAAGGAGAGGGAGAGAGAAGGAGAGGGAGAGAGAAGGAGAGGGAGAGAGAAGGAGAGGGAGAGAGAAGGAGAGGGAGAGAGAAGGAGAGAGAAGGAGAGAAGGAGAGGGAGAGAGAAGGAGAGAGAAGGAGAAGGAGAGGGAGAGAGAAGGAGAGAGAAGGAGAGGGAAGGAGAGGGAGAGAGAAGGAGAGGGAGAGAGAAGGAGAGGGAAGGAGAGGGAGAGAGAAGGAGAGGGAGAGCGAAGGAGAGGGAGAGAGAAGGAGAGGGAGAGAGAGAGAAGTGCGCAGAGAAATCGAGGGAAAGCGGGCGAGAACGCACGAGGGGAGGGGGGGGCAGCTGTATATCGTCCTCGTCCTCAACACCGCCCCCTCCCTTCAACCCCCACCCCTCCTCCCCTTGTTTATTTTCCCAGAAGTCCCTCTGCCCTCAGGTCCAGCCCTCTGCCACATGTCCAGAAACAGGAAACGTAACAGCGAGCGTGCGTGCATGTGTGCGTGTGCTGGTCCCGGTCAGAAATCAGAGCCCTGACCCTGGACCTTCCTGCTCGGCCTCAGACCGCTTAAAGCACGCTTGTCTTGCGGCTGTGTCAGTAGAGGTGGCAGTCAGTGATCTGTGGCTAACCAAATAACGTCCCCAGTAAGCTCCAGCCAAAGCGGGGATATTGAACAGGCTGACGGTGTGTCCGCCCAGCTCCTGTTCCCCTCCTGTTCCCCTCCTGTTCCCCTCCCCGACCTTCCTGCCTGCAGCCAGCAGATGTTTTCATAGGTCGCTGAATTTAATGCTTCACAGGCAATCAACAGCAAACGCACAAGGAAAAGACACACGAACACATCCATGGGGGAAGGGGGGGCTGTCATGTACCCCTGCTGCACTTTTAACCTTTCAGAAACGCCGCTGTATCCATTTGGCGCTCGCTAATGGAATCACTTTTTTTCTCTCCCCCCCTCTGTCCACGTTTTGGGGTTGCCAGGTATTTCCCCATGGGTCACCCAGTGTCGGTCCACCTGTACTTCCAGTCGGACCAGTTCCAGGGTTACCTGGTTAAGCACCATGCCACCAACCTGGCAACCAGCAAGCTGGAGACCCTGGAGACCTGGGTGACGCCCAAGAAGGCCTTCAAGATGGCCGACCCCCCCAGCAGCACCTTCAGCCGGCTCCAGTTCGCCGAGGTAAGACGCGCTTATGTGGGGGTTGCGCCAACATTTCTACAATGTTTATGCCACGTTCTCAAAAATGTAGACATTTAGTCTACTCAGAACACAGAGGCGGTAAATAACCTGGATGTTATTAAACTGGCTCCATATTTAAAAGCCTGGTGCCATTCACACGAGTCATGTTGTCATATAATTGCGTGTTAGATATATAGGCGTTTGCCATGGTAACATTGTACGCGTAGCTATCTCGACCTTGCCAGAGACTCACGGCGGTGGACGTGCAATTAAATGTGAGGTCTGCAACGGCATTGTAAAATGTGAATTGATTGAATTCATCAAACTTTATGTGGATGAACGCCTCATTCGCCGCTTTATTTGTTGTTCGTTAATGAACGGGCTCCTCACCTTCACACTGCAGCGACTTCCTGATTGTTGTGTTGTGTTTATGATTCCCTTCCCACCCCCCCAACACACACATACCACCCCCTCTGCACGGTAGCCCCCTGAACTTGCTATCGAGCGTTAGCAAAGCCTGGATCTTTTCACCTTGTATTCATTTGGCACACGCCCTGCTGGTCCCTTCTGTCGGAACCTTCCGGAACATTTTCCTCAGGAATCTGCAGGTGAACAGTCGGCAGCAGCTGTGAGCTGTTTTGTTTTGGGGGGGGGTGACTTGGTCCGATGACCCTTTTTGAAGTTGTGCCGGGGGGCAGGGTTGGGCAGGTCTGATACAGCTCTGGTACAGAGGCCAGGTCCAGAGCAAACAGGGTCTGTCTAGCCTCAGAGAAAACTGGGAGGGACTGAGAAAGAAAAGAGGACATGTTGGAGACTATCTGAGCGCTCAGCGGCGGAATAGGGGGGCCGGCTGTCTGGAGCCTGATGGATGACTGACAGGCAGGCAGAGCGAGGTGGGGATACACAGAGAGAGAGATAGAGACAGAGACAGACAGAGAGAGAGAGGCATAACAAGAGAAAGAGAGCGATAACGAGAGAGAGGTAGAGGGGAGAGAGGCGGAAATGCGAGAGAGGGAGCAAGAGAGAGACGAGCGATAAACCGACATGAGAGTGGGGTTATCGTTTGGAGTTTACACACTGACTCCTGCCAGTGTGACTGTACAGACCACAGTCTTGTTTAAGCCTGGAAGATAGCAGGTAGATAAACGCTGACTCTACAAGGTCTCCCAACCCTACAACCCCTCTCCCTTTATCTACCTCCCTTTCATGCATAATCACCCTGTACCCACCATGCCTGCCTCGCTCTCTCTCTCTCCACCCTCTCTCTCCACCCTCTCTCTCCACCCTCTCTCGGGTGTGCCGTCTTTACAGACCAACCTGGCAACCCTAACCCAGAGAGACGCGGAGCTCGGGAAGCAGGCCTC